>JAWWEE010000162.1:26251953-26307878 GCA_035221455.1 Xenops minutus | reverse complement strand
GACAGGGGGACAGGGACTGGGATGGAGGGACAGGGATGGAGGGACAGGGGGACAGGGATCGGGACAGGGGGACAGGGGGACAGGGACTGGGATGGAGGGACAGGGATGGAGGGACAGGGGGACAGGGATCGGGACAGGGGGACAGGGGGACAGGGACTGGGATGGAGGGACAGGGATGGAGGGACAGGGGGACAGGGATCGGGACAGGGGGACAGGGATGGGGGGACAGGGACAGGGGGAACAGGGACAGGGATCGTGGGACAGGGACGGTGGCACAGGGATCGTGACACAGGGATGGTGGCACAGGGTGGCAGAGGGATCATAGCACAGGGGCGGTTACACAAGGACGGTGACATAGGGACGGTAGCAGAGGGACAGTGGCACAAGGACGGTGACACAGGGACGGTGGCACAGGAATGGTGACACAGGGATGGTGGCACAGGGACAGTGGCACAGGAATGGTGTCACAGGGATGGTGGCACAGGGACAGTGGCACAAGGACGGTGACACAGGGACAGTGGCACAGGAATGGTGTCACAGGGATGGTGGCACAGGGACGGTGGCACAAGGACGGTGGCACTGGGGTGGCACTGCGGGCAGCACAGGCACACGGGTGACAGCAGTGCTGTCCCCGCCGCCCCCGGGCCTGCCTGCAGCAGTGCCAGCCCCGGTCAGGCTCTGCCCCTGGGGTGCCGCGGCTCGCGGAGAGCCTGGGAAGGAGCCCGTCCCCACGGCTGCTGGGATTCCCAGCGACCAGACCGACAGTCCTCAGCAGCCGCGGTTTGGCGTGGTGAGTCTCAGCTGGCCGAGAGCTGCTCAGAGGACTGGAATGTTCAAATACACTCCAGGGAAGATGGATTAGAGGGTGAGATACCCGCAGCAGTCAGAGGGGCTGATAAACACAACACGTGTGTTGTTCTGCAATGGATCACCTCGCTATCGCTACAGAGATTTAACTCTGGCCCCTGATAAGAAGAGTGGCAGTGCAGAAGACTTAAGAACACACAAAAGTATTACGAAACGCTGCTATCCCCTGGCAGTTATTCCAAAGATAGGCAGGCTCAGGATTTTACTGCGTTTTGTAGGGCAAATCCTAATGTTTGCTCTCCTGTGTGATCACAGACACAGTTTTCAGACAAACCGTGCCTAGTTTCTTTTAACAGGAAGTCATAGATGCTGCGCTTCCAGAATTTGTACCACCTAATCCCAGGCACAATAAAGGGACGAATCAAATGATTTATTGTCTTATATGAGGATTATTCCCTCAGACTGATGAATTATACCTTTTCACTTGGCATCAAGTTGTCTAAACTGTGTTAGCTAAGCCTCTCTACACGCTACTGACAGTCTGCAAAGCCGTGTTACTCCAGAGAAATCTGACCTCACTGGATTACACGAGGGCCTTGGGGAAGATTTGCTTTCAGAGCTTTTTCAACCATACCAGCTCAATGTCCCTCTGCAGCCTCTGCACACTGCTTGGAAAACCATAGGATGGAGGGTCCTGCTTCCAGTTCTAGGAAGGACCAGGGGGTAACCATTGGGTGGAACAGGAGACTGACCTGAGTCAGGGAGGGAAAAAGGGGCTTCACACAAAATAGCCATTCAGAAGTAGGTGTTTTCTTCCCTCTGGCATTGCATCCACTGATGTTTGGTGAGGGTGGTGGGGAAAGAGAAGAAGCCAGAGGGCTGGTGTGGTTTAGTGAAGTAATAAATTCTCAAGCAAGCATAAGAGCTGGCTTGCATCTGCACTACTTAATATGAAAACTGGCATAATTTACTCTTGCACCAGAAGAACAATACCCTCACTTGTCTGCACCTGGCTGACTATTTTAAAAAGCATCAGCGGCTGAGAAAGCTGCACTCCTGCTGCACTGCTGGGCCCCTTCCAGCAACTCAGTATCAGGAGAGGCAAGCTGCTCCATGCAGAGCAGTGGTAGGAGTGACAGGCAAACCTGCACATCTCACCCAGCCAGCTGCCACGCCGAGTGTCCCTGTCTAAATCCAAGTCTGTCCCGTTCCTTGCAGCCATGCCAGAGCATGTGGTGGTGCTGCCCGGATTCGGTGGAGGGAGGTTCAGCCGCAGCAAAGGCCCAGTGGGATCCCAGCAGCAAGCTGGGACCTCTGCTGACCCTTGGCTTTGGAGCAGCCTCCAGGGAGTCCTTTGCCAAAGCTGTAGTGTTGGGCAGTGGAAAATCCTTGTTTAAGGGTGAAGAAGTGAGCAGGAGTGGCTCACCAGGCAGCTGAGCACCAGGGCCCAGCCATCGAGGGCAACGGCCAAAACCCCAGGTATTTGTGCCAATAGATGAAAAATGCTGGGAACTTGGAGTGACTGGAGTTTGTGACGCGTCTCACTGCTATTCGGGCGTGAAGGTTGTGGTTCCTCTGCCTCCCAGAGGCTGAAGTTTCCCATGGGTCTCATACTTGTTCTCAGTGTGTAATGCTGCAAAGGGGAAGAGATGAAGGCTGCTCCTCCCTCCTGCTAGCACTGTTGTAGAGTATCAGGATTTATACAAACATGCAGAGAGAGGAAAGAAATCAGTATTCTGTTTCCCTGTGTATCCTTATTCCTGTAGGTCTTGAGCAAGAGGAAGCTGACTTTAATCCCTGGAAATCACAGAAACAGCAAACTGTCCCACCTCTGCGTCATTCCAGGAGAAGCTAAGCTTCCGCTTCCACATACCTCAGTACACCAGTAAAGAGTAATTTTCCATATCTGTGCATGTTTTTCTTTAGCTGCTTCAGTAATGAGGAATATTAATTTCCCCCTCCATTTTTGGCAAAGTAACTCTTAAAAATCTTAATACAGTTCTGATTTATCAGGATTATATGGCAAAACCTGTTGCTGTGTGTTTTTTCTGCAGAACCAGGTGATCCTGTTAATAGGTGTAGCCTAAGCAACACCCTGCAAGATGAAACACATTACTTCTTATTTATGCAGCTTAGCATTCTATTGACTTACTGCTATAGCAATATACTGAATACCATCTATCATGATTTATTACTGGTCCTGGTTCTCTTCCTATTTTCTGTCTCATCTTTCTACTGTTTTGCTTGATTTACCCTGGTGAATCATCAGACAGTTTCCATTATTAAAAAAATCAATTACTTTGATGTACAATGGGCAGCACGTACCTAGTTCCACGTTTTACATAAGTAGGCATTTTGGATGGTGGATCTTGGCAATAATGAATGCATGAGCTGAAAATAGATTACTATGGACTGTTGGGATCCAAGCCCTTTTCCTCTTGCTCCAGGAAGAGAGGTCTATGCCATGGGACCATCAGTTACCACCCCTTCTCTCCGAGCAGGGCACCCAGTGGGCATCAACCCCACCTCGCTCAGAGGTGCTTTAATTTTCACAAAAGAGAAAGCAACTTTACAAAATGTGGGAAGTGAATTCTAATTCAAGCCCTCTGGGGAAGTTGCTGTAATCTCCAGGAGAAATCCACATGGCCTTTAAGGAAGGTCAGGCAGGATCCTGAAACAAATCCTAAATCAGATTGAGCTGACAGCCAAAGAAGTAGCAACATATATTCCTGATATGCAGAGATTAAAAAGATTCATTCCTGCTGTTAGTCTAATGAGGCCAGAGGAGCAATACCAGTGAGGAATGTGCCTTGCCAATTACCGAATGCAGCTTCTGAGCTATAAGCTTAACTATAATTATTTGCAGGATGCATAACAAATGAAGACTGCCGGGCTTGACAGGACTAATATTAGTGCTATCAGCTGTGTTTTGGCTTGTGGGCTTAAAGGGAAGGTAATTCTGTCTCTTCACTTGGCCCATTTGCCCAGGACATGTGAGCCACTGTCTGAAAGCATTCAAAGGAACTCCACTTCTCAGACAAGTCTTCACATTGCCTGTGATGGTTACTTGTAGGCAGATTTGTGCATGTTTTTATTTAACTCTCTCTCTGAAAGCTCAGTGCTGGCATTCACAACCACACAACCCCGTAGCCCTTTGCCTCATGATGCAAAACCAGGCCTCTCCTCATCTGCAAGCATCAGTATCCCTGAGAGGAGACGTCTGAAACCATAGTTACCAGCTTCTATCTGACTAACAACTCTTGAAAAATTCCCAGCTCCAAGGGTATGTTCTTGTCCACACCAACTGCAACAAGATGAGAGTCTCCAAAAATACTTGAAATTACATTGTAGGATTTTCTGTAAGCCATCCAGCTTCACAGTCACCATCAGTCCCAGAAATGGAGAATGGCTCCTTGCACATGCTTGGTTGTGCTTCACAGGGCCAAGAATCTTAAATGCAGTAAACTCTGCTATTATCTTCATGCTGATACTGCACATGCCTTTCCAAGGTCATGCGCCTCCTCGCCTGTCTGCAGGGCGATGACACCAGCTCTGGGATGTGTTTTGTTCAATTTCTCCCTTCTTAGAAAGTGTCCCAGCTGTGGGAGAAGGAGTGCTTTCTGATCTTACTTGGATAACTTGGAGAAGAGCCAGGCCTTTGTCTTTTCCTGGAAATGTAGCTGCAGGAAGAATGATTCACCAGGTTGAACCTGTACAACCAACTGAAAACAAAAGCTTAGACTTCTGTGTCTCACTGTTGCAAATAATGGGGGGAAAAATAGGCATCCTGTTTTGAAAACCACTACCAGCTGACAGGACAAAAATGTTGCACGTGTGATTGTCTTCTGAAGCTGACAAGTAACATAAGACTACAGCCATTTAAGGGGAAAAGCTCGGAGCAAAACAGTAGTTAGGGAAATAGAATATTCCAGTGTTTGGGGGAAAAGCAGGAACCAGTGAGGTTGTTCAGAACGCACAAGGTGGATTTTTAGTAGCCCTAAATTTTCACACTTTTAAGTCTCCTGTTCTACCTTGGCTAGCAGTAAATATTTGCAAAGCAGGGTTGGGAGCCTGTGTTTCATAGAGTAAGGACAGACTGCAGTGCTGCTGTCATTGATTAAATCTGTCCTTTTGCCTCTGCTGCAATCTAGGATGTCATTACAGACAATGCAGAGGCTGCTTGGCTGGCATGAGAGCATCTGGATCACTGCAGGGATACCAACAGCACAAGCATGTGGGAGTTAACGTTTCTTTGCCTTAGCTTCTCTTTTCTGCTCCTACCTCTGTTTTGTCTTAAGGTAAAAATAAACCTAGCTTCACAGTTTTCAAAGACTAAAGTAGAGTTCATGGAGACCTAGTTCCTGGGAAGAAAATTCAAGATGTGCTGGGACCAAGAAGGACGGACGCTTGCAAAGCTGCGTTTTGTGTGCTGCTGCTGAGTAGAGGGCTGGCAGAACCATTTTGATGTATCAAGTATTAGAAATACCTGTTACTGCAGGTCATGGATGCAAATTTCCTACAAGGAGAAGGAAAATCCTTTTCAGTATTTTAACAGAAACATTAACATGAATGGTGACTTTATTCAGAAAAGTCTTAACTGTGCATGTGTAAGCCTGGCAGCAAGTTTGTTTAGAGTAAATTTCTGCAGGTTTAATTCAAACCTTGGGCCATCAAAGCCCAGAAGGCAGTGCTGAAGGGCTTTAAGGTACCTGAAATTGCTTAGCCTCAACTCTTACATTTTCTCCACTGTCTGACAGATTTTCTTTCTAAGAACTTGAGAAGAGAAACACTTGACAATACCATCACAAATAACCGTAACCTCCACCATTTTTCATAAGCTTGGGTTCTTCCTTTTTTTAAAAGGCTAACCTCTGCACTGAGGCAGATATCTTTGCATCTGTATGAATGCTATAGCTCCTGTCTGCCTGTCCATATAATTGTTTTAAATTAGTTACTGTTAACTGTTCTAAATTAATACCGCATGTTACTTGCATTGTAATTTCTTCTTCAATTACGTAACACTGCACCTATACAGCACATCATAAATTTGGCCACCTAATGTTAAGCCCCTAGATCCATAGTCAGACCCCATAAAAGGGAGGGTTTTGCAGCATCTTCCCCCACCCCAGTATCCCACAAGCCAGACACGTTACCCTGGCCTACAACCATCAGCCAGCTCCAGTGGGTACAGAAGCCACTGGAGAGGGAGGGCAATC
Source organism: Xenops minutus (assembly GCA_035221455.1). Classification (NCBI taxonomy): domain Eukaryota; kingdom Metazoa; phylum Chordata; class Aves; order Passeriformes; family Furnariidae; genus Xenops; species Xenops minutus. Next base: position 26,301,855 of record JAWWEE010000162.1, on the reverse strand, counting down.
ACAGCCTTATCTGGCTGCTTTCCCACCACAGCCCTGTGCTCATGAGAGCACTGCTGGAGCAGCCCTTCCAGGTGTGCACCCCTGTCTGCCAGAGCAGCCCTTCCAGGTATGCACCCCTGTCTGCTCACATGTCAGTCTTGCTCCAGTGCGTTATGGACTCTCCTGTCACAAGACCCAACACATGGCATCCCGTGGCCTGGAAGTCCAGCAACTAAGATGAGGGTAAGGCTGTAGGTCTGCAAACATCTGAAAGTGCAGTGATAAGTGGAAGAGGTTTCCAGTATATGAAGTGCAGCTGGGAATGCAGTGATGGTTTGTGAAGAAGAACTTAGTCATTTTGCTTTTCGTTCCTTATTTAAAACTACAGCATAATGTCAGTTTTCAGACCTGCAAGGCCTTTGAGAGCTCAGTCACATAATTCCACTAAAAGCTGAGTGATCTTTCTGTAAGACGTTTTAATAAACATGGAGATTATATGCAACACTTTATCAAGACGCAAGGTTGAAGAACTGAATGTAATGTTACTGATGGGAACAATTCCCTCCTCAGAGGTTCCAGAAATTTCCTGTGTTTCAGCTCAAGCACTTGTGAAATTATACATCTTCATATTTTTGATCATTATTTCCATTGTGTAATGTAACTGTGTAAAGCAAATTACATGCTAGACCAGATCATACATTTATTTCAATATTTGACACTTTTTGCAAGGATCTTGCTGAAGCAGGTAGTTGTAAGGTCCATTGGTAACCCATCAGTTTCCACAGAAACTTACATTTTTATTTTTAATTCACCCCATTGGTTTCAAAGATGATCCGAATCAGTTCAAGATGAGGCTGTCTTGATTCTGCAACTGCAAGCTCTCATCAGCCAAATTAATCTCTGCTTATTCCCTTTGTACTTAACAGCAAGTTATTCATCACTCCATCTATCTTATGGATGTAGAGAATCTGGAAGCTACTGGTGAAGATGAAAATGTAAAAATTGTTAAATCATCTCAGTGCTAGTAATTTGAACTTAACAGTGATACTTAGGGAGAAAGACCACTTTCTTTTCTGGGTTTTCCTCCAAGCTTTGTGTTAGCTCTTGTTCATTTGGTTGATTAAAGCTTTTAGCAGAAGAGATATTTGTCCAAACTTTACTTCAAAGACAACTTTCATATTTCAGTGGAATGACAACCAGAAGCAGCTGCTATTTATTTAGGGAGGAAAAGATTAAATGTGTATGACCAGAAGTTTCTACACAAATGTGGAACAAAACCATTTGGAATAAGGCGTTACTGTTAGAGGGTTATCAACAACGCAGGTTTCTAGATAGAGTTTTAAAAAAAACCCAGATTGTTTCTATTTATACCTGCCTTTGCCTTGGTAACCAGAGATTGCATGAGGGATGCAGCATTTTCCCATCACGGATGTCTCCAAAATCCATGCGCAGCCATGCACTACATCCAGTGTCTGCAGAACTGTCATAAGAACTGTCATGTTCATTTCTAAGAGAGGGTTTTATACATTAAGCAGGAAAGAGAAGATTTCAGAAAAGGAGTTATATTAGTAAAGATTAAAAATAATTTGTGTTCATTTCTATCTTATCTACTTGATTCTTTGATCTTCTAAGTATTACAAGGACCACAACTCTTAAACACTTTTCTTAATTACCCTGAGCAGCTTACCCGAATCTGAGGTGGCAGGATTTACTTGTAATTGGCTACATTATGCCTGCTCTATCAAGTAGCTGAATTAGGTAAGAATGGACTTAAATCAGTGTTTCTTTATACTTTAACTCATTCTTGCTTACCTTAAAATCAGCTACTTCCTACTTCCCAAGATTATCTGCAGCTTAAGTGTCCTTACAGCCCTGAGCAGTGCTTAAAAGCTGAACCAGGCTACATTCTCACAACTCTACTGTTGTGCTGAGATTTAGCCCTTCTGGGCATCTGTTTTAACCATAATTCTGTCTTGTTGAATTTTCCATATCCTTTTACTGTCAGGAAAGGTGGAAGAAACCAAGTGTCTTTCTCTGCCACTATAATACCCAGGTACAATATCTTCTCAGAAAATGGATATAGAAAGGGGAAGAGCAGATAAACATAGGCTTAGAATTAACATGGGGAATCAGGGCCCAGACTAAACTTCTAGTGGACTTGCTTGTCTTATAATAGCTTCACTATCCAGTTGTGATCCGGCAAGTAATTTCTGATCTTCTGTCTAAGGCTCATGGAAGTCAGTGCCAAAGCAGCTTTATCAGGAAAGAAGGGGAAATACTCTGGAAGCAGGGCAGGATCAGTAGAGAACCTGCTGAGCTCTAAAGACATTCGGGTATATCTGACTAACAAAGCTACATTATTGGGATAAAAGCACTTGCTGCATTATCATCTTCGGGAACAAATGTATGAATTTTCACATACATTCTTTTTTTACTGTAGTTGCTATTCAGCCAGACCCTTGGTCTTAAGAAATACTGCAGGGGAAGAAAACTGATCTGGGGGGGCAGAAAGGAGGCCATTGAGAGCCCTGGAGCCCTGCCACACTCCTCCACATTGTGACTGACATGTGGTGCAGGAGGAATAGGCAAAAGCTTTGTGCCATTTGGGAGTTTCCCTCTATTTGCCCGATGGTGTAGTTTAGGCACAGTGTAAGTGACTCAAAAACTCATTCAAACAGAGTTCTCATTTCAAGAGTAATCACTTTCAATGCTTTTCCCACACTGCCAATATAAATAATTAAAAAAATAATCGAGATAATAGCACAAGCAATTTCAAACTCTCAAAAGCAGTAGTGGCAAGGGACCAGTACTGTAGGACATAAAACCACAGTAAGCTGAATCATCATGCCCGTTCTGGCATGTTTATGAGGAGAAGTCTGAGTTGCCATAAGACAAGTATGAACTGGTTTGGGGCAAGTGAAATTTTGGTTTCCATTCTCCTACAGCAGCAGAACCCTAAAGACAAGCTTTACTTCCTGCTACCCCTGTGCAGCTTGGAATGATCCTCCACAAAGATTTTCACGAATCTTGACCCACTCTGCTGAAATCGACAGCTTTTAGATGTGACCGCATTTCCTTCTGTCTGCCGGCCAGCTTTGCTGCATCCTGTGGGAAAGAAAGAGTGGGGATGTTTTCTGGAGCTGGTCACGCTCCCCATCCTCGGGGGGCCAGCACCGGTGGTGCCACTGGGACAGGGCACGCACAGGGCAAGGGGATGGGTGCCGAGGAGCTGTGCCCAGGGGTGGAGGCACCGAGGCCTGCAAGCCCTGCCAGGGCGCTGCCGTGGCCTTTAGCAGCCTTTGGAGCCGGTTCAGGCGGCAGAGGAGGAGAGGAGCACTGTGTGGTCTGGCCAGAGGAGAGCTCAAGCGGAGCCAAAGGCCCACGCAGCGCAGCGCAGGGGCCGCAGCGCCGGCGGGGCCGCCTCGGGCGGGGTGCGGGACCGCTGCCGTGTCTGCCGGGGGTACCCGGTCCCACGGGCTGCTGCGAGCACCACAGGGACAGAACGCTCCCTGTGCCAGCACGGGGGGCGAGCCCGGCGGGCCGGACAAATGCCTTCCTGTGCCTACCTTCCCCTGACCCCCGACACGACAGCCGGGGCGGGGCCCGGCCGGGAGAACGCGGGGACACCGACCGCGGCACCCGCACTGCCGAGGCACCCGCCACGGGCCCGCTCCCGCCGCGGCTGCGGGGCCGGAGCCCCCCGCAGACCGGCCTCCCACCCATGCCGTGCCAGGCCATGCCGTGCCAGGCCAGGCCATGCCGTGCCAGGCCATGCCATGCCAGGCCATGCCATGCCAGGCCATGCCATGCCATGCCGTGCCGTGCCGTGCCGTGCCATGCCAGGCCATGCCGTGCCATGCCATCCCCCCGGCCCAGCGCCGCCCAGCCCCGCTCCGTGCCCAGCCGCGCAGCCCCGGCCCGGCCGCCCTTCGCGGGGGCGGTGCGGGAGGGAGGCCGAGCCCGCCCAGGCCGCGGCGCCGCGGTGGCTGGGCCGGCCGCTCTGCGCCAGCGCCGGGGCGGCACCGGGGCCGGGGATCGGGACCGGAATCGGGATCGGGACCGGGACTAGGACCGGGACTAGGACCGGGACTAGGCCCGGGTCCTTCCCCCGTGGTGGGCAGGGCCGCGAGGAGCCGGCCCCGCGATGGCGCTGGTGCCGTACGAGGAGCGGGCCGGGGCCGGGGCCGGGCCCGGTGTGCGGCAGCTGCACAGCCCCTGGGCCACGTTCCGCTTCGCCAGCCGCACCATCCGCCTGCGGCAGGACTGGCGGCGCCTCGGCGTGGCCGCCGTGGTGTGGGACGCGGTAGGTGCTGCGCGGCAGGCCCGGCCCCCCCGCCGCGCTGCAGAGCGACTGAACCATGTCGAACCCTGACATGTGAGGGCAGCGCTTTTCTCCTTCCCCCCACCCCTCATAAGGACTGCGGGGGCAGTGCGCCACCCTCAGCGCCCCGCACAGGGGGGCGTGCTGGGTAACCCGCAGAGCTCTCCCCACTCCTCAGCGGGGCCGGGAGCGCTGCCCGGTGCCCTCCGGGGCACGGCGTGCATCCCTCCTCGGCCTTACCCTGCGGACAGAGCCCTCCCGAGCAGGCTGCGGCTGCAGCATCGCCCTGGAGATCCGAGCGGGTTTCACGTCCTTTGGGTCTCGGTCCGCACACACACTGCACTGTTACTTCTCATATGAATTGGTGTACGGCACTGTTGGTCTTTCTGGACATCAGCTTTGACAGAACTTGCTCTGGAGAGAGCTCCTTATCAAAATTGATAGAAAATACAATATGTTAGATACAACTAGATATAGAAGAGTTTTTACTTTACTTTCTCTCTGTCCTTCCTGACGGCATGACAGTGTTGTGCAGAACAGAAACCTTCTGAAATACTATGCAAGATACTATGAAACCTTATTCTTGTCTTTTGCACTTGTTCTTTCACTAGTGTTTGACACTCCCTCAGCTTTCCCTTTCCACAGGCAACTCTTTCTACCTCCTGCTGTATTTGGGGATTCATGGAGAAGTTACCACATCTGTGTTGTAACCTCTGTGGTTCTTTATTCCTTTTGCCAGTAAGACTCTTCCATGAAACTCGTAAAAAGACTGCATGTGCACACAGGAGGCAGAGAAGGGCTGAACCAAGTTTTGCTGCAGACCTGAAGTGCCTGACCCTTCCCATAACCTTCTCCCGTGGGTCAAAACCTGTGTTCAGAATGATTGAAATGAGCCTGTGCTTAATTGCCCTTGTCTCTTGGCTTAGGCTGTTGTCCTGTGTGCTTATCTGGAGATGGCAGGCATTGATCTCAGGGATCGGTCTGTGATTGAGCTGGGAGCTGGAACTGGATTGCTGGGAATAGTGGCCACGTTATTAGGTAAGGGCTTTTTTGTTTGCTTGTTTAAAACAATTTACAACTGTAGTAAAACTAGGACTTTTACATCTACATGCCTGGTATAGAAGTGAGCACTAAAGCTGCTTATGTGAACTGTGATGGTTCCTCTCTGAGTCATCTTCCTTTCTTGTTAGACTTGGGAGCCTGCTGTGATATTTGTTGTAGTGATAGTGCCACTGCAGTTTACTTTATGGCGGGACCCTGTTAAGGCTGACGCCTGTTGCCATGGCATGCAGCTCAGCAGCAGCCAGCTCTGCAGCTATTCTCCCCCAGGCAACAAGTGCTGAGCTTCCCGTCTTCCACTTGTCCTCCTGTGCAGATAATGCTACAGACAGAAACCACCCTGAGCTTCTGTAAGCCTTGTTAGCCTATCTCGCAGATAGGGAAGCCAGGATCTGGAGAAAAGAAGTGATTTGCTGCTGATCTGTCTGTGGCTGAAGCAGGGACTGGGTACTTCGTTAACTTTGTGCTACCTGTCCCAGGTTAACTTTGTCATTCAAACCTCTAGTGGCTGTGGAAGGAGCCTGTTGAAATAACAGAAACAAAGTCTGACAAAATACAGTCATGCCTTGCAAAATCACGCAGGCAGGACTTTGACCTATGAAAAAGGCTCTCTAGCTGCCTCTCTTCTATTGAAAAATATAGAATTGAAGCAGTTTAATTGTAACAACCCATGTAATTCATTCTTTTGTCACCTATGGAAAGGCAGAAAGTAACTCCCTGACTTTTATGCACTAAGCACCAGAAAACACCTTGTGTTCCCTAGCCAACTTAATCTTCATATGGAGTGCACTTTATATTCTTCAGTGACTGATGAAAGGTAGGATGTATGTAGATAGCAAGTATTTTGCTTGTTTTGTTCTTTTGTTTGTTTGTTTTTAATCATGCCCTTCAGGGGAGTTGTTAATGTTTAACAGGAACTAAGGAGCCTGTGGGACTTAAGAGTATTGCATTCTGCATGCTGTATTTATGGGCTGTTTGTCTGAGCCATGTTCTCCTGTGCTGCTTAGGTGCTCGTGTTACTATGACAGACAGGGAGGCAGCGCTGGAGTTCCTGGAGTCAAACGTGCAGGCTAATTTACCCTCTGAACTACGTCCGAGAGCTGTGGTGAAGGAGCTGACTTGGGGAAAAGACCTGGACAACTTCCCTCCAGGAGCATTTGACTTTGTCTTGGGTGCAGACATCGTTTATCTGGAAGAAACTTTTGCAGAACTGCTTCAGACGCTGGAGCACCTGTGCTCAGACCAAACTGTGATTCTTCTGGCCTGTCGTATCCGCTATGAACGGGACCAGAAATTCTTGAAGATGCTGAGAGACCGTTTCTTGGTCTATGAGGTCCACTATGATTCCAGTAAAGATGTTCATATCTACAAAGCACAGAGGGGTACTTGCAAGGATGACTTTTGACTCTGTGCTTTGTTAATAAACCACTGCTGCTGTTCAGTTCTCTCCTTTGTTTCTACTCGATACATTCATTCCTACTCAATACACTTGTTCCTAAGCATAAAGTTGCAGCTGTGTTATTTCACTGGCTTTTTGTTCTCATGGTCTTGTCTGGTAACTTGTCTGACACAGCAAGGACATAATTCTGTTCTGCATATTGAACCTCTGCTGCATTTCTGAATAGAGTTGTATAGGGTCTTCCACTGGCTTTTTATCAAATGTAATTTTCGAAACTGATTTAAGTTGCAGAAATTTCCAGGCATCAAAACTGTGATCAAAAGGTCTGTTGGTTAAAATCAAACCACACTTAGTTTCTGTGGAAAACATGTATTACAGTGTTTTTTTTTTCCCCTTATCACTTCCTTAACAATAGAAAAGTAAAAGCGGGTGAAATAGAAGCTAATCCTCCAGTTCTAAATGCTTTAACTCTTCAGGCGTTTGCATCTCGAAAGTTGTAGTAAGAGAAGCCACTTAAAGGGCAAAAAGGAACAAAGGCAGCTGCTATGAAGTTGTTCTATTGCTGTCACTGCTGAATTGAGGAGGCACAGGGAAACAAAGACCAAGATCTGGAGTGGGGGGCTGGGAATCAAGATTGCCAAGTAAGCCAACTTCGGAATCGTGGTATTTTTACGTGACTCGCAGGCGTGGGGGCTATGCCTGCAGTACCGAAGCAGTCGTGGTTCATGGGTTGTCCCTAGCAAGTCTCCCCCACACAGTTCAAGGCTCCTTGGAGGAGATACACATGCACATGGAAAGTGAAACGAGGAGACTCAATCTGTTCTTTAAATATCAAATCAGTCCTTGACTCTCAAAGTATGGCTAAGTAATGTTCTACTTTCTGCCTTTCTTTGTGCTCCCTGTCTCTGAGGGTTGTTATTTTGGAGAGGACGATGCAATATTTATTCCTGTATTACTTGGGACTTTGGGGCAGTGTCTAGATTTCAGTGTGCTTTCAGTGCACAATGGTTGTTAAATGTTGGTCTAAGTAACCGATTTCATAACTTGAGCTTGTAAAACATGTCTGTGTATTTATCCTGCAAGATCCTATGTGGAAAATGCTGCAGCCTGGAATCCTGCTTGCACCAGCAGCAGACTTCCTTCTCTTTCTAGTGGTGGAGGAATGAAACTGAAGAAAACAGTGGGCTAACAGAGACAGCTGTGCTTCCAAACGCAGGAATGCCTTTACTTTTTTTTTTTTTTTTTTGGTGAGTGTGAAACTTTTTTTGCTTTAAACTTAAACTCACGAAGCCTCAGGCCAGGCTGAGGCTTTAAGCATATGTTTGTCTTTGCCACTGGCAACAGCAAACACCAGCAGCTGCTTTGGGCCATGGATGTTTTGGAGCTTTTTGTCACTTCTGCTTCCATCATACCTCCTAACTGGAAAAGATGTAGAGGGTCAGTGGTCCAGAAGTGCTGTGTGATCTGTAATCTGTAAGTGACACATTTTTCATTACAGCTGTGATGAGCGAGGCCTGAAGGTTTGTGCTTGATCCCTGGCACATCTCTGGCATGTTTTCTGCAAAGTTCCTTGCTTGGCTCCAGACTTGGCCTGAGAGTTGCTGCTCTGAAACACTGGCTATAACAGTATCCTCAGGAGCCACATGGTGTCACTAAAACAGTACTTACGCAGCTGGCTGGGAATTTGCAGCCTGAAACTAGAGCTGGAATCTGTTTGAGGGAAGGAAGACAGCACTTTTAATTGAACACAGAACATGATATGAGCTTTAACGTGTCAGGCGTGGCTTCTTCTGCCCTATCAGCTGGGTGAGCAATGGTGGAAAAGAATTACGAACTCTCCCCACTCTCTCTGGCTCTAGTTTTTGGAGTATGGCTCTAAGTTCTTGCTGCTCCTCTTCCTTTTCCTCCTCAGTGGTGTTTCCTTGTCTCCAGGTTCGTCTCTGATTAGGCATGAGGCTCATCTCTACAGTAGGCTCCCCCCAGGCTGGAGCTGGCAAAAAGCTGGTGCTTGGGCTTGTGAGTGCCCATGGTTTGGTCCATGGGGAAGGCCTGGCAGTGCTTGGCCCTCACAAGAGGCTGCAGCCTGCAACACTGAGAGCTGTAGCAGGCTGCCCTGTTGCCATAGCAGGAACATGCTAAAAAGACTGATTAAATAGCACAGAATAAAGCCTAGTGCAGCAACCTACTTTTAAGAAGGGGCCTTTGCCTTAGGCCTTGCTTTGATGATAGGAACAGTTTTGTACTTTTAAAACAAATCAGTTTAATTCCATCTCCCTCTAATTGTTTAGTTAAGCATTCAGTGTCAGATTTCCCGGTGCTGCTCTTACCTACAGCCTTCTTGACAGAGCAGGGAAGTGTCAGTAGAGACCAGGCTTGGCTTCTCTTGCTGTGCTGCTGTTACACAGGAGCTGTATGCAAACCCAAGGGACTATGTTTGAAGGCTGAAGCAAAGCTCCTGCCCATAAATAAATACTTGTGAACAAAAGCATGAGATGACACTGGCAGCTCAGGTGAGTACCTTGCCCCTGACCTGCAGAGCTGAGCTCTTGGTGGCCCCTTGCCAGCCCAGCAAGTGGCATCCCTTCAAGGGGACACCTCCTCCTCTGACTGCTACTGGGGTGCAGGTTCTCTGCCAGATTTAGGAGACCAGGTCCAGGAATACAGCAGTTAGGCCACCCTCGCATGCATAACAGTAGAGGTTGCTTGCACAGCTACAGTGTTTAGGGGGAGGCACCAACCTCGAGAAAGTACCTCAGCTGAAGCCTGCGGTCTATGCCAGCTGGGCAATGCTGACACCACCTGCATCAGGCAGCAAGCAGGGCCTTGTGTTGTCCCAGGCTGGACTTCATGGTGTTCTTGTGTTCTCATCACACTTAGCTTCAGGGAAGGGCCAGGAGTGAATCACGCTGGAAGTGAATCACACCAAATGTGCAGGACAGACGTGGCAGAGCTCTAACAGCTGGTGAGTGAGCACGCAGAGAGCAGCAAACTTTGGTATCCCAACCCACTGGCCCCAGGTGAGCTCCTGCTCTAGTATGAGATAATACATGGTAATGCTTCAGCAGCTGTTTGGCAATTACACCAACACCCTGCCCAAGCACTTTGTCACCCTGTTCATCCCAGCGCTTGAGAATCACACTCTCCTTTGTGTGGTTCCATTGCATTGGTCCTATTTTGTAGCAGAGCTCATCTGTAAGTAGGATGTGTTTGGGCATGGGTCCCCAAGTAGTGGGACAACACACAAATTGTCTCTTGAGAAATTTCCTCACTCTGGGGAGTGGATTCAAGCCACAGGAGAGTGACCAGAGAGGACATGAGAAACCATCCCTGAAACATGCCATTTTGCAAGGAAGAAATTTTTCTAAAATATAATTGCAACTAAAATAATGTTTGATTGATACTAAGACATGTAGTATGAGATTCAGATTAAGCTGTATCTTATTGACCAAGAACTTTGAGGTGCAGCAGTGTCAGAAGACTCAGGTTTACCAGCTGACCTACTGACTGTGTTACCCAGTTCTTTTCTGTGCAAAATTCAAGCCAATCTGCATTTTTACCTCATGGACTAACCCCTGTTTGGGATTCTCCCTCATTGCTGAGGTGTAGATTTTTCTGAGCAAGTATGTGAATGGCCTTATGAAAATGCTCAGTTGTGAAAACCACAAAATCCCTGCTGTAATGAGCTGACCTTACTGCTTTCCTCTTGATTTCACTGGAGGTGTGTTTACCTCAGTGCTGAATTTGCTCTCCTGGCTTTCATCCCGGTGTTTGGATCCAGCCTTGCAGATTACATAATTGGGTTGCGATCCTTGCAGTGTTCGCTGCCTTCTGTTTCTGTTCTGTTCTTAACATCAGTAGTACATGGTTTACAGGAATGCTTCAAAGTGAGAAATGCAGCATATTTAAACTGTGAATGGCGTAAGACTTTCAAACATTATTAAACAACAGAACTAAATGCCACCAGAATGGATGCTCAAAAGCAGGTTTAAAAACACTAAAAGTGGAAGAGAAACCTTGTTTTTCGAGACTTAACCTCTCACTAGTCTAATTCAACCAAGACTGAAAAAGCCTTCTCTTTGTGGGGAATACCTCATGAATACTTAGAGCAGGCCACAGATCATGAGAGGACACCATAGTTAGCTCAAAATATACCTTTTCCTATATGCCTCTCTAGCTACCATTTGCCACTAAATTAGTGTAAATGGAACACCCTGCTCAAAAAAGAGACTTTGTAGAGTTTTTTAAAGCATGTTTATGTGACTGCACATAAATGTTTGTGTAAAAAGGGAGTTATGACAGTTTATACCACAAAGGTTACAGTAAGAAAAAGCACTTCTTTATGACAATAATTCACAAATTCACAAGAATCACTTTAATATACAAAGCAATTACTACCATTCTGAAACACAAAGCAGCTAATATGTACATAGTGTTAATAAAATGCATTATAACCCAGTACAATTTTTTTTTAAACACAGATAAAGCACAAAAAAATAAGGAAAAAAAAAAAAAAACCCAAAACAAACAAAAAACCAAACAAAAAAAAACCAAACAAAAAACCCCAACCTAGAACACAACAGGGATGTTCCTAGATTTTTGGGGAGATGTAAAAAAAGAATTTATTTTCCCCCAGTAATGGATTTTCATTTAGTCTTTTAACTTCCACAAGTATGTGGGAGTGAAGCTGAAATACCCTGTTCTGTGCTGACATGGTTTGGGTAAAGAATCAGAAATGCAGATGAGGTGAACTTACTCTTTCCAGCTTACATTACAAAGGGAGAATAATAACCCTCACTCTGGAAGCTTCCCTGAAAAACATTGTTCCAAAACAATTTAAAATTATAAATCCAGAGTAGAAACAACTCATTTTTGAAGTGAACAACCAATCTGGGGACAAGTCTGTGGGGGGTTGGCTGCCAACTAGCACCTCTTCTTGCCCTGTTCCCCATCCCAAGAAGTCCATATAAGCAGCACAGTTTCAAATCTTATTCAAACGCAAAGTTCTAGAACTTTTTAAAATTAATGTTTTAATATAAATAAATGTAATTACACACAAAAAATGGAGTGGCACCTGGATAAAACACAACTGGTGGAGAGCATCCTTAGTCCTCAAGAGTGGCCATTTCCAGATAACTAGCTGGCTCACAGCCTTCCTTCCCTGTGCTCTCACTCAGCTATCCCCTAATTTAGAGACATACAGCTGAGGCTGAGTGAACTGACTGCTCCCAAGTTGTGAGTACAGTAAATGCTCAGCTTATGGAGTGCACCAACCATGGGCCATTACAGCCTGTCCCTGTCCCCTTCCCTGCCAGCACACAGCTCCCAAGGCAGCTCACTGCTCCTGCCTCTCCCTGGAGAAAGTGAGCCCTGGACTCACCACATAGCAAGTCACAAACCTGAACCCGCAGTGCCAGAGAGCAAACAGGTCACTGTCCTCAGTTTGTGCTACCCAAACAAGCTCAAGCACGTCTCTTTGCAGGCCACAGCTTAAATACATTAAAAACCCCTACACATTCCAAGGCAAAACACTTGAAATGCAAATCCTCTTTACCAAATGGATCTTGTCCCTTTTCCCCAAAGATGTGCAGACTTAAGCTGTGTCCATCCACAGACCTGAACGTGTCACAAGCACACAGTAGGTAGATTTCAGCACCCTCTCTTTATCAGTCTGGCTCCTTCCAGACCAACTGAGCTTCACGATACATTCAGGCTTTTCAAAATCAGTGTCTTTTACAGCTAGCAGATTACACAGCTCAGGGAAACGAGTTTCCAGGCAGACTACAGAGAACCATCAATATACTGTATGCTTTTTAAAACCTGCTCACAGCGACAGATTTCAGGGTTATAGCTAAATTATCATCATTCCTGCAAAAGAAAGGTGGTTGTGCTTTGCTTTTCTTTTCAAGCAGGGTGACTCTTTGTCAATGTACCTTTATTTCCTGGTGTCAAAGAATTGGAAATCCTTTCAATTTATTTTCTTGGAATGTAGCTTGTAAAATCTGCACACAAATCTCAAATTAAGAAAAGGGGAATAAAGTGGCTGAAAAATAGTTTAGCTTTCCTTCCAAATTAACCTCCCTTTCCCACATGGGATCACTGAACTAGTTCTACTCTAAAAATAATTTCACATCCATCCTGTACATACCGCTCTGAGACACCACAGGCTGACTCTTTGGAGCCTTCGGTGCTGCCCCTTCAGCCCCCTGCCGTTCAGAAGCAATGCCTGCTGGGCACCAGGTGCTGAGCCACGAGTTCAATTAGCCAAGGAGTCAACTGCTGTGGGGACAGGAGTCAATTGTGTGCAGGCAGCAGGATTACAAGAATTATGCCAGGAAGCTTCTCAAGCAAACCCAATTGATGTTAATTTTTTTTGTTCTCTGTGGGTTGTTTTTTTTTTCAGGTTTTTTCCTCTTTTTTCAAAAGTGCACATTTTAATTAAACATTTACAAAGAACATAGTGTAACAAAAATAAATATATGACCTTTTGGTTGGATCATTGGCAAATGTTACATCACTAACCATCTTCAGGGTGAAAAAATGGCAATAAAAACAAGGTCTAAGAAAACCAATTAAATTGTCTACAAATTGTCATAGATTTGCAACCACTGATACTGAACTTGCTTTGATGGGGAGACTTGTGTTTAACCCACAAAAAGCACCACCTGTCTGTCATAAATTAGAAAAAAATACAAAATAAAAAAGCAGGGACCAGTTTTTGCTAACAGATGACTACTTGCAGCTGTAGTTTACTGGAAGCCCAGATTTAAAAAAAAACACCCTGTGGTACAAGTTTAGGTCAGCAACTATAAGGGCTGTTTTTTCTTATTAAAGTTACCTTTTCTTTTCCTGAGCATCTTAATGATTCCAAACACCCCTCCAATTTTCTGACCAATGTAAAAGTACCAGAGACAACAGTGGTCTACAATGCAAATGCCAACTACAAAATAGCCAGAACTCAGAGGTGTCTGTACAGTCCTGATGAGTGTGACAGGCTAAAATTGTGCTTCCAGATACGAGCGATGGTGCTGGCAACTACCTGGTGCTGGTAAAATCACTGCTTAAATAACTACCCCGAGAGGAAAACAGAAGTCTTACCAGTGGCTCCTTTAGAAAACAACACCTTAACAACCTTTCTAAATGTTTTGCTTCTGATATATAGCTGCCAGACAGAAAAAAGCACAAAAGTGAATTTTTCTGGGGGGTGGTGGTTGTTGTAAAAGAACTGTTTATGCAATTTCAAAAATCTCCATCAATAAAAAACAAACCTCACAGAAGCCATGAAAGATGAAACAAAATTCTGAAAGTGGGTAACTGAGAAACAGCACAAAACAAATCAGTAATAAGCGCTAGCATAACGCAGCCCAGAGCTACTGGGGTGGGGGAAGCTTTCACACACACGCACACATCCACACACACCCAGACACACACAGAAAAGTAAAAATTTTCTTCTGACCTCCATATACTATAATACTCAGCATTCCTGACTTAAAAGCTCTCAGAGCTGTAGATTATATACTGTGTGTATATATATATATGTACATATATTATACATATGTATTTTCCAAGAATATCTAAATTAAAAGAGCACCTTTGACAATATCTTAACTGCCTGATCGGTGCTGTTGTTTTGCAAAATAATGACATTACAAAAACTATATTTCAAACCAATTCTTGTTTATTATGAACATAATGGATCTAGCCCTTTCTAACCTTCTCTTCAGGTAAAACAGGCTATCAGTTCTTGAAAACTCACAATTGTGAGATATACAACAAACCCTCCCCTCCCCACCAGCATAATTTCCATCCTACTTCCAAATGGCCTTAGTTTATAGAAGCTTATTACCCCAACCTCACTAGTTCGTAAATAACATAGGAATGGATCCCTGGGTCATATTCTTTCCCTTTTTGGGTCAATATAAACAGTAAAGCATGTATGGGGTAGCCTAGCCAACCCTGTACTTGGTCTAATACATTTTTAATTATTGTAATTTAAAATTTCCATTAAATAATTTCATGTCCCTAAACCCTCAGTGCAGCATAAATAAAAATAAAGATTTCTGCAGATCCCTATGTACTTTAAAATAACATCTTTTTCTTAGTGAAACATTATTTGATAATGAGGTCTAGACTAACAACTCTACAGGCCACTTGCAGACAACACACAGACAAACTGGTAACACAGTTCTCCTCTCATTACTGCACAAATCTGCACCAACCCTGTATTAGGAGAACTCCACCAGGGTACCGTTTTAGGCTCCCATGTCCATTCAGCTCCCAGGCTTTGTGCCCAGTGACCATCAGCAAGCACTGCACAGTGTCCATTGCCCACTAGACACAGCTCTCAGATCACAGCTTGCCTCCTTCAGGTTCACAGCAAAGCCTCATGTTTCTGCAAGCACGACGTCCTACAAAAAAACCAGACTTAATGTGGACATGTACAGCCTTTCCCATGTTTCTCAAAGATGGAGGAACCATTCCAAGTAATTGTAAATGAGACCACCATGAGCTTCATGTTTTACAAGAACAACCCCTGCATTATCAACATTTCTAATTTAGCATTATTTCTGGAAAATGTAACCGATGCATGAATTTCTATTTGCTCACTTTAGGAATCAGATAATTTTTATCAAAGCATTGCTGAGAATTCAGGGTCTTTCTTAAATTTGCATTGCTAAACTAATAAATTCATCTTCCATTAAATAAAAACACAAAAATCAATTCTCTATGGCAGATAAAAATAGACCATTTATAAACCCTCCCAAAACCTGTGAAAATGAATTCTCTCATATTTCTGATACTTATGCTCTCTTCTTGAAATACAAATGTAATTTGAAATTCTTGATAACTCTAGATTTAACAGTAATGCTGTTAGGTTTAACCTTGCTCCTTTTAAATTAAGTCTCTTAGAAACTGAATGCCCTCTCAAAGGAGAAATCTAGAACTTTTAATACTGCTTAGGTGTTTGAGACTCAACTGCCCAGTCTTCCAAATGTTTTTCTTATAACGTCACACTGATTGTATAACCTTTTAGAAGCCTGTGTGTAAAATTTATCTTAAAACCAGAGTGAATTGGGAATATATTAATTAATACTCCACTAGGCAAGGCATTAGTACAGACCAGAGCCTTATTCATATGTTTCTATACATAACAGTTTGACCAGAACCCCAGAGCAAACTTACTCCATCAAATGACCCAAGTTAACATATCAGGAGATTGACTTCAGAGGGCCAGTAAACAAACCGCACATGATTCTTTTTGACACGTTCTTTTTGACAACTTCTTGACATTCGTTCTTGGTTCTATTTGAGAATGATTCTTTTGAAGTCCTAGTGCCTAGTACAGAGTTGTTTTTAAACATGAGCTACCTTTTTAACATAAATCTGGGAAATATCACAGTTCCTCAGTGTACACAAAAGAAACTGATCTTGCAAACATCTGAGGCACATGAGTAATTTTAGTTGCAGGAATATAAATTACTCAGTGAATGTGACCCTTTACATGAAAAAACACCCCAAATAAATTAAGAATTTAGCTAAACTGGCCAGGTTCAAATAATCAGTATTGTCTCTTGCGAAGTAGAAGTTGGAGTACTTCTGTTTGAAGTCCTCTTCAGTATTTGAGGTTGTCCTAGTAGCTGTCACACTACAATTTAAATTATGTATGGAAGGCAGCCTCCAAGTTTGAAAAAGAATTTAGCAAACCAGGCTAGTGTTTCCATTGAGTACAATAATTTTCATTACATAAGACAATGGTAGGGAAACAGAAGCAACCTCATTACTTGAGAGGGCTTGGGACACAGATCTCATCAGGGAGTATTTATGTGGAGTTGGCCATGCTTCAACTGCTTAGTTGTTCTGCACACAAACAGGTAGTGCCCTCCTGTGTTACCCCTGCTTACTGTTTTCAGGACATCACTATCGTATCTTTTTTATTCTGAATTCCTTTCCCATCCAAATATTATTTTCCAACCTGCATCCTATGGAGTTCGTTTCTGCTTTTTGTGCATTCAGAATGCTGAACACACTTGCACACGTAAGCTATGAGAAGCAACAACCAACCAGTGAAGCTCATTTCAATGCGTTTGTTTCCGAGGTATGGAGAAGTTTTCACTAGTCCAGGAGGGCTTAACACAGATTACAAATCAAACCCCTTCCTGGGCTAGTTCGAAAAAGGTGTTATCTCCACACCAAGGATGTGCCAGTGAAGCGCCTTTCATTTGGCATGCTGCTTAGCTGTGTATTTGTATAGTTCATAATGAGTGTGTGAAACCAATTTGGCAACCATTGCTTCTTCATTGTACCATGCATGCTCCACCTATGTGGCCCAAAATTTGCTGGACCAGGAGGCTGGGGTGGTTCTGTCTCTAAGGCAATGGAAAGAGCTCAGCACAAATTCTTGACATCACTACAAAAGGATCCTCCCCGCAGTAACTTCCCAAGCGACCACTGTTACTCCTTCAAGAGGATGGGGAGATGAGAAAGAAGCCTGTTCTTCTTCTTCACGCTGAGGTTGATGATGAAATTCATCTTGTAAGGGGAGAAGTGGAGGCAAGTACTTGAACATTCACAGTTTGATGCAAAGCACAGATGAAGTATATTCTGTAGTTGCTTCAGGCAGTTTTGCGCATAGAAAAAAAGAAATGTTTAGAAAATAAAAAGTTTACTTTGTCTTTCTGGGTATAGTCAGAACCAGTCTCTATCCCATTCTGGACAAGTGAAAATGAGAATCCAAAATTAATCTGATTTGTGGCAGTAAAGGTCCTTAAGTGCTTTCAACTCCTCAATCAGTGTCTTGTTTTGGTTTTCAAGCACGGCCACTCGATTTTCTAGACATTTCACATACTCCTTTTTCTTCCTGCGACATTCACGTGCTGCCTCTCTGCAAAGCAAAAAAGGCCATTCAAATCCAAAACAATCATTCACAGACATGGGCTACTAAACTCTTTTCAGGTCAAACCTTTACCTAGTACTGCCATTTTCAGAATGTGGAGGTACTGTTAAGAAATGCAAATGAGGAAAAACCACTGAACTCGTAACAATTGCTCCTCACAAATCATGCACACTCATGATCCACATATCATTCCAAGATACAGATTCCAGTAGGACAGCACCAATAACATTCTGTTTCTGTGAGAAAAGTATCCTATTCAGTGACAAAATTCTGCTTGCAGAATTTACATTACAGCCTTTAGACTGAGTTGAATGCTGCTGCAATCTTTGAATTGATTTTATCATCTATTATTCTTTTTACAGTCTTTAAGTCTTGCCTTTGCTGAAGTCCAACAGGATGTTCAACTAGTGCAAAAATCCACAGTGTTTAGAACAATCATGTATTTGTTCTCGAGCAACTCTTTCATTTTAGTAATAATGTTTGCATCACTGCAATGGTAGCATAAAAATCTGAAATAAAAATACCACATAATAAACAGGCACTAGAAACCATGTAATTCTTTAGTCCTTGTCGGCTGTGCCAAGAACATGGCAGTGGTAATGTGCTAAAGCAGATCTCAAGATAGTCAAACTTTTAAGGCTTGCTTGTAAAGACTGAGTTGCCTGTAGGTAACTTGACAGCATACTAAGAACACCAGTGAAAAATACTTGAAAGGTATTAATGTGCTGCTGAGCATCCTGAAGGCAGGAACACCAAGGCAGAAGCTCTTCTGCACAGCAACAGTAAAGGTACCGACATGCAAAGTAAGCACAAGGCTAAATGCCACAAGCAGACAGGAGCCCAGAGAGAGGGCTCTCCTCCTGCAGTGCAACTTGTCCAAGCAGCAGATACCTGGAAATGTACACACTTGTTTGCCCTGAACTTTCAGATGCAAAGCAGAACAGCTTCAAAAATAAGTGAGTGTGTCCATCCTTTCACTGCAAACTCTTACACAGACCTGGTGATACAGTCAATGTTCTGGGAAATGAGGGGCCAAAACTGAACCCAGTTCTTCTCCTTATTGGATAAACATTAGCTGTAGTATTAGGTGAAAAAAGAAAGTGCTCTGGGACCTAACTAGTAAGAAACCTCTAAAGTAATTTTTGTAATGAGACAGGATGAAGCAAACAGTCTGTAAGCCTTGAAAGGACCCAGGTATCCATTTGTCACTCCTACAAATATAGTTTCACATGCTTGCAGTGCTTCAGTGGGTCGTTTAGAATTTAAGTACTTTTGGGCTAAAAGATTAAGTACTTCTGGATCAGAAAGTGCTTTCCAGTGCAAACTACTAACATGTCTCCTTGGGTGACAACATTTTCCTTCTTTTTGTGATTTTTGTACCAGCTTAGGCTGCATATTAAGCCACCTTAAGGCTGTGTGCACTAGTTGTTCATTATGAACAGCCAGAGTTATACTGAATTACAAGAGAGCCTTAAAAATGTAAAATTTACACAGAAAATTTGCACAATAATATCTATGAATATTTACACTAGACTCCTTTTCCCCACTTTGCTATGCAGACTGGATTTGCAAGGATCTATTAAGTAGGCAGACTAAAAGCACCACATGCAACATGATACTGTTGCAAAGGCTGTCAATTGAACTCAAGTGGGGTAATTCCCCATTGTTTTTCTTGGCTTTCACATACACAAAAGCTTTCTTTTACCAGAATAAGGCTACTGCCTAAATGAGAATATTCTGTGATTCTAATTAAAGTTTTCTCAAATGCAGAGCCTGAAAGGCTGATATCTGCTGTTCACTGTTATCAGAAAAATACATAAAAAGGGGAGATGGGTGACATTCTGTATTAAAATCTTTTCAAAAGGTGAACTCTGCTGTTCAGCATTATTTACTTCATTAAAGCCCTTCATATAAGCACTGGGTCTGCTCATGTAAGTTTCTGTTGTGTTCACAGCACAGCAACCTATAGAAGATAAATGAACCTGTACAACACCATAGTTTTTTTCAGACTGACAGATGAAGTTAAGGCTTGCATGGGGCTTCCCCTCCTCTGAAGGGCAGGAAGCACTTCGATCCCAGTGCCACAGCGTAACATACAGGCTCAAAGCTGTACCCTATGGGTAAGAGTTCAGTCTTGGTGTGATGGTTCACTCAGGCCCATCCCTTCCCTGCCCCATAACAGAAGACTTAATGAGCATCATGGCCACCTTCTCTCTACTGCTCCCTTCCTTTGCTACCTCCACCAGCTCCCACCTCTGTCACCTTACTATTCCTCCTCACACATTATATCCTACAGGAGCAAGTCTCTCTTTCAGCTCCTCTGTTGCCACTACTGGCTCCACAAGACTTCAATCAAAAGGAATAGCTGCTCATTTAGCCTTTCCTTGAGGCTTTCTGCCCTCAGAGAAGAAAACCCAAAGGGCAAGCAGATAAAGAGAACGAGTGAGACAATCAAGAAAACAGTCATGAAGAGCACAGGTGGGCCAGGAGCAAGGAGAATGCACACAGAGAGCTAAGGGAAAGAAACTACATGAATGTATTAACTAAAAAACCCAACTCACCTTGGTGTTTGTAAGAACATATCTGCAGGTGTACAAGTCTCTCATGACTTACCTTTTTCCTTTGTCAACAAATAATTCACACACCTCACAGAATGAGCCTGACACCTTTACTCAAGCTCTCATGGTCACAACACATGGCATTAGCTGATGTGCATCTTTGCTTCCCATCTTTAAATACATGCAAATTCTTCAGAAGTAATTTCATAAAATTACTAGGAGAGATCAGGATTCTCAGTGCTCGACACTCTAGTCCTATGCAGAGCTGACTGGGAAAAAGAAAGTGATGCAAGAGTACGTGCCTGTTCTTCATTAGACGCACTTCCCTCTTGCGCGCGGCCTCCTCTGCCGGCTGGGTGGGGAGCGCTGGGGACGATGCCATGACTACGCCGGGGGCAATGGTGCTGGTCGGGGCCGTGCGGATCTGGTAGGTCTGCACGTCTCCTGAGGCAGCTGGAGAGACACAAGGGAATGTGGTGTCAATGTGGTGACAGCGCTGTCACACGTGGTGCACCGCACCATCCATCTAACCGAGCGCTCTGGGCCACAGGACAGGAGGGATGGCCACCACCTGGGTCACCATTGCTGCCTCAGTCTTAGATTATGAACGTATGCAAGGTTTGGGGCATTCCTGCTGAAGAAGCCTTCACTTGTGCTTGATAACTTGCTTGTCTGGCTGTATAGCTGTGCTTCTTTCTCCCTTAGTGTATTTCTTTTTACATCTCTGCTTTACGGGCAGTTCTGGTGAAGGATGGGGCAAACACTATTTCTAACTATGCTCCAAATGTCTATCTGCAAAGCATTTGGCACAGAAAAAAGGGTGTAGAAATGTAGCATTTACTCCCACAAGAGTTGAGCGCACGCTCAACTTCACTGCTTCTCTACAATGAGTAAGGTTTTACGTTTCTTTTTTTTGTTTATGGTAATCTAGGAGTGTGTTAATTTTGCCTGAGCTCATAAAAAACCACAATATCACCTAAAGAAATCACATGTCCTTAAGAACACAAAACCCAGAACATCCATGCAACAATAGGATTTTTCTCTGATACTCTCACTGATGCCTGGAAAACTCTTCCATGGGTAACTTTCAAATCAACTGTTTTACAGTCATAAAAGCAGGGCTACAATTTCTCTGTTATTTTCAATTAAAAAAATTAATACCTCTTCATTATTAATAATCCAAAACATGTATTATAATACAATAAAAAGACATAACTTATTCTAAGTTAAAGTAGCCCTGACAAGTGGAGGGCTAGACCAAATGATCACTATTGTAAATTGTTCTGTGATTCCAAGACTCACTGATTAACTACTTGGTGACTAGTTACAAAAGTCACAATAGGAAGGAATTAGGACTTGTAATTGAAAAGGGGAAAAAAATCACTAATAAATTAAAGTTTAGAATCAAACAACCTTCTTTCCTCTCTTTTTTTAATGCTTTACTTTTCAACTTACTTCTGTTGTAGATATGGGAGAACTAAGAAGCAGTATAGTTTTTGCAGAACATAAAAAAATTTGTGTGGACAAAATACAGGAAATACAGCATGGAAACCCAAAAATAAATATATTGTTTTAAGAAGTAAACTCAAAATATCTACGATTTTTTCAATCTAAAGGGGAAGACTCCAAGATAATGTGACAAATAGCTTTGTCCAGACTTTCCTTTAAAAAATTTGGAGACTTACTGTGCCAAAGCCGTTAATTCTGTTTCCTGACACATTTGAGGGAGTTAAGTTGGCAACTTAGATCTGCATGGAGAAAATGTTATACAGAATGAGTGGCTGGGAAGTTTCTGACCTTGTACAACAACCTGGTTGCTGGGTACAAGTATCTGTTGCCCATCTGTGGTCTGTGCATACTGTAAAATGGTGGTGCCAGGTTGGGTTGCAGCTGCATTGGTCATTGTCAATGTCTGGAGACCTTGTACTCCATCTGTGCCATTGTTAGACAACTGTATTGCTCCTCCTTGGGTAATAGCAACTGCAGGCAAAACATCAACACAACATTTAAGACACTGTTTTACTCATTAACTTGCAGAATTAAACCTAGATATGGAAGACCACTTATCTGAATTAAATCCCTTGAACCCTTATATACCCTGAAATCACACATACAGCTTTAATATTCATTAAAGAAATCATGCTTTGAAAGTAGGTTTTCAATTTTTTGTGAGCTACAAACCTCCCCCAGGGAATAATTTTTAATTTGTTAGTTAAGATATTCTTCTTGGTTGGTTTATGTCTTTTTCTCAGTCCTTACTTTTTTCTTCTCATCTGAAATTCCTCTCCTCTTCCATCCTTTATGCCCTTCTGTCTCCTCTGCTGCTATTGCTATCCATCTGGTGTTTCACTTTCTTCTTGCTTTGGCATTTTTTCCCTTCTGATTGTATCCCCCCTGCTCTACAAGTTCCTCAGACCCTTCCTAGCAGTTTTTTTTTTTCATTCAAAAAGGTCCAGTTTCCTTCAAGCAGTCTTACTTTGCTGGGTTTTTTTCCTTTCTTTCCCCTCCTGTTAGGCGGGTATACTGGGGCATCACTCCTCATTCACGATTCCAGAGAATTTCACTGTGTTCCTATATACAGACACACCAAAATCTCAAGTGTCTGCACAATTAACTGTAACTATTACAGTTATAATAGGAATCAGAATTAACCACATCTGTTTCAATAAAATTAAGCTGGGTACTAGGCAAAATGGCTAAGGAGTAAATACAGAGAGAAAAATTTGAAGAGATTTTAAGAGAAGGATGTAAACAAGTAGTTCTTCCTCCCTTTTGTATATTTAATACTGCATGTGTTTGTGTGAGACAGCATGTGACTTCTATCTCTAATGATGTATCCTCAACCATTTAAGTCAAAGCATTGTATGTGTAAAATCTAGGGAATTAAGAAAAAGCAGAAATGTATATTTATTACATATTTCAAATGAAGTTGTTGAAGTTCTTATTTTTTCAGGGCTTTCTAAAAATGTAATTGCAGACTGTAATGTTTTTTCTATTAATGAGGTTACAGTTTTATGAACAAATATTAACAATCTGCAGTGAAAAAAAAAGAAATTTCTGAATTACCTCATCTAATTTCTGAAGTGAAGAAGTTATAATAGCATTATGGTTAGTTCCTATTTTGCCTCAGGATGTATTAGCTGCACCAAGTGGCAAACAGTTAATTGAACCAATACTTACAACACGAATGTGTTTAAAAGGCATGGTTATCAGTCAAAATAAAGGCATCTTTTTTTTCACCTCCTGCTTTGTCCTAGTCCAAACAGTTACAGAAATAATAGTTCTTCATCTTCTCATCCCCACTTACTAGCACCACTGAGAAATTCAGACTACATACTGTACTGCCCACTGCTGGTTTGGTAAATGGGAGTTGGCACCGTAACAGTGGCGATGGCGGGTGCTGCTGTTTCCTCTTCAGACTTTTCTTCTTCAATCCTTGGCACTCCTGGGGCGTCTGAGGACAAGTCATTCAAAATTTTTCTGGCAAAGACAGTGTGTTGTAGAGATTTTAATAAAAACTGGAGGAAAAAAATAGTCTATTTGATATACAATGGTGGAGAAAACTGTGAAGTGCAGTAAGCCAGCAAGGAAAATATGGGTGCAGAATGAAAAACACACACCATCTTCAAACTCTTATTGGAGAGGACTGTTCAAAGTGCCAAGCACAGATGGGCAAGGGAGCCAACACAGAACAGCTGTGTTTCTCAAAACCCAAGATACAGCTATCACAACCTTTCCTTTTTCTTAAAAATGTTTCTCTCATCCATTTTTACTTGTTTCCTGATTTTAGCTACATAAAGATTTAAAGAAAGCAAAAATACGTAAAAACCTGTCTCCTCATTTACATTAGGGGAACTCTCCATTTCAGAGACTGTAAATGCCTCAGCCAGAGAGTTGAGTACAAAGAAAGGCAGCAAAGTGCTTGTAGAGAGCAGCCAGTTCATAATGTAACACCTGCCTGAGAGACAATACCCAGTGACACAGTTATGTTCACAGGTGCCCTGCCTGAGTAAGTTCTGAGATTAGGATGGGTAAAGGAAAGAACATGCTGTTTAATTACTTCCATGAGTTAATTATTCAAAGCCAAAACTCCTGAAACATCTCTGCTACAGGCCCCACTGAACACGACTGTATCCTGACCATAGCAGTTACTGCAATTTTCCTCACTGAGATCAAACACTGTCCCTCCTCAGGACTGTCAAGCCCTCTTCACTGCTGGCATACTCTATTATGTCACTGCAAAATGCTGCTTACGTAAAGAGCAACATTTTTTATAATTCTCCTCATATGTTTTCCAGTGGATTGTCACTAGAACTCACTGTGGGATGAAGCAGACACAGCTGTAGACCCCCTGTTCCAAGACAACACTAATTTCTTATATAAGGCTCCTAAAGCTGTGGGAGCCAGAACATCTGTATGGAGCTATCCAGGGAGTGCAGTCATTCTACTAAGCAGCCTGACAAACAGAGCTTTGCTGTTGCTGCTTTGACTCTGTGTGCATGCAAGAACTCCAGCATTGCACAAGGACTCCACTGTGCCAAGCACCACTTGGACAAATAAAAAATTCCCATCCAGAGAGTTTGCCATCTAGGTGTTAGATGAGAAACAGATGAAAAAATATGGAGAAAGCGGCGATGATGAAGAACAAAACCCAGAAAGGTAAAAATTCACTTTTAAGTTCATGTCAGTGTGACCTGGTGGTTAAAACTTACCTTTGCCATCATAAAGATGGATTTAAGATAAATGACAAGGTGGCAGCTTTACAAATATAGCAGCTATGAACTGACATGGGGAACACACAATGTACTTTAGCAGCAGAATCACAGTGGAGTTTCTGAGGAAGAGGTATATATAGCTTTTATTTCTGTGAACATATCTGCACCTATCTTGTCTCTGGGGCCAGTCACAGCAGCTTGACTAATGCCAGCTGGGAAGTCACTGAGCACAGCAGTGGTCTGGCTCAGCCCTTCTGACATGACCTACACCAGCCCAGAGTCTGAGCTGTGTATACAAGTACTACAATTACAAACTTTTGCTGAGTCACCAGGATCTGGTTGGAAGACAAAGGCTGTGCTGTGGTATCAGTGTGTGCAAAGCAGTCCATCTCAGTGAGAAGTCAGCATGCACAAGTACCCTCTTCTCAGTTTTGCTGCTTGTTTACTTGGACCTGTTGTCTCACCATATACAGCCATTCTTCCATATATAGTAAAAACAAGTGTCTCCCTGCAGAAGCAGATTGCAAGGAGTCTGTGGCAGCCTTGAAGTTAGCAACACTGCTCCTCACAAATAAAAATATTTCTCCAAATCTATCATGGCTAGCGATCTTCAGCAATGATTTTTACTATCTTCAGCATAACAGCCTCGAAGGCTGCTGGAGAAGATTGAAAATAATCTCCAAGTGCTAAAAAAATATCATGGCTGAGATATGCTCAGGCCTAGAGTCTAGATTTTACTTCTAAGGCCAGGCTTAAAAAGAAAAAAGGAGCATCTGAATTTTCTGAAGCAGCAAGAATCCACAGGTCCCTTAAAACCTACTGAATTCCAGAGCTGTTCCTTAATGCTTTTTAGTGTAATTTAAGAATGAAAATGAGTTTTAGTACAGACACAAAAAGCTGTGCGAAGGTTTAATTAATAAACTAACATGACTAACACCACGTGAAGGAGCACCTCAGCTGGTTTTGCCGCAGAGGTATTGTATTTGCCATGACAACTAAAGACACTAGATGCCTATCGCTGCATTCAACTCATACCCTGACTTCTTAAACTTTAAACACAAACAACTCTGCTCAAACAGAAATTCTCTCTGAGCCACAGAACACCACATGTTCATTGAAAGTCTCGTGGGAGAAAGGAATCAAGTTTGACTGCTGCTAGCACTTCAACAATAATGAAAAATAGTAGAGTTGATTTTTTTTTTGCAGACTACAGATTATACAGAAACCACTTCTTGCAAAGCTTTGGCGTATTTCATGTATTAAATACTCATTAAGGCTATCTCTAAGGCACCTAGCACAATTATACTTCAATGTTCCCCAAATGTGGCAATTAGTGTATTCTCAGCTCACTTCTGTCTCAACTGAGTGTAACAGCTGAAGTTTCTTCTTCCTCCTTTTATTTGCTTATCCCTTTACATCCTATTCCATGAACATTTTTCATAATTTAATTCCAAGACATTGCAGAAGAGATTTCAGTTAAAGGGTAAATCTCAAAATAACCTACAAACATACTGTTTGTCTCCCCATATGAACACATCCATCAAGCAAAATGCTTCTGCTTCAACCTCTGTACCTGTAGGAGGGTCGTCTGGAAAGAATTTCTCTTCGTTTCTGTGAGTCTGTGACACTGTCTACTGATTCCTGTGAATCTTCACTTTCTGCTATAGTGGAGATCTGTAAATAAGAACAGCAATCAAATTTAACAAGACATTTCCAATGTCTTTATTTTAAGGAAATCTTGACATCCTGTGAAAAACACTACAGTGCAAGTATTCAACAATGCTTTTATCTAGGCAATGAACATGAAGGACAGACACACTGCATAGTAACAGATCCAGTAAAGGATGACCACAGTCAGTTATCTACCCATGAGGATGTCCTATATAATTTAAATGCTCCACTAAGAAAATATAAACAGTAATACTATACATTTTTTGCCTTCCATGATTCTTTGTTTCCATCCATTGTAAGGAAACAAAGATTTTTTAGTAAAATTTAGACGGATAATAACTAAAATCAAACTAAGATATCAGAAACCTTTGGAAACAAATACTGAAGTTGAGAAACATCAACTTATAAATAATGGAGTAAATAATGTTAGAGACAGACTGCCTTTCTGGGGGGAAATTGTCACGAAAATGTCATACATGAAGATGTTAAAAAATAATGTAGTGCTGCAATTCTGAACATCTGTGCTAAAAAAAGAGAAAAGTTTATGCAGGAAAGCCAAAGTGTTTGTATCAATCATATTTAAATAATTTTAAATTCAAATTGTGCCAAAAGTATAAGACCACCTCCAATACCTAAAAACAGATCCTGTTTTCCAAAAGACCATAGTCACACGACAAAACTAATCATGGCTGTGTGAGAAACAGATCTCATAACCTGACATTTTATGCACCAAAGAGAAGATTCCTAGAGGCTCACAAATTTTGTTGGCACCCGTATCTCACAGTTATCAGACAGAGAGCCTGAACAGGTCCAAGGCTGACTATGACATGCTGAGCTCTCAATATCAAAACATTCTAGATTTGCATTGAACCAGGTGAATTCCAAGCATGGTTTCATTGTCAGTCTCTTATCTTCCACCTCTGGGCTAGTAACTTGTGCACTTATCTGAAAACTGCTCACCTCTGATAGATTAAAACTCTAAACTTTTGACTGCAGTGGCTGAGGAGGATAGAGCCTGCCACAAACTCAGCACTGAAGCTGATAAGGAAAAAACAAAGATTATTATTAGCATGGCCTAGCTTTAAATTATGCATGTCTTATTTTTTAAAATAACACCCAGCTGAATACCTGTATCAAAAGTCAATGTCTACTTTTTCAAATTAAACATTTTTTGAGCTCAGGATACCAATAGCAAATGAAAGTGTACAGTCCTTGCCCTGTGTAACTGCTGTACACCAAACAATTTCTGCATTCAGTAACACTGAGTTTCAAGTAGTTAAAAAGAAGGTTAGAGGTTTTGAAGATTTCAGACTACTTGTCTCCTATGTCTTCAAGCTACCTAATCTTATTGCATTACTTGTCTTGCTTTACAGAAGACAAAGGCTTTATAAAACACAAAACACTCAACAGGCACATTTTAAAACAATTTCTGTGTAAGGACTGACAAGCGTATTTTAAACAACATTAACATACAGACATCTGTTTTGTAAACCAATGCAAATATTTTCTGTGTAGCAAAGACTCTCAACCCAGAATACCAGCCTCATTAATGATTAAAGGTTATGAAGAAAACCCTCATCCTGTTGTTCACTTCAGAATAGTATTAACTCTTACTCAATAAAGGCATATGAAAACACAACAGAGAGAAAAAGTAAAGTAATACTGTAGGAAAAACCATGAAGTTGTTAAACTCAGCAAACAAATTCTAGAGGGAAATGAAACTCAGCAATGTCTGACAGTGAAATGTGGTTAAACAAAACCAGGAAAAAAGTCAGAGTAGCAAAAACTGTACAGACTTTGCCTTCAACATACTCTTAAATTTTATATAAGCAAACCCACAATCCAGGAAACAAACACATTAGAAACTAGCGCATTGGCAGGACTACTCCAAAGGCCCAATTCACGTATTAGGAATTTCTTCAGTCAGTACCTGAACTGTCTGGACCTGTGGAGACTGAATAACTGATGGCTGGGCAGCCTGAATTACTCCATGCACTTGAACCGTCTGCCCATTAGGCAGCTGCACTAAGGTCACCGTGGGTGCAGAAGACGTTGCGTGGGCTGCTGGCATAGATACCTGCAGAGAGGAGACAGTGAGCATAAATTAGGTTATTGCAAAATCTCCTTGTTTCAGTACACGTTCTGGTGAAAAACTGTGTCTCTTCTAGACCCCAGTTAGATGACCCAAATGTTTCAGCATAATATAAAACCCCCTGAACTGCCTAAGCCAAACACCTGACCTACTTTACAAATTAATCTAATGCAGAATTTCTGCAGGCTCAAAACATAATTTGCAAAATCATTCTCAGGAATATGAAAAGCACAACTGCCTCTATTTTCAGGTAACCTGATACCAACACATTATTACCTCTCACTTCAGTTGGATATTGCTAGGACTTGGGTGTACTCCTACAGACACTGCTGAGTCAAAGGCAGAAACATATGGGAGTGCGGCTATTTTAGTTCTCACTGAAGAAAATGAGAAGTGTTTGCCAGATGTAAGAAGTTAAAATGTTTAGGGAATTAAACCTTTCAAACTTTCTGCAGATTAAAGTGTATTGAGTAGCTGGCAAAATTCATTTAAAGGAAGAACACCAACCATGTGTTCAGACAGAGTCCCCCTGAGTTTGCAGTGGAAGTATTTTGTAGGCAATTATGGTGATTCAGTGTAACAGATCAACTCTTAGAGTCTGAGGAAAAACTGCCCACAACCTTCAGTTCTTGACCACAGCTGTGTTTCTCCAGCACAGACCTGCAGGCACAGCAGCTCTGCCAACAGGGATACACCAATGACTTCAGCGTGGTAGGTGAGCACGTCCAGCAGAGGGGCTCAGGCTCTGGGCACAGAGGGACCCACACAAAGCTGTTCATGTCTCGCAGAGAAGTCTCACTCTGGCAGGTCACAAGAACTATTATGGGCAGCTGGAGTGCCATGCACCAAGACTGCTGCACGGCTGGGCCAATGCCCTGGTGCACACCCAGTACTGAGCAGCTATCTGGTGCCACAGTGCACACATTCGGGGCTGGGGGGCTCCTCAAGGGCAGAAGGGTGCCAGGGCTGCCATAGCAGCACACACCACCCTTGGTCTGTGCCCCCTCACACACAGCACAGCCTTCAGGGAAGGACTGCAGGCAAGCAGGAGCTGCTCTGGCAGACCCCAGCCAGGTCCTGGGTTATTGACTAGCTAGCCTTCTTCTAGACACCCAAGTCTGGAAAATTTAACAATCCTCCAGGATTCAACAGCATTTTAAACACACTCAATCCATGTAGCTCCAGGGCGAGAAAGAGCTGCACTGCTGTCCTACCTAATCTCAAAGGGCTGTTGTGTAGTGGATGCAGAAGGAAATCCTCTGCTGTCCCTGTCTTTCTCAAAAAGCTGCAATAGCTGATCTCTGAATTTCCATAAACATCCACCACTTACAATGAAATCTTGTTTAACAACAAAATTAAAGGGAATTACATGTAGACCTCTCTCCTCCACAGATGTCTGCCCCTAATCCACCAATTTTCATTTGCTTTTACCTTCCTTTTTCAGGAAAGCAGCTGCAGCATTACATGGTGGTACTTAACTCGCATCTGAGAGAAACTGGGGCTGAGATTAACAAGAGCACTTTCCTCTGGCAAATTATATTCCTTTACCAAGTGACCTTTTTTAATAATACATGTCTGACTAAACAGTCCTTGGCAAAGCTGACCAACTGGAGGCCACTGTGGTTGGATTAAGCCCATAGCAGAGTGTAACTTCCGCAGATGTCTCTGACTCATACCTTGTGGAACTGGGACGAGTTTCCTCTTGACTCTGAAAACTATGCTGAACTCACTAAAAATGCAGCAATTAAACTAAATTGTGAGAGAGGTGACCTTAAAAGAGATAATGAAGGAATTAAATCGATATAATTAGTTATTTAGATTTGGCTAAGCCCATGAGGGGACTTCTAATGCCAAACACTTCCACTTCACATATTAAAATTATAATAATGTAACACTGATGTGAACAAAACAAGGAATTGTGTTTAGACTGTTTTATCACCTCCACAAACAAGATACAGGCTGGGGAGAAGCTAAGGTGCAAATAATACATGATGAATTCACATGGGTTTTAACCATACTTGTATAGCTTTTTCTTACTTGGAAAAAATTCTCATTCAAGTACTGGGGTAATTTTTTCCGAGTAAAGTGCATTCAACTCACTACATACTTGTAAGTTCAGCTCCCTTGAGGTTAGTATGTTAGCACATAAATTTAAAACACTCTTGCTTCTCTGGACTAAATCTTAATGAATACCAAGTGAGAAGCAGTTTACTGGCTTTGCAAGAGAAATAAACTACTTTCACTCAGTTCACACTGAAGTGTTATTCACACCACCTACATCCTGTGCCTAAGTTAGACTGTGAGAAAACTGCCCAAAGAGGCAAGCTGGTGCAGGGCAGCTGGTGGCTTGTAAATTCACACTACAGCTTCACCCAACAAAATCACCCTGTGCATTTTAACAGCTCCAGTCCCTATACTATCACCTGAATGGAAGTGTACTATCTCTGGATTACCTAAAGGTGTAATGACTTTAGACACTAATAATTTATAAAATGGTAAGCGCTTTAACACTTGTGTCACTTAAGAGATACTCAATGCCACAGATTCTGAGATGTAAAACATCTATTTCTTCTTTGTGGACTACAAATAGTTTAAAAATTAAATGGTTACAGGAAAGAGCCAAATAGGAACTCCTTTATAAGGTAGAGTTGCTTCTGCCAACCATCAGTGTATCCACAAATGAAACCAGGTTCCAAAATCAGAGATGTAGCTGGGATTGCATTTCCTGTCTTTCCAACATAATTTGGGAATAATAAATGATCTACTTCTGTCTCTCTAAACAGTCAACAAATCTGTGAAATTCTGAACACAACAGGATAACATAAGCTGTCAAATGCCAGGTTGTTCCACTTGATTATAATGCTTATAATATTAACCCCACTTGATAAGATGTATTTGTTGCATTATTTATCTATATTTTCAGTTTGTCTTCTTCAGAATGAAACTGACTACTATAGACAAGTTTCTAACAGAAAACATAACAGCAAGACAATCCAGTCAATATGAAAAAGACAGTAAATTACACAAATGGAAAAAAATACCTTGCAGTGGAATGATTGTGGTAAAGAATTATAGAAATATTTTCATTCATTACTGTGTTAATATTACACAATTTACACACATACAGTTCTTCAGAACTAACACAGCCTAGTGTGATGGGAACCTAAAAATCCCTACTGCTTTAAAAATGTGAAAACAAGTATTAAAGGAACTACACATCACACCTGTTTCAGAATGATATCAATGGAATCTTCTTTCAGGCCCATGAGAAGACAAGATCCCTCTTAAAAATATTATCCAATAGGTAAAACTATTATACCATTATGATTTTTATACCTGGGCTAACGTTGCAATCTGTGGTTGTGCCTGTACTGTCATCTGTTGGGTTTCTGCCTCTGTACCGGCTGCATCTCCACTCTGCTGGTTCTCTGCTCCAGATTCCATGGTCATTTAGTTACCTACAATCACAATATTTGTCGTAAGTCTGGGTTGGTATGCAAGTCCATTTTTCTTGGTGGATCTGGTAGCAATCACTGCAGCTAAATTCCCATTACTACATGCTGGTTTAATTTGCTTATTAAATGTTGCAAAACTATTAGCATGGGGGCAAATTCTTTTCATGCCAGGTGTCTGCCTCAGGTTAATTTTTCTGTGTGTAATGTTTCTGAAAAACAGGTCCAGTGTCCTCCAACAATGAGATCAGAAAAAATGAGTTTTGCTCATCCTAAAAAACCTGCTTGAGCAATTGCACTATGATGACCTAGCACCTCTGCAATTTGGAATACCGACCAGCAGTGTGTCAGGAAGGGCATTCCCTCAGTGCCAAGGTGACATTATGCCCTGCTACAGCCCTCCCTTTCCCCCCAGCTGCAGTCTGCAGGTAACCAATTGCTGCTGTGTTTCAGTCATCCTCCAGTCTGAACTAAATATGTGACATCTTCATGCAAGTTCTTTCCACAACCGGACTGTGCATGGCTCTATGTCACAGCAACTCAGCCTTTTCTACCTAGTAGCTTTAAAGTTAGTATACATAAAGATGGAAGCCATATCTACTTGAACCTTAATGAAAATGTTTTTATATTTAGAGGTACACAGTAGTTTGCTATGACCCAAGTTCTGTATCATATATAGCTCCTAATACACTTATATTTCTAAGCAGTAACTGAGCAAGCCTAGATCACCAGAACACAAAACTAAAAAAAGAGGTTGCATAACTTCGAAATCCATGCATGTAGGCAGAGTGCAATGACTGTTAAATTCTGCACTGATCTGTGAAAATCACTTTTCAGTTCTTCTTTAAGTACTGATATGGAAGTATTTGATATAAAAAAGCACGCCAAAATATAAGAAAATGTTCCCAATGGTGATATAGCAACACCACTGTATCATTCATATAACTCCAAATACCAAATATTAAGAATGAGTATTACCTCCACAGCCACAACACTGATTCTGTGTACAACCCTGTGCAGCCCAACCTCTGCCTACCCTAAGGCAGCACACCTCTCTTCAGAGCTGGTGCAAAACAACCAGTAGGGCATTTCTGCTTTGGGAAATGGCCTGGAGGCAGAGGATGCTCGGATCAGCAAAAGGTGGAAAGAAGCAGAAATGCCCCTCTGCTTCATCAGCTTTACTGGCCCCTCCCAAGGAAAAGACTTAGAAGTGTCAATACAGGTGGTGGCACTGTGTCTGCACTTAAGACATTTCACTTTAAACACAAAGTTGGGGAACTTCCATTTCAATGCAAACTATACTTCAGTATTACAAGAAAGAGAATACCCTTTATACTGCCTTAAGCAGTAGAGTCACGTTTCAATCCTGAGTATAATAAGAAATATCTTTCTTACAGTAAATGATTGCTAATCAACAGATAAATCAGCATTTCAAAGCAGTAACTGCATCCTAAATCAAAAGAAAGCAAGTTCAATGTATATAAATCAAAAACTCTATATTTAGTATCGTGACTGTTCAAATGAGCTTTTGTGTTTGTGTGAACACTGAAATGTTCAAGTATCAAATATTTAGTTCCAACATTAGCTTAGAAACTCTTGAGCAGTGAAAAGAATTAAACCTGATTTTTCTTAAAAACAAACAATGAAAGAAAACATACAACACTTTTTAAAAAGCAAGTGAAATTTTTCTAAGCACTGGAATTTTGTTATGCCTCTCTCTGTTGCCATGGTATCTGTGCCACATAAACCAAGTATCAGTCTGACAAATGCTCACAGATAAATAATACTCTACATCTATATGTATATATTTGTAAACTGCTTATGAAAGAAATTAATTGCAAACTCATTGTATTTTAAGTAGTCTAGATATTATAATTTTTACAAGAATTTCAAGAATATCCTGTGTCCATGCAAATACAATAACCTCATTCTTTCCTACAGTACTAAGCCTTCCCTATGTTGCATTTTATCTTCCAAAAAGCACAAAAGAAAACCCATGCACTATTACTACTTGTAATATACATTAACAAAGAGTTCTTAAAGACTTAATGACAAGTAATCTATCCCAACTTTAACATGTGTTACATTTTAACAATCTTAGTCCTCCATGTTCCATGCCTTTATTTTTTTCTGGCGCATTCTGTTTTCAAAATTACAACCCAGAGTACCAAAGGTTTCCCTTTGATTTTTACCATTTCAGTCAGTCTGCCTGGGAGATAAGCAAAACAAAAACTTTTTCCCAATTCTATGCATGAATCGTGGTGGGTCCAGTCAAAAGCCTACCTCATTGGAACCGTTTCAGGAGCAAATCTTTTACATCAGAAACACCTCCCAGCCAAGTATCTGAAAAGAACTTTAAAAAACAACTTTCCAGCTACAAATTCCAGTACGTTGCAAAACTAATAATGCTTTTGTTTGCTGGTAGAGATTGTGACTCCAGCATGGAGACAAATGCTACACAAATGAGATTAGGAAGAGATGAAATGTGCAAGTGAGGAGTCACTTGAATCAGGTACTTAGCAATGTTCACAAAGGTAGATGTGTTGCCAAATTCCTGCTGATAAATGCCATGTTTTCCTATGAAGAATTTTTGATACTCTCACACTCTATTCAGCAAAGGACCTCTGGTTTTACAAGCTTGGCTCCAACACTTGCATCATCTTTTGTATACATAATGAGCAAAAGGATTAACTGTTTGAGATACTCCCTCTACACCAACATTTCAGAAATCAAATTCATCTTCATTACTACCTTTTACAGCAATTTATGAGAAAAAGGAGGAATCAGATTTTTGAGCATTGTATTGCAGATACACTGGTTACTGCATTGTTTTATGTTTGGGTATGATCAAGACTGTCAAGATGTACAGGACCCCGCACCTACAACACAAACCACTTACGAAATTTTATGTGCAGGTAAGGACATGATGGCTGAAATGAACGTTGTCAATTCCTATTAGTTCTTGCACTTTACAGTTTAACAGATGAAAATATGTTTGGTTTGGAACCTTAACTTCCCCCCCCCCCACAAATGGATGCCAATCTTCACACCTCCTTTCTAAGCTTTTGTACCCCTAGTCTAGACAAGCTTTGCTAACCAGCACCCCAGTGTCTTTCTGTTCTTGTGGGTGCTCAGGCCTACCCTGCCACCCCACCCTTTTACTCCCCCTGACCCATGTGCAGTGTCCCACCCTGGTACTGACTTCCCTGGCAGACACCACACCGGGATGTCTGAATTGGAGATGTGGATCTAAAAGTGTCCTGGTGGGGAACAAGTATCCCGGGCATTGAGAGCATATGGGAGCAAAAGGAACACACTTGTCATTTCTCCTTGTCAGGGGAGGACACCCCCTACACATGCACTTTGAGAGAAGATTAGTAATTGCTGTAATTGAGCCAAGTATTCTAAATGAAACCTACTGAGAAAACAGTTAGCTACTAACAACCACAGCTGGAAACCCAGAGCCTGCTTCCCTAAAACATTCTGGCTATGAACTTCTGAACACCAGCTAAGAAAGCTGGCGAGACTACCTGGTTAGAGATGGTTTAACTCCTAACTTATGTAATACACAATTTTCTTTACTAGTTCAAAAGAGGCAGTATTATACTTACTAATACTTTTTATTAATAATCTACTTACTAATGATCTGAAACTCTGGAGGTGAAGACACAAGTAGTGAAACATTCAGCTGACACATGGTAATTTATTTTAGCTAAATCAAGACTGGGAGAAAGGAGTTCAGTAGAAGATAACTAACTGTACCAGCTGAATTTATACCATGACAGCAGAAGACAGAATAAACACAAGCAGTTGCAGAATGCAGGAAAACTGAACTACACATACTGCAGAAAAATCCAAATAAGCTGTCTCTTTGGTTGCATAAACTTGAAAGGGTGCCTAAGGACTACTGCAGACAGATCACTTCAGATTTCTGCCTAATGGGCATGTCTGACAAGAAGAGATAAAGTGTTAGACCGAAACAATAATAAGAGACAGGTTAATCTTTAACTACTAAATTGGTATAGCTGGTCCCTATACGTCAGCTGGATTACAGTGCAGAGGTCGGGAGCCCATCTTAAAAATTCCATCTATGGAATTTGGCTGTTCAGAGAAAGCAAGTATTTAGGGCAATGAAAATCTGTTGTAGGAGAGATTAGATGGATTTTTATTATTTACCTCAGAAAGGAAAGAAATGCTTCAAATACTAGAAAATATACTAAAATTATTAACAGGGTAAGTAAACTAGAAATGTGCACTGTCTGATTATAAAATCAGCAAAACTTAAAGATACTAAATTTTGCAGTAAAAAAAAATCTAAAAATCTATTAAAAATTGTGAAAATTGATAATGTATTGCATAAATACAGCAGTGATGCTACTAATGATAAGAAATTTATTAGAATTCAAACAGGGGTTAGACATGCACTTGGATAACAAGAATATCCAAGCATAACCTGAATTAGTAGAGTTATTTCATACCCAAAATAGTGCAGAGCTGAAAGGAAGATAAAAACCTCATGAGTCAGGATTTCAATTGATCTCTAATCTTTAACATTTCAAATATATTCATGAAGAGTCACATGTGATTATGTCATGTGGAGTTTTTGCAGGTTCCAGTAGTCTTTTGAGGTACCTACTGATCTTCATTGTCTAAAAGACAGGACACTGAACAAGGTGCTACAGGTAATAGTTCTTGCAATCCCTGTTAACTTCAGTGAGCATCAGTGCTGTGCATTCACAGCATGAGCAGTTACCTCCCCTTCCACCTGCTTACAGAGCCAGGATAAAATAAAATTCTGTCTTCCCACAGCTTTCATCCCATCTTCTTCACTCCTCAGTACCCACCCACTGATATGTCTGTAGTCTCCCTGCTCTATCTTGCTTTCTTACTTCTTTTTCTATCTCCTGCATGAAATGTCCCTGTGAATTCTTGCAGGACTCCTAAAGGTTAGACACTGCTCCTTGGTTTCTCCTTGCTCACACAAGCCATGGAGCTTTCCTGCTCTGTGGACAGGCTGCTTTTCGTCTCCCAAGGCAGACTGGAGGAAAAAAAAAGGTGAAACTCCTTTCCCAAACACGATTAAATCCAAGAACCAAAATACCACACTATGGCTATTATAGCAGATAAAACTCCCCATCCACTTTCATATGTGAAGGTCCTGAATGCCCCAAAGCTTTCTGTGTTTTTCAGTTGTACAGCTGGCACACAGTAAAGCACACCACCTCTCCCTGCAAGCCTTGCTCTTCTGTCTCTAGTGACATTATAGTGACAATTCCCTGTCAGAAGGTAATGCTTACACTGACAGTTACTGGCCATGCAATATAACTACACCTCAAGGCACCTCAGTTCACTTTGTGCCTCACACGTACTATTATCACACCTGCTCGCAAGCAAGCACAGCACAGCTTTACCAAGTGACATGTTTTAAAGTCTCCTCTGACTTTTGGATTTATTTTATTGAAGTCTACACACAGATCTTGAAAAAAAACCATGACATCTTCCAAAGCCAGTGCAGAGCAGAGACCCAACAAACCCATTTTGAGCCTGACTTACACCACATCAGTCAGACATTTGCCCAGCCAACCCCTGCAGAGGCCACCTCAGCTGCCACATTAGGTTCCTGATGCAGTTCAATATCCAGTCACCCAGACGCTCATGGCAGCAAAGGATCAGGGCAGCTGACAAGGGAAATTGATGCAATGCCTGTTTCTCAAGCCCTGTATTTGGATTTATTTCACAGCAGGTGTGCCAGTACAATTGTTCAAGAAGCAAATGCAGCTCCACTGTCCAAAGTTGTTTCAGGAATTTGACTCTTTCTGTATTTACTGCATGTGGCTTTATAAAGCCACAGATCCACCATGAAAGCACTGAGAAGGTCATCAGACAAACACTATTCTTTTTGCCTTTCCCTCATAAGTACTGAGAACATTCACATGCAATCTGTAAACATTTCCACTGTCACCTTGCGGCGTGGCAGCCCTCTCAGCCACAGCTCAACAGCCACTTCATGAACTCCATTCAGTGCCTGCCAGACTGAAAATGTTCAGAGAAAAATAATTTTATTTACAGCTTACACATGGGACTTCAAGTAACTAGTAATAAATGCTTAACAGGACAAGACAGGCCCATAATTATCTCTCTCTGTCACTAATGACTACAGTGGGTTGGCACAGGAATTGCAATTTACACCACAGCTTCTTTATCATCCCAAGCTGGCACTGCCCCTGTCGCTGCTCCTGGGTATTTGCTCCTCCTGTCCTCTCCCTCAGGTGACAAGGCTGTGCGTCATACTGTGAACACAACCTACATTTGCTGCTTCATCTTAAATCTACCTTTCACCACTTCACTGAACGGGTTCACCATGAAGCCATTCAAAGATCACTCCAGCTTCTGGGTCAGGGCAGCCCAAAGGCCAGGCAAACCGAGTGGAACTGCAAGTAAGAGAATGGCCTCAACAACCACCTCCACTAAAAATGCCAAAAAGGGAGAAGAGTCTTCAGATTGTGTTCACACAGAGCAATCTGTCAGAAAAACTGAAGAATAAAAAGCTTCTTGTCACTGAAGTTAAAGTATCTGATTTCGAATGTTCAAGAAAAATTTAACATTACTGTAAAAATATCTTGCACAAAGCAGAATCATTCCATCAGCTGAAAGTAGTATCTGTAGTCCCACTGTTGTCTCTGTCAACATAACACTTGGAGCAGTGTCTGAAAACTCTTTGCTCACTGAATATATGCTGTAACAGCCACTGCAAGGGAGGTGAACAAGGTAGTATTTTTATAGAGAACACAGATTAAATGTAACCAGAACTCTTGATTAAATGGAACAAACTTTCCTGGCTCATGGCTTCTCCAACAAAACTTGTAGTGCAGTTCCAAAGTTGGTGAAAATTTCGTACTTCACAGATTTAGATATATGTGAATGGTGGAAGTATTGGAAATTACTTGTGCTGCACGTTCAACCTCCCTTCCACTAAAGAAAAAGCAGTGCCAGATTTTAATACAAGGGCAGAAGACCAAAAATGTAATCTCACAGCTACAGTGGTGAGCACCCAAATCAGAGGTCTCCTCTAGATTTTGTTTTGTGTTCACATAACCCAAGTAAGCTGACATTTACCAGGCAGATGGTGAATCAGTAGGCACAGGTAAGGTGTGAGTGAAAGTTGCTGAAACACTCTTCCCTGCTAGATCTTCCTGATTTGACTCCACACTCTTGGCATTGTGCTAGTATCTAGTGTTTCTGCCTTCAAGCTTTTTAAAAGGAAAAGAGACTCTGAAAGCAATAAACTGCAATTAGTTTCTTGTATCACAGATTACATGAATAAATACAAGAACATCCAGCAAGCACTTGGTATACACATGATTTAATACAAGTCTAATCTACACTACCTTTTCTTGCTCAATACAGAATCAAGGGACCTAACTGAATTGCAACTTTTCCCTTAGATACTGTGAGTTGGGCACTAAAAGTAGGGGTGAACCCTCCTGCACAGCTTAAACTCCCCCAAAATACATATTTTTAATTCTACTGATAACATATATATTTAAATCCCCCCACACCTGTTTCCTAGCCTTATGAAATATTTGGGATAGCTCTTATGTGAATATGTGAGTTCTGCCCAAGGGCAGAGACCAGAGCAAGTGTTTCCTAAGGCATTAAAAATGAAAAGCAGACAAATCCCTCTTCACTGTCTTATCCCCCTCCTATTCAGAAAGGCCCCCAAAAAACTGTCAGACTTCACTTAGACGTAACAAAATGTCAAAATAAATCCCAGAAAGGTTACAAAGTCATTAGGTAATATTATGATTACTGAAAACATAATCTATAAGCATGTTCTATTTATAAATGCTCTGTGCTCCTATTAAAGGCATTTAGGGTATTAAAAGACTAATTCACATGCTTGAAGTCTGTGGTCCTTAGCATACAGAACAGAATTGTGAAAACTACTTATAAAAACCCTTAGTGAATATGTGTATTAAAAAACCAAAACCCCAAAACCCACCAAAAGCAAATAGAATTTCAGAGATATAAGACATTTTTAAGGATGTCCTGGGCAATATATACAATCTTTTCAGAAAGACTTCTGAGAATTCAGCCCTTTCGTAGTTCTTAACACATTTGGTACCAAGATCATATATATGCAGTGGAATTACATACAAACTGACCACACTTTACTACAGCTTACCATCTGTTCTCTGACACTACTTGTAGAACACAAAAATCATCTAATTTTCAACCTATGCTGATTTTGTGCAATTCCTACTAACTGTAAAAGCGGTCCTTTCACAGAAATTAAATCATGTGAAACTGTCAAAATACATGCCTCTTTTCTCTGTGTATCTGCTGGAAGTACTGTGGCTCACCTCATGATGTGTAGCTGCTGGTTACTCAATAAAACCCATTACAACAGTATATCTGAACAGTATCATCTGTATGCAGACATCTTTAACACAGCAAAAGATATGGGCATCAAATGATTTTTTTTTATTATGCGATTCAGGAGCTAATGCTCCTGCTGAATACGCTGTATGCTCCAGAAACAAGCTCTGTGGAACTGGTACAGGCCTAGCAAGTCAATAATCAGCAGAGCCACTAATGATGAGCTTTAATTTATGCCCCTGTCAGATTCTTGCTTTACCTGTGACTGGAACAGCAGTGGGTGAAGTGAGGAATCCATGACTCCATGGGATCTGAAGCTGACCTCAGCCCAGCTGACAGCAGCGATCTGAAGTCAGCCACTTCTCCTATCTGCCCTTCTAACTTCACTGCTAAACTGTGCCTGCACACCAGCCTGATGGCAGCTTTTATTTTAAAAACTATGTGATTACTTCTGTACTGTGACAAGAGAGGGGTCCTGCTCAGCCTGTGGTGAAAGCTTGCTGGATGTGAACCAGCACCCATCGAAAAGTCTGGCAATGCAGCCTGACCACAGGTCACACAAGTACAGTGATGGGTACAACACCTTTCCTGCTAAGGAGGCCCTGGGCCCAGGCTGGTACACCCCACCTCACAGCACGGGTTGTTAGCTCGGGCTCAGTGCCACACTAAAGCAGCTGTGTAAGGAGGTACCTGGCACAGTGAGCAATTTAGAAACAGTCCTCTGGTACCACCCAGCTATCTAGATATGCCAAATAAGTCCTTTATCCTGCTGCGCTGGCCAACAAGCAGAACATTTTGAGCCACTTTCGTTCACACTGCCATGTGAAGGTGTTCCAGCAAAAGAGCTAAGGCAACCCAGAGTGACAGAAAGGAGAGAGAATCCCACAAGCAATCAGAGACCTTCTCCTTTCCCACTGACAGGGAGAAGAGAGGACTGTGTCACTACAATAATTAAAGGCGTACTTGAAGCAGAAAATTATGCCAAGTTAGCAAGGTTAAGATCTATCTGAGAAGGTGCGCGTGTTACTTTTTTCCACTGGTTAGAGCTGTCAGAACTTGAGATTTCCACTTGACCTCCCAAAGTCATTCAGATGACTCATATTATGTTTGTTCTAGTCCACATGTATTTCTATGTTTTAGGGTCCTTCACTGCCCCATCATTCATTCTGGCAGCATATGGACCACCTAAATATTTGACAACCTTTTTACATGTTGTAAAGATCTTTGTCCACTTGCTGAGCGACTTTTAAACATCACAGGTCTGAGGCATCAGCAGGAGGAACTGCTACAACCCCAAACCTGGGGCAGCCTGCAACTCTGAAGGGAGAGCCTACATGTTTGTATTAAAAAAAGGGTTATCTCCGAGGTGGGGAAACTACTAAAACCTGTTCTCAGCAAATAACTGAGATAAGGAAAAAAAAAAGGAACAAAGAAGAGGTAACACCCCCTCCCCGCCCCCAAAAAAAACCAGAGAGAGAAACCATCTCCATGAAGGTGTTTCCCTAACTCTATTAATTTAAATTACATTACAAGGTATGATTAATGGAAACATATGCAGGAATGTGATAAAGACAGACAACTGCATTAACGTGTTTATTATTACCCGAAATTCTCCTATTCCAAAGCAATTTATCAGAAAAGGGTACTGTAAGACTGGACTGAAGGTTCTTAGAGATTACATTGATTAAAGATGACATTCTAAAGTAATATGAATGTAAATTTATATTCTGAAACTCAATCTTGTGGGAAGTCCCAGATGTTCAAGGGACTTTCCCATGAATAAAGTAAATGTTTCCTTTTCCACCCTATAACGAGGGAGAGCAACTGTCCATATTTAAAATTCTCTGTATGGTCTAAAATGTTAAATTAGATATCTGAATTTCATCATCCATTTGTTTCATTCATGTAAAAATAACAATAAAAAAAAGTCTTAGGTTTAAATGCTGTAGGACACCTCAGCAAAACAGTGCACACTGAGCAGGGTCAGATGCTGGAATCCCAAAGTGACACTGATCACACCTGTTTTCATACCATTCTTCTGCTTCAGAGAACTATCAGATCAGTTAAGGAATTTAGAGCAATCATGGAGTTTTAGGTGTTTATCAGCCGTACTGTTAAACTTGACAGGAGAATTTTCGGTAGAATTTGTGTCTGTGCTGAGATTTTGTCTGCTGGTGAGAAGGGACAGCAACATTGCTGTTTCTAACCCACTTCTGAATGTCAGAAGCATTAATGCTAAAGCATTAATTCATAAAAAATGTCACTTCATATATTTACACTGCAAGCTTTATAGGCATAAACTATTCAAAAAAAGACCACTCATTCTGTTTGATGCTTAGAACATATGTGGTATTTCTAGAATTCAACCCATAGTATAAGAACATGAAGTTATGTAACTTGGCAAACACTGGAAGGTCTTGTTTATAACGAACAGAACGCTTCTAATGAGTTCAGAAAGAAAACACAACAAAATGGATGTTTCAGACCAATG
The DNA here is from genome assembly GCA_035221455.1 of Xenops minutus. Classification (NCBI taxonomy): domain Eukaryota; kingdom Metazoa; phylum Chordata; class Aves; order Passeriformes; family Furnariidae; genus Xenops; species Xenops minutus. The sequence continues at coordinate 26,258,848 of JAWWEE010000162.1, read as the reverse complement.
CTTTCACTGCTTTATTATCTTTATAGACCACCACCTGAAAGTAAGATAGACTGAATTATTTATACAAAGTAGACAATTACCACATATCAAGTCAAATGTGTGAAAAAAATTCAAAATAACCTGTATCTGTACAAGCAACATACTTTTTGTTATGATTTAATAGGCTTTTTAACAGGCAGGACAGACTATCTTTTGCTCCAACACTCTCAAGGAAGTGAAGACCTTTGAATTCTTTCTGAAGTACTACAGTACAGTATGCCCAGGTATGCACAGGAAAAATGGCACTTCCTTACAAACCTTGCCCTTGTCCAATTTCTGAATGCATCTTATTCACAAAATTGATTGCAACATTAAACCCCAAAGATTTGGGTCTTAAACCACAGCTCAGACTTGGAAATACTTTTAAATTCCAAAATTGCTTTGGCTTTACTACTAGTTACATTGAAAACATCATTGCCTGGTCAATTAGCACTAGTCTTGAAGCAACAGCAGACATTATCTTGCTTAATGCACCAAAATTAAATTTATGGCCTACCCTCTACCTAAAAACTGAAACGACACAGTGATCAAATCTTGCAGTGAAATAATTTTCACTAATTTTATCAACTGAGTGGATTCTGGTTTATTTTTTATGTATTTTTTAATTTGCCTATATGGTGCGGGAGAGCCAATTAAAGGTGAAAGATCTCTCATATGCCTGCGAGGCAGATCTACTCTGCAAAAGCATCATCTCCAAGCAGAGAATAATTTGTTTCTCAAATACTTAACTGGAGTTTAACACCTGCTTTACCTGTGGGCAACACATCTGTCTCCAGAGAACAGTGGTGTGATTTGCTGGTAATGCTGAAGGTCAGCAATGACCCTGAGTAGGCAACAGGAGCCACTGATACACTAGAAAGGGCCAGAGAAAGAAAGAGAATACATGTTTACCATCGGTGCGCTGCACACCAAAGAAAATCTCCATTTTGCTTTCTGCAACTACAGTCTTGCAAGCATTTCTGGCAGCACTGCCAGCTCAGGCTCTGCTTTCATCTAAATTCTTTCTCATTTACACCTCTACAGCTGTCTGTGAGGCTGCCTAGTAAATGGGACTGGGCAACCAATTTGCACTACAGACAAGGAAACACAACAAATTTCTAGCCTGTCCCAGCTCTCCCATCCAACTCACAGACAGCTGTCCTGGTGCTACTGGCACAGGAGCAGAGTCTAGCCTGCTGCAGCCAGGCCTGCCAATGAAAGCAAAATAGACCAAATCATGGGTATATGTGTCAAAAGACTGTGGTAAGACAACAAAGATGCTGAAGAAAACACCTATATTCTGTAATTTTATTATTACTGCACTGATGACTCTGCTTAAGAGTGGGAGACTGGAATCAAGATGATTATTTTTTTATATAGTCAACATTAGTTTTCTGAGGATTGGGCAGAGAGATGCATTTTTCAAACAGCCACAATGCTGGCAAAGCAACTGTTTGCAGCAGGTAACACGCTTCTTCCTCCACCCAGCAAAGGATAATGTGTACTGGTTATACACGCCACATTAAGCTTACGCTACAACTTTCCTGCTCATAGTTTCAGCCACCACTATCATTTTAAAATTCGGAAGACAGGCCAAGGCATTTATCAGTTTGCAGTAACACTGAAACTACAGCGAGCTCATGGCCCAGGTGCCTTGGGCCAGCTGGAAGGATTTACAGCAAAGTGTTGGACATGAACCCCTTCTGGAGTGTCATATTTAACTTGAGCTTGGTTAAAGATGTGTTATATATAATTCTCCCCAGCTGACTGGGCTTCTCAAAATGACAAAGTTCTAAGAGACACACTGATCCAACCTCCTGAGAAGGTTGAAACCTGCCTCTGATAAGGATTAGTTATTTCAACCACAAAGATGTCACCAGGCTTTTAAAACAAGGAAACTTTCCTATTTATTTTTTTTTGGTTTGTTTTCTAATTCAACTGAGACACCATGTTCTAGCTTTCCTAGCTGAAAAGACAAACTGATGTGGCTCTGATCACCATGGACAGAGCCCAACCCTTCCTTCTTTCACTCCAAATCATGGACATGCTGCAGTTCTCCAACACGTGCCTCCTGACCCCACTCTCTGCTGCTGAAGGGACAAAGTTGTGTCCCCCTCCTTCCTTTCTCTACAGTCCCTCTGTGAATGAGCACTGGTGTTGGTACTAACAGCAACTCAATCACCACCCAATTCAGTTCACTCATGCAGAAGAAAACTAACCTAACAAAAAAGCACAGTTGTCTCCTGGGTTAGTGATTTGAACTGGCTCGTTAGATTTTACACACAACCAACACTACAGCCAACTTGAGGGATGGTCGAGCACTGCACAACCAGGAGCAGAAGAGAAGGAGGGAGCGATACGTCTGTCTCTTGAGACTTACATACAGTTGTATCAGCTCAGATGAAACCACAGCAACAGATCACTTCTCTTGATATTATGCTGTGGCTTTAGTACACAGCACCCTTTTCCACATCTTCCCTCCCTCTGTATCTCCCAGAATTTTCCTATCAGCACAAGTGGAAAATATGGATGAGTTTCACAAAGGGGGCAGGGGTCCTCCATCTACAGTAATGCCCTAAGCTTTTTTTTCTGAGAAAAAGCTCTCTGTAATCTACAAAGGCATAAATTTACAAATCCTGCTCATATTGCATGCCACTTGGAGGAATGGACAGGGCCCAGTGAGTTTGAGGCCAGGCCAGCTACACAGAGCCAGACAAAATGTTACCAGAAAAAAAGGCAAGAAAATAACACTTTCCATCCATTATTCCAAGGGGTATAAAAGACAAGCCTGATGAGAAGAGATTTTACACTCAAGCCCTAGGAAAGGGGCAAAGGAAAGCAAAATCCAATTGATATTAGAACAGCAGGAGAGAATGAGAGATTTAGGGTAGCATTGATCAGAAAAGTGCATGTAATACTGGAGCCAAAATGTCACAGGAGGTTGTAGCGTTTCTGGAGAGATGATTAAAATGTTGCAGCAAAGAGCTACAGAGAACCGCAGAGAAGTCAGAAGTTAGAATAAAACATGTGAAAAATAAAAAAAGGAACTTCACATAGTAGGTGTTAAAAAACCCCAAACACACGAAAGGTGTTTAAGCCAAGCAAATAAGTAGCACAATGAACAGTATGAATACGTGATATTAAATTTTGGGAAAAGCTGTAGCTCATGTTTAGCACATGTAAAAACTTAAACTTTGCCAAATGATCCAGCTCTGCAGCAAGAACCACCACAGCAGGATCTGCTGCCATGCAGCTTAGTTATTAACACAGCGATAATTTAAAAAATATTTATGTAGACTGCATTTTCTCATTCGGCAGCACAGTTGTTTGAGCTGCCCTTATCCCCCTGCTGATTGCAGCCCCCTCTCTTCCCCTGATTGTGCTGATACAGTTACGGTGCAGCCATGCAGCAGTGAGAGGGAATGATCCAGGTGAAAAAGAACCAGGCCCCAATACCCCTCACCCAGCTGGATCATTTCTCTTCTAGCATTCGTGTCAGACAATGCCTTCAGCCAGTATTCCTGCCAAAAAATCCTATGTGGAACTATGGTTTCAGTTCATCAGGCAGTAGATAAGCATCAAAAATTCCTGGATATCTCAGGCTACCTGCTCTTTTTTAAGTTTAGAAATCTATCTGAAAAAGTTTCTGCCAAAAGAGAAAAATACAACCCAGCTTTCAGTTCTTCCAAATGCAGGGGAAAAAAAGGTTTCCTGATAATCTCATTGACCAAACAAGCTGTTGCTGAACAACACTTAGAGGATCAGAGATTTTTACCCATCACCTGAATTGCTCCCTCCAAAAAGCTGTGAAAACATCAGGGGTAGACATTTTTGTTTCAGTTTCCTGTGCTAAAGTAACTTCAAAACAGTTCATTATGAAGCTGCCTGCAACTGTGTCTAAGGTAGCTAGTGTAGTCTCTGTCAGAGAACAACTGAAAAGTAACAAAATCCAGAACATCAATTGGCAGGACTCTGAACTATTTTTCCATCTTTCACTTAATGGCCTTAATTTATGACAAATATCAAATCTCACAATATTCTCAGGAGAAAAACAGGAATGCTACTTAACTTCAGATAATCTCCTGCACCCCTCTGTATTTTTCTCAAAATCACTATGAGTACCTAACAGGTATCAGGGCTGCTTTAAACTTGTATGTATGTCTGTGTTTCTGTGTTAGGTAAAACATATACATGCATCCAAAGAGGAAGGTGCTTCCTCCAACTTCTTTACCCTCTCACCTTTAAGTGGCTGTTATATTACCTAGTTTTCTACTATTTCCACTTCACACACCATACTCTAAATCCAGCACTACCAGAGAAAAAAATGAGACAATTCTTGGCTGTTTTCAAGTTCTTTTTTTACCAACTAGAGGCTGGCACATCTTTCACCTCCTGCAAAGCTGATATGGCTGTTTTAGACACATGGAAAAATGGAAGGTGCTGGTTTAGTTCTCACTCACCTTTTAAACTCTGGTACAACCAAGCAATTTAAAGTTTTGAAGAACAAAAAATAGCTATCAATGCCTTAAGGCTGCGAGATGTACATAGATCATTAATGTCAGGCTGCTCAGGTTTCGTAATGACCATGAAATATGACCTCACAGACTGCAGATGAATCAACACAATTTTTGATTCAGAGAAAAAAAAAAATCTCTGCCTTGCCATGAAACTTCAACTGTATGCAGGTAGGGCATCAGAGAGCTCAAACCAAATTCAGCAGGGTTGTTTCTGTCGATGACGATTGCTGTGACATGCCGTGAAACTAACTTTAGTGAGATTAGTAGCAGAAAGCTAGCACGGCCTTCTCACTGCACAAAAGCCTTGAGAAGTGTGGCATGAGTAACTGATCTCCACTTGCTTCCAGAGATCCAAAAATAGAGGTGAAGTGTGAATATCCCATTTGTTTCAAAAGGGTGCCAACAGAAATTCCTAGTCAGGGCCTTGTCTGCTATCAAAATCTGCACCTACAGAGCTGTAGCTGCACTTAGGCAAGAAGAGGCTGTTTGCTTCTTACTGCAGCACAACAATTACTTTGAAGAATAAGACCTACAGAATATTTTATATTTGACATCAGTACCAGCTGGTGCAGGTTTCCAAGAAACAGGCAGTTCGATGACTTGATAGTCTAAAGGAGATGTTTCCGAATTTTGTATATCAGCAAACCCCTCTCCCCTTTAAGACCTCTGGGGCTGGGGCTTTTTTTGTGGTTTTGGTTTGTGTCGGTTTTTTTTTAACCCAGGGCAGCAGACACACTTATGACCAAAAGTATGGGAAGAAAAATAATGAATTAGATACAGACAATTTATTGCAGATCAAGACACCATGCTGAGAGTACTAATCAGAATACTGGTGTTCTACCAATTAAATGAAAACATTAAAATAATCACATTCTTCTTTCCTACATGAAACTATTTCATTTTAGGTCACCTGTAAGTGATACTTAGCACACACACAACCACCTCTCTGTTCCCTTTTCTCTCTGAGCTGTGAGGTTACAAAACTGAGGAAATGCAGAGATCTGTGTTAGAAAATTTGGATCTGAGTCTTCCACCCTACCCTGAAATAGAATAAAATAAAATGCAATGTTTCTAAAACTGCAAAACACCAACAAGGATTTTCTGTCCCATTTTTGTATTTAAAATGTAGTGCATGTTCCATCAAACCAAGAATGAACGAAATACATCGATGTTTATACTTTCTTTAATCACTATTAAAAGCTACATTACTTACTAAAGTCCTTAGATGTCTATTAATCAATTATAACTTTAGAAACCCTCTTCTCATGTTGGTATTATTCAAAGTGAAGTGATGTAGAGCACTTTTGGCCTTCATTTCAAAAGAAGTGGTGGAAGTGACAGAAAATAGAAATTCATGTGCAAAACCTCCAGGCCTTTCTAGACGTGAATCACAAATACCCAGTTTGAATAAAAACCTAAATTTCAGTGACTTTGTATTTTACTGTATAAATCCACAATTGTTGATGCAGGGAAAGGATGCAAGTAGAGTCCCAAAATTCCTGTATTCTGAAACAGTGTTTAGTGGTCACAATGGGACTAAATGGAGATATGTGATATTCCTAAATAGGTCTCTGTTCCTTTATTTAAGAAATAGGAAACCCACTTCTAACCCCAGGAAATAAAAAAAAAGACAGGTGTTATTCCAGAAGCAGATTATGTGCAGGCATTTCAATATTTACGAGGGAGAAACAAAAATTTAAAAAGTGTTTTGAGAAGTCATATGGCCAATAAAAATTTGTTATCCATGTACAGATTTAAGAGGTAAAACAATCGTTGGCTTAAAAAGTTTTTTAAGACTGCCATGTCGTGTTTACTTACTAATGTAAGCATAAATGCAGATATCCAGGATTTGAAAGTGGGAATAAAGTCAAAACACTGTCTTCTACTCTAGGCAAGAAAAGGGGGGAAAAAAGCCCCACAGCCGCAGCGAGGCAAGGCTGGAGGAAGGTGGAAAAAAGGCAGGCGAGCTGACATTTGCTATTAAGGCTGGGATAGAGGTCAAACGCTGCTCGCCGTGCAGCACCCAGGTCTGTGGAAACCTGGCCAAAGCAAACCCCCGCCCGAGGTTCGCCAGGCGCGGGTTCACTGCGGGTTAGAAATACAGCCAGGGCCGCGGGGCCGGGGGGCACCCAAGGCCGTGTGGGCGCCGCGCTGGGTGCCCGGAGCCCCGCCGAGCACACGCTTTTGTGAGAGGCTCCTCGCTCGGGCTCGGGCTGGGGCTGGTGTCGGTGCCGCCGGCAGGCTGCTGGTCCGTCCGGGCCGGCGGGGCCGGGGCCGGGGCCGGGGCCGGGGCGCGGGCGGCAGCGCGGCCTCCTCCCGCCACCGCCACCGCCACCGCTCCCCTGGTCGTCGTCCTCGCC
>JAWWEE010000162.1:26191315-26250536 GCA_035221455.1 Xenops minutus | reverse complement strand
TGTATGTGTGTATGGATATGTGTGTGTGTGCATATGTGTGTGCATATGTGTGTGTCTGATTGTGTGTGTGTGTCTGATTGTGTGTGTGTGCATGTGTGTGTGTATGATTGTGTGTGCATATGTGTGTGTGTATGCATATGTGTGTGTATGCATATGTGTGTGTGTATGATTGTGTGTGCATATGTATGTGTGTGTGTGCATGTGTGTGTGTATGATTGTGTGTGTGTCTGATTGTGTGTGTGTATGATTGTGTGTGTGTCTGATTGTGTATGTGTATGATTGTGTGTGTATGTTTGTGTGTGTGTGTCTGTGTGTCTGATTGTGCATGTGTGTGTCTGATTGTGCGTGTGTGTGTGTGATTGTGTGTGTGTGATTGTGTGTGTGTATGATTGTGTGTGCCTGTGTGTCTGATTGTCTGTGTGTCTGATTGTGTGTCTGTGTGTGTGTGTGTGTGTGTGTGTGTGAGGGGGTGCGCCCCCGGCCCCCTGCGGGATGGGCCGTGTCGGGAGGGACCCCTGGGCTGGGCGAGCGCGGCCCGTGACCCCACACGGCACCGCCAGCGATGGTGGCCGCACGGCCCCGCTGGGTGATCTGCTCCAGTGTCTGAGCACCCTCTCTGAGAGGAAATCCTGGCTCATGTCCACCCTCAGCCTCACCTGGCGGGCGCAGCCTGTCCTCCTGCCCTGTCCCTCGTCACCCGGGAGGGCAGCCCGACCCCTGCCCGGCTAACCCCTCCTGCCAGGGCCTTGTGGAGGGTGGCGAGGGTCCCTGAGCCTCCTCCAGGCCCAGCACCCCCAGCTCCCTCGGCCGCTCCTCAGGACCTGCCCTCCACACCCTTCCCCAGGCCCATCGGTGTCCCCTGGGCTCGCTCCAGCGCCTCGATGTCCTTCCAGGAGTGAGGGGCCCCGAACAGGACACCGCACTCGAGTACGGCCTCAGCAGAGCCACGGACAGCGTGGCACTCGCTGCCCCAGTCCTGACACAGCCTGGGATGCCACTGGCCTTCTTGGCCACCCGGGCACACTGCTGGCTCCTGCTCAGCCCTGGCCTCGGCCAACACCGCCAGCTCCTTTCCTTCCAAGCAGCTGTGCAGCCGCTCTGCCCCCAGCCTGGAGCACTGCCCGGGCTGTTGTGACCCAGTGCAGGGCCCAGCACTTGGTGGTGTTGAACCTCATGCCTTTGGTCTCAGCCCACCGATCCAGCCCGGCCAGGTCATGCAGAGCCTTCCTGCCCTCCAGTAAATCGGCGCTCCCACCCAACTGGGTGTTGTCTGCAAATCTGCTAATGGTACAATCGGTCCCCTCATCCAGAGAATCAGTAAAGATACTGAATAGGACTGTGCCCAACACTGATCCTGGGGGACTTCTCTGGTGAATGGATGCCAGCTGGATGTGGCATCATTCACCACCACTGTCTGGACTGGGCCATCCAGCCAGTTCTTAATCCAGTAAAGGGTGCATATATCCGAGCTGTGTGTCCCAGCTTTTCCAGGAGCAAGCTGTGGGAGATGATGTCAAAGGACCTGGCATGTCCCCACACACACACACACACTGGCGTTATGGGAGACCCACCACCCCTGGCCCAAGGGGCTCCCCTCCTGCAGTGCCCCACTGCTAGAGAAGACCCCCTCCTTTGGTCCCCGGTGTCCCCCAAGACCCATCCACCCTTTGCTGTGGCCGAGATGGTGGTTTGCACCCCTGGCACCAGCCCTCTGCTTTGTCACCTCTCAGGAGGGCTAGAGGTTGTCACCACAGGCCAGGGAACAAGGTATGGGTTTGTGCCTTGTCAGAGAAAAGGAGCAGCTATGTGCTGTGGTCCTCAGTCTCATATGCAATGTCAGCATGGTATCTGTCACCAGGGGTTTTAAACATTGGGTATGTGAACTGTTTCTAGGAAAGGTTTTTCAAATAGTTGAAGCCACCAGGGAGCAGAGAAAGAGCCTGTGGTGCTCCAGATGGGTGACTTAATTCCCATCTTCAGTTCACAAACACAGTTGAATGCACTCAATCGTACACCCGGAAGAATGGACTGCCCTAGCTACAATCAGATAAAAAATACCCATACCCAAAGAAACTGCTTTTCATTTCCCAAGACCTCAAGATGGCACTACATAACAAGCTTTGAAGCTCCAAATTTGGTTCATTTTTGCAGCTGGCCTGACACAGCACTGCTGCCAGGTACGCAGCATCACATGGTGCTGGTGTGCTGTTTAGTTCCGTTCATATCAAGTCTTGTTTTCTCAAGAACTTTGATCTGATTTCACTTATGCTAAGTTTCATCTACCTCCACCAAAAATTATGAGATGGCTCAGAGAGTGATGACAGCTTTACTTTGCCTTTGATTTTGTTGATTACAGTTATTATAAAACTGTAAAGAATCCCCTTTTAATATTGAAAATAAGAAAAAAAAAAGGGTAGCTCAGATTAAACAGCTAAAACATTGTTTCACTGACAACACACACTATGGCTTGGGCCACTGCTCATTTTCTGCTTCTGCTGTACTTTTTCCCTCAACCCTGGCTGCTGACAGGAGCTCCCAGCATGGTGTAGCCTTGGCTGCCACCCACTTCTCCCCCCAGGTGTTGTGGACCTGTGTCTTGCCTTTGGCTCAGACCTAATCCTGTCTGCAGTGTATATATAATTTTTGGAAATGAATTTTTGATACAATTTTTGGAAATTAATTTCCCTGTTTAGACTCTGCTAGGATATGAAAATCTCCATTCACTACAACTGCTATTGAGAGCAGAATGTTTCTGCCATTTAAAGCTTTTGAGACAGACAAGAAATCTAAAATCAGTGTTCCTAACTAGGTTTATTCATTGACAGTGAATGAAAATGCTTCTCATTTCAAATCACCAGTAGAGGTGCAAAAGGTTTGTCTCACCATCATGTCCTTCTCATTTCACTAGATACTGAGGTAGAGGGTTGTTTTTGATAGTGTTTTGACATTTGAACTTTAGCAACATTGCATAGAATTTTAGTATTTTAATGTGTGCTTAATAAAGTATCTTCTATGCATTTGGTTACCATGTACAGACGTAAATCAAACTAGATAATTAAAAACGTTCTTATTAATTAAAACATGAACATTTTGCTAAGACTTCTGTGTTTCAAGGAGTGATTTTGAGATCAAAGTGTAATGATTCAGCCTTTGTGTTCTTTTTAAGAGGAATAAAGTACTTTCTGTGAGAAAATATTTGTAATGAGCAGAACAAATGTAGCCATCTGAGTGTCTTGTTTGATTCATGGATTTTTGTTTTCCCATCCTTCTCCTTGCCCTTTGTGTTAATGCATCATCTTCTTTTGCTCCCAAAAGTGAGCAAAATTACATACATTCTCCACACATGCATGTTTTCCAGAAGCGTACTGCTTGCCCTTGTGCAAGAATCACAGCAACAAATCTTCAAGGGAATAAACTCTGGTCCTCAAAAGGCAACTAAAGTGCACTAACCAGATTTTGGCAAATGGCTTCCATCAGAAACCTGGGCAACACTCTTGGCCTCCGTGATGAGAGTGGTGCTGGTCTTGGCCTGAGTGATGAGAGTGGTCCCCTGGAACAACCAGGACTGCCTCTATGTAGCTACACAGCTCCTTGTGAGCCTCTGATCCCGCTGCCTGTTTAGGGATGGTGCCCCGGTGCCCTGCTGGCTCTTGCCAGCCCTGCTCTGACTCACAGCTCCCTGGTCAGCTCCTCAGCACCTCTTTGAGCCTGTCAGCTCCCTGACGAGTTTGCAAAGGGCATCTTGAGCAGGGCTACTTCTCTGCCAGCTAGTGTAGGCTCCCTGTATAACAAACAACTCAAAAAAGAAATTTATCTCAATCTAAAACAGATGCCTTGGATAAGCCAGATGTCTGAAGGGATTTGAGATTACTCCCAGTGTTGCGTGTCTTTGGTATCTCTATCTCTTGCGTTGTCACTGAGGCTTAGACCATACATGGATGGGAGCTGGATTCATCCTTGACTCATACTGACTCACTGGTTGGGCCGGGTGAACACCTCATACACAACTGCTGTGAAACCTTCTGACAGCTCTTTTGCATATTTTTCCTTCCCTTCTGAGCAAAATTGGGGCCCTAAGCAAAACCTGGAACTTCTTTGGGAGTGGGAGTGAAAGTCTGAGCTGCAAGACCCCCTTCCCTCACTGACATCTACACATTCCTTTCGGGTTGTGTCTTGGGCAATCTAGAAAATGGGATAGTAATGGTGTGCCACAAAGTCCAACAAGGACAGGCTGACTTGGGGAGTGAATTGGAATGCTCAGCAGTTTTATTCTTTGTCAGTGAAAGTTTGCTTGATGACGAGTGACATCCAGCAAGACTAATTACTTTTCTTACAATTAAGCCTCAGAGGCAAATTCATTAGCTTTGCAGCCTCCAGGTTGGTTACTCTGGGTAGGGGGTGTGCATACAGCATTGCAGTTGCTTGCCCATGGCCCAGGGTTTGTAGGGGCTAGTGAGTGACACGTAGATCAAGAGAGGTTTGCACTTGGCTGTGTGGTGTGGCAGAGCCACAGTGTACACCAGTTAGTCTGGAGCAGTCAACACTGCTGGCACTGGTAGCATGCAAGATAATATTTATTGTGGAATCACAGATGCATGTGCATTTTCAGTCTACATACAGCTGTACAGACAGAAATACAGAAGTATTTTTTTACAGGCCGCAGCCATCTTTGGGAATGATTTATAACAAAATAATCTTTCTGCATCAAACACTTGCTGACAATTTCTAGAGAATCAGTGTGGTCTGGCAGTGCAGGAACACACAGAGTATGTTTTGTACAAATATGACATTAAGCACAAGTATTTCTGGGGAGAAAAGAAGGCAGGGTGTGCTCTGGGATTTCGCAGCTGCATTCACAAATGGATATTCTCCCAAGGAATGGGAAAGTATTTGCAAAAAAAATGAATGTGGAGTGCGACAGATGTTACATTAGACAATAAAGCATCCAGAACTTTTCAGTGTGCAGAGTATTGCCTTGCAATTTCCATCCTATACAAACTGAGCAACTGATTTTAAAGCAGATGTAGGAGAAGGCAGGGGGTGCTTCCATACCCCTGTGATGGATGTGGCCATTTAGTAACACAGACAAAGCTCTGAACCAGTGATGACTTTCTGAGGACAATGAAGATAATAAAGAGGTGTAATTCGGAAACCCAATGACCAAGGCAGTCAGTCCTCCATTTTGGTCTCTGCTTCTGAGATAGATGGAGGCTTAACTTCAAACTCCCATACAGAGCAGTCTTCTATCATTTCATAGCTTCTCAGGACCAGCCAGAACTGCTTTCTCATGAGGATATGGACAGAACCCTACAGGTTTAGCATCTGCCACAGAGAACAAGATTCACTGGACTCCCTGAGTACCTTATTACAGAAGTAGGTCTAAAATTCATGGTTAACTCAGAACAAAGTAACTGAAAATAGAAATGGTTTTTCAACATCGTCCGCCTTGATGTTAATGATCTGCAGCTCAGGTCTGCCCTCACTGCTCTTGGACATTCATCATTGCTAAAAGTAATAAATCTTCCTGGCCAAATACAGGCTTTACAAGCAGGCAGATTGCATGCTCAATTAGCCCAAGGAAATTGGTCACTTTGCTCAACCCCTGCCGTTTGAAATATGGAGCCTCGCTGCTGCATCATCCTGCTGGAGCAGCATCACATTTCTTCCACTGACGGAGCAGCCAGGGAGGGGAAATCCTCTGTCCAGAGCCAGGGACTCAATTGTTCCCCACCGTACCTCTCCTGGTGTGGAGCAGAGGAGATTCCCCAGCTTGCAGGCTTCTCCAGGAGGGTTTGCCTGCTCTGGCCAGTGTAGCAATTAATTTCTGAGCTCTGAAAGCTTTTGGTTACGTTCTGTGCTAAATAGGAGCCCATTTCTGAATTATCAAATATCACCCCTCCTAGTAGCAGAGGGGATGTTTCAAGGACAAAAGCGTAGGAATAGATGAGCACCAGCAGCTTTTTGACACTTTGACAATGTGCTGTGTTTCTAAGATTAGCCAGTAAAATAAAACTTCTGGCTCCTCCAGCACACTGCAGCAAGCCCAGCCTAGCCCACTGTCTGAACTACTCCATGCAGACTAGGGAAAAGTCCTGGCTTTCCCTTTTATCCTTGAGAAATACTCCTGGAAGTAATTGTTTTCTTGCATCTTAGCTTCACTTTTCTTTGCCTTCCTCATTAAGCTGAATTGCTTCTCACTTTGCTTGAGCCTTGCTTAACAGTTTCTCATTTTGGTTACTTTGTCCCGAGAACTTAGACCAAATTCTTCACATAGTGTCTTCTCATTGCAGGGACATCTTGGCTCATGTAGTCCCAGGCGTCTGGGCCCCCCACTCCTCATCCAAAGACAAAGGATGAATTGCGTTCTCACTAAACCTCCTTCCCATCAGGCTGCCTCCTTTGCCCCATCTCCATCCCGTCTCTGACTTGGTGGAGGTGTGACTTGGCCTCAGCTCTGCCATTCTAGCTCAGGCACCACCTGCCTGCCTGCCTCCTCTGTGCTGCTTTCCCTGCCTTAGGATCGACAGATGCCGGCCCCGCAGAAGTGTGGTTATTGTTGTTTATCCCATCTCATGGCAAGTCCCTCATGTGCCAGATGTCAGCAAAACAGCTTAGGGCTGAACCTCTAAAGGTCACATAAGCTTTGAAGAGCATCTTGTGTTTTCATGTGGCAGGCTGTCACACAGAAGGGAGAACTGAAATGACTTTGTGACCAGGGAGGAGCTTAGACATGCTGTAAATACCTGGTAATGCTCCAAACAATGGAGACTGTTTTCTTGCCTTTTAAGACCTTTTATCACATACTTCCTGGCTTGTGGGCCCAGGTATACTCTAAAACTTTCTGTTGCTTCAAGACCTAGAATAAGATGACTGGTATAATTACCATTCAGTAAAGTACCAGACATGGCATATATAAAATGGATGGGATATTGACCTGGCACTGTGATGTACCTGGGACCCTGCATGCCATGAAGCAACTGCTGTCACGAGGCCTCATTGGCCCTACATGAGGTAGAAGGAGTTGGGGTGTCCCAGCACCCACCAGTTGCAGGTCTTTTCTTTTCAAAAGAAAACAGGATTTCATCTGCTGCACATAGAGGAAAAAGCTGTTGGATGAGGCACAGTAGAAATCAAAACTGAAGTGAAAAACCAAACCAAACACAGTGAACGGTGTCAGAGTGAAAAGGGAGGAGAAGGGGTAATTTTTAGGGAATGGTTCCTGGAAATACCCTCAGCTTTGGCCCTGAGTGCCTACATTTTAGCTCAAAGGTGGCTGTTGAGGGTGGTGTATTCTACATCACTCTGCTGGTAAATACTCCATTTCTATCAGCACAGCCTGCTGGTTTTGAGTCAGTTCCTGTCTTATAGAAAATATTATTTAGACTGACTTGCACACTTTGAAAAAAATAAGTCTTACAGCTCAAGAAGCTAGCAAACACTAATTTGGTGAATAATTTTTGTGGTGGTAGAAAGAGGAGAGCCTGTGTGTGGTGCTTGGTTTCAGGATCACTATCTCGCGGTCTTGGTTTAACAAATGTCCAGGTGCATTCAGCAGCTCCATTTCTTAGCATGTCCACTTACTATAAACTCAGGTTGCATGAATTGTGGGAAGGAAGAAGAGGTTGTTCAGAAAAGAAAAAAAAACAGTAAAAACATTTAAAAATAGTGCAGGCTGATCTGAAGCAAAACGCGAGCAAAAAAGGCAGTGGGCGGAAGAGAAGAACGATTACCATTAGCCCTCCTCTGTTTCCATCACAGGCATGTGCTATCTATTACTAATTTAGCTGCATGAGGGAGCCGCAATTTCTTTAAAACATGCCAGGACTCCAGTCTGTCTCTCAGCCTGTAATAACCAAACAACAAATTGGGTCCCAGCTGGGCTGTGTTTATCAGCTTAAAAAGGAACTGATTTTCTCTTCCACAGTCAGGAGGAAAGCATTGTCTGACAACATGAACCAAGATCAATGCTCTCTCCCAAACTTTTTGGCTATTTGATTGTCCAGGTACTGATTTTGGCTCTGCAGCTTTAATTGTACCCTGTTTCTGGTGGCATATTGCCATTGTCATCCCCATCTTCGTCATCCATTCCACCAGCAGGGTCCATCATCACCTTTTATCCCTCTCCTGCCACCTTCTGCACAACTAATTATGCTTTGACCTCTCTGCCCAGAGGCACTGGCTTAAGTGAAAATGAGTCTAAGCTGCGTTGAATCAGAGATAAACCAGCAAGCAGGAAGTCTTGGTCCAGACAGCTAGGTTTAGCGCTTTTTTTGCCTTTTTTTTTTTTTTATTTTGTTTGCTTTTTCTTGCCTATTGTCTTTCAGGTTGATTTTCATGAACTGCTAACTATTAAAGCACAGTGATTTGTACAATAGTTCCAATAGCCTTGCTATTATATGTTAGGTAAGAATGAGATACTGTATCTGATCACAAGTATTTATTTATCCAATGATATAACATATTTACTTATGTGGCTATATAACATATAATCTAATTTGTTCTACGAAAATAGTGAGCCTTCCTTACTAGATTTGTGTCAAACCATCTGAGCATAAATTGGAATTCAAATAAAAAATCACATTACTTTAAAGTATTCTTATTTAACTATCGATAAAAGAGCTCAGATGGGCACAGTGTAAATGACAGTAAAATTGGCATTTACAACAGACCTATTAGACAGAAGGGAATTGGACTGAGAAAAACAAATCGATTTTTTTCACTGTGCTTGAAGAAAATACTGTGTGTAGAGAAGGGATCTACTAGTTTTAAAAATCCTAGTCGGTTAGTTGGGGTCCAAATGTTTGCTTTGTCCCTCTATGTCTCCCCCGGGGGTGATCCTCAGGTGAGGGCTGTGGTGGGAAGTGGCCTCCAGCCCATCCCAGGCCCCTGTCTGACCTGGCATCCCCCTCTTTGGGACGATGACCCTCAGTGCCACTGCAGAGACCCTCACATGCCACTGCTGGGAACATGCTCAGCAGCATTTTCAGCACTGCCCGGGGCCTCCTGATGCTGCAAGGTGCACCTGCCCTGTCGCTGCTCCCAGCCAGCCCAGGTGAGCTGCTGCTGAGGGCTGGGGAAACACTACCAGGACTCTGTGCATGGAAATCTGCTTGAGAAGTTAGTATCTGAGGAGCTGCTCCTCACTTCAGTTTAAATATAAAGCATCCCTTTTTTTGGAAAGCCCCTGTTCACAAAGCTGTGGGAATGCATGCTTCCCTCCCACTCTGCAGTTCCCCTAACGCCGAGGGTACAAAGGGTTTGTGTTTCCAAACCCGCAGTCCTGTGGTGCTGGGGGTGCCCAGAGAGCCGAGCTGGCTGTGAGGTGCTCTGCAGGTGTCTGTCTGTCCAGGTGCCTCGCTGTGGGCTGTCCCTGCTGCCCGACTGAGGGTGCAGAGCCGTGGGCTCCACAGCAGTGCCCTGCCCGGGCAGCAGGCAGAGCTGGGAGCTGGCCCTGCATGCAGCAAAAGAGGAGGCTGCTGGCTGCAGATCTCCTTGGCAAGATAACTACTGATTGCCCCCCTTTCCCCTCTCCCTTAACGGGTAAGATTTGATATAAATGAGTTGCCATGCAGAGCTATATACAAAAGGATATTATGTGATGGGGAAAAGGCAAAGCCAAGCATTTGGCTGAGTTTAGGCTGCTCTGTGCCTTTCCAAGCACAATAAAATTAACAGAATTATCTCTGTGTGCTAGCACTTGCAGAAGACTAATGGTGTCAAAATGGCAAAAGAAAATAGGAACACGTTTGGGAAGGCAGCAATGTTATCCTTGGAAGAGAAGATTTGTGGTTTAATTTGAATAGCATCACCTTGGAAAGACTCTGCTCTGAATGGAGAGCAAGTTATTCCAGGAGAAGAACTCTCCTGTCCATTTCTATCTGTAGGAAGAGATTAAACAGAACAGTGGCAAGAATGTGGCTGCATTCTGATGCAGCATGTGGGTACCTGAGGGTGCTTAGTGGAGAATATTTCCTCACTTTTATTTAACTCTGGGGCATGGGTGATCTCTAGCCCTATGCCTTCCACACGTGCCTTGGTCTGCCAAATACATTTAGCTCTTTTGGAAGCATAACTAAACAAGTAAAACCCATGTAAAGTTTGGTTTCATTCATGAATGCTTTTAGCAGAGAAAGAACAAATTGGACACTGCCTATCCAGGTTTCTTGTTGCAATTTTGAGTTTCTGATGAACTGCATCTGGATCAATCTTGATTTCTGCAAAATGGAAATGCAGTAGCAACTTTGTTGTTTGCAAAACCATAGCCAGGTCTGACCTTGCTCCTGATGTCTCCCACCTCAGGTTCTCTTGGTGGACATGAGACCTGCCCCAAGCTACAGCAGTTTTTGTGTTCATAAGCACTAAATTGCATCCTCCTCTCATTCACTGCCATTTCCATCATGGCTACATCAACTACACATCAAACAAGAAGGCGGGATAAATATCCCAGAGCTGCTTTTGTCTTTGAGGCTTGGCAGTCCTTATGATTTGAGAGGAACAGGAGGGATCATGAACTATAGAGTGAGAAAACAATGCAGCACAGTACCATTTTAGTGCCAGATTTCCATGAGTTGGCTGACACAAACCTCTCAGCAAGGCAGAAGCGTGGGAGCCACAGAAACCCAAAAATGCAAGAGAAAGTACCATGCTACAGCAGTAACTCAGTGAACAGAAACATGCTGTTTCTGTAAGCACAGCCAGAGCTCTATTAGAGCATGCCAACCACAGTCCAAGAGGAATAACCTCAAGTTAAACAGCTGTGAAGGCCAGATAACCTGGGGTTAGCTTTATCTGCAGAGAGTAGTGAGCTCGGTGCCAGTTCTCAACCAAGTTAAAATTTGGATGACGGTGTCTGCTCCATTAGGCTGGCACACATGAACTACCCCAAGTCAGACACCTTTGGAAGGGAAGTTTGTTTTCTTCGCAGCACTGATTTCTTTGTGCAAGATCCCTGTTTGCTAAAGACATCTCACCCAGTGTGGGTGATATGCAGCCACGAGCCCATTAGTGTTTCAGAGAAGCGTTTGCCATGCCTACATTTGGAGTGATAGCTCAGCTGCCAAATATCCTGATAATAGTGTTCTATGATCACTCCTTTCCCCATTGTTTTTCTCATGACATCTCTGTGGGGGAGGTGTCTCAGGTGACGAAAGTTTGTAGGGAAAGATGATATTTCTCATCTGAACAAGGCATGCTGTTGCAAAAAGGCAGACTTTGAGTCAAGCCCTCCTCCAAGCAGGGTGGGGCAGGGGTGGCTGCTGAGTGGTCTGTGGGACACCAGTGGTCCCAAAACTCTTCTATCAGCTTTTACCACAGCAGGGTGTCCAACAGAGGATATCACCTTTCCCTGCAGATCTGGTCTTGTTTTTGGGAGAGAAAGAGTGGAAGAGTGAGTTTGCATGGCAAGGTCTTAGTAGTGGGAGGCTCCAAGGGAAGGTGCCAGAGGCCTCCCTGCTGTCTGATGAAGCCAATGCCCATTGGCTCCAAGACGGACCTGCCTACGGCCAAAGCTGAGCCCATCAGCAAAGGTTGGTGGTGCCTCTGGGATTACATATTTCATAGCTACAGAAACACAGGTGTTATTGCCACAGGTAACAAAAACTACCTTGGAAAAAGGTTTGGTTAATCACTAGATTTTCCTATGACTATGTGCAAGTAAAATCAAACCCTTTGAATCCTGCTTAAAATGGGCTTAATGCAAGATGCAACAGAAATAATGGAGTATCATGCCTGGAAATATGTAGGATGACATATGTATCTGGGGCTTGGAACACTACCATGTGAAGCTATGCATTTACCTTGAGTTACACTGATAATTCTCTTTAAGTGTGCCACCCTGCTGGGACACCAGCACAATCTCTCTCCCCAGCACCGAGACAGCTTCTGGGAGATCAAGATTGTTATTTTTCTTTCTCCTTTTAAATCTTCCAAAAAAGAACTTATGTGCAACCTAAGCAAAATGTCCTGAGGCTGCAAATAGCAAAGAAAATAGGTATAATGACCGTAAATGTTTAATGGCAGGCTGAAAAGTGACTGGTGATGTGTCAGCTGGAGGTCTTCAGCAGAGCAAGACTTGATCTCAGAGTGGTAGCTGCCACTCATTATCTCCAGTGAAACAAATGGAAATACTTTTGTGTCTTTGCTTGATGCCTTTTTTATGTTCCAGGTTTGGAGATTTCCCTTGTTCCTGTGAAGAAGACTGTACTGGCAGAAAGGAAAGTGGCTTGCAGCTGGCTTTGGTGTGGGATTCATGCTGCTAGCACAGCCTGCATATTCCCAGACTGCTTTGTGGGGCCTGGGCATTTCTGCCCTGCTTCCACTGTACTCAGGAAAGGTGAGGCTCTAAAGGCAAAGGCAAGCTCATTTACCTCTTGCTCCTTCACTTCTTGCTCCTTCCTAACTCCTGGTGTGGACCGTCCTGTCCCAAGGCAGCAGCACTGGCCAGCTGCTGCAACCAGACATGGGTACCGGTGACAGCATCTGCTGTAACCTTGGTCAGACCAGGTTCCCTTTATCTGCCTTCCTGCTTTTGACCTTTTCCACCTGCATTTGTGCTTATAAAGAAAACAGTAATTTTGTACTGCGTGGGTTTTAGTGTGCAGTCTGTAGAGTCACACAAACAGTGCCTTTTTCTCACCAAGTCAGGAAAAAGGATATAGTTCAGACCAGTCCAGATTATTTGGCTGGTACAGACTCTCCTGGCTTGGAATTTTTTCACCCTTTCTTAAAAAAAACCTGTTTATATCAAATGCAACAACAAAAAAATCTGTTTTGAAGAAAAATCAAAATATTTCAATGCCTTGCTCTGTCACTGAAAAGCTTTATGAGAGCAATACAAACATCTTGGGACTTCAAACAATGTATTTCTTGGGTGCTGATTTTGGGGTGGTGTGTATCTGGTGCAGGTCCCTGGTTTGTCAGCCAGCACCTGCTCCCAGTACAGGGTGAGGTGCTCTTCCCACGGGCAGCCGGGACAGGGTTCTGCCTGCAGGAGTTCTGAGGGGCTGTGGGCTCTCCAGCATGCTGCCCCTGCACAGCCCCGCTGTACATGCATTATCAGGGCAGAGCTGAAGATGGCAGCAAGATTTTGGTTTCCCTTCCCGTATTTTGTGTCCTTGGGAAGCACAGCTGTGCGAGGGGCTGCTGAAAATGGGGCTGCAATATGGGTTTAATTACATTGCTCCTGGGGTCACTGCAGGGAAACTTTTCTCACCTTGCATTTAACCCTGTTCCATGCACAAAGAACGCTGTAGAGACACAGAAATCGACTTGTGGGTCTTGGACTGAGGTGACAGCCTTCCCTAGGGATCCCCCATTTGGTGTGGGGATACAGCCTATATCCCGAGACCCAGGAGCTGCCTGTATGCCTGTGCTCCTGGACATCCTGACTTCTCCATGCTGTCTCTGATGGATTTCAGGAACAGGCACCACGTGCATTTGCAATGCACAGCTAGAAAAAGAAAAAACCTTCAAGATAAATCTGCATTTTGCATGCTGGATGCCTTGCTCACAGGGGCTGGTGGCAGGTGGCTGGGGAGGGGGCACTGCCAAGAGCCCTGGGGACTGGGGTTTTGCCTGCTCTGCTGAAGGGGAATCACGACGTAAGATCTGCCTATATTGTAGCAGTAGGCAAGAGAGGGATGCCTGGTGCTCTGCCAAGTACGCAGTCATGAGCACTTGACTCTCAAGCCAACGAGAGAGAGGCCAAGGAAGACAGCAGGAACTTTATTCTGCATCTTAATTTATTGATGTTTCCATAATCCTCTCACAGACCTCATCTGTTTGAGAAATCAGGTTCATATGTCACCTGTAATGCCTCCTTCCAGACAAATAGCACCACAGCATCTGCAATTTCCATAAGTGTGGTGCACTTTGAAGATGGAGATACATAGGACACTTCAGCACAGATTGCTTTTAAGTGCTGCAGGATTTGCCTCATCAACATGAAGGTCTATTCGCTGTACGGTGCACGCTGGTATTAGTTTCAAGTTGCTCAGATGCATCAAAAGTAGAAGAGCCCATTGCTCTAGGCAAGCACTGTCAGCTGATGCATTGCCCAGATCCTCATTTAGAAGGCAGAAATTGAGAGGATGCTTCAAAAAAAGGAAAAAAGAAAAAGGAAAAAAAAAAAGCAACCCTGTAAACTTTACATGATTTCCTGAGTTTCATTCATTTTGCTGTAATTTTACACATGTCTTCACATTAAGAGCTTATATTGTCAGAGGAGCACTCAGGATAAGTAATGTCACTCAGCGAGTCACAAATGGAAGCCATGTCGGCTGGCGTTGCAAAATGGATCTATAACTGGCTTTTTGTCCCTCAATTTGAGATGATCTAATTCGATTTCTGTGATTTACGGCTGGGAGGAGGATGCTTGCTCTTCTCCCATTCCCTCCATGCACCCGGGCTGGACGTCTTCTCCAGTTCTGAATATCCCAGCTTTTGGAGGTAATGAGTCTCTGAAAGGGCAGTGCATGTATTTCCTGCCTGAACTGATTTGTAAAGCAGGTACTGGAAGAGGGAATTTTTTTACCTGTCCTTGCTGACATCCCAGGACAACACATATCACTCGTGCCTGCCCTGAATTTGGAGATCATGGTGAAACTGCATTTGTAAGAAAAATGAGCGAGGCTTTTGGGGTGAGTGATGGAGACCTGAAAGAATTTACCGCTGCAACATGGAGCTGCCAGCGATGGCAGCAGCACCCGGTGCCAGCCCCGGCTGCTGCTGCTTGGAAGCCTCCTCTCCACATGTTTATTTACTTGCTGTAGCTCTGACACAAAACCTGCCAGTGTCAGTGAGTTCCTGTGGGCTTCAGTGGGATCAAAGCCATGATATATAACGATAAACAGCCTATAAAATCTCACAAGCTGCTGTTTGGGCAAAGAAAGAACTGTCACTTAATGTACTACGTCTGATTTAGCAAAAGAGGTGTTGCACCCCAGTATCCAATACGATTAATATCAAGATAACCATAGACATATGGCAGAGGGTCAACACATTCATCTCTGTGGACGCAGTGTGTTAAGGTCCCCATAGCCCAGTGAGGTGCTGCTGCTTTTGCTGCCAGTGCAGAAGTGGCAACCTCGACAAACCTTGTGGACCTGAAAGCTGGGGCTCTTCCCAGCTCACCCTGACTAGAAGTCCGATCATCAACGTATGAAATCCACTCGCTTTTACATCACATTTTACTGTTTGGCTGCGCTGGTCACTGCAATTTCCCACCCCCTGGAATGCAGCAGCAAGTCCCTGGCTCCCAGCTGCCGGGTCAGTGCCAGCTGTGCCACAGCTGCTTGCAGGCTGTGTGTCAGTCTGGTATGCAGGGCAGGGGGTCAGCCATGGGCATGCAGGGGCTCTGCACTCACCTGGGTACTGCTGTGGGTCACACACAGCTCCACAGGTGCGCATGGGTGCACACAAACACAGTTCCTCCAAACTGACCCCGCCTGACAGCAGCGTGGGGGTAAACCCGCCTTGCCAACCTAAAGCCTCTCTTACTGTTCACCACATGCAACACTCTCCCTCTCCTGTGCAGACCTGTGACAGGGTGTGGGTATGAGCTGCTGACCAGCTGTGGGTCCCAGTGATGGAGGTTTTGGCTTGCAAGGAGCTCCCAGAGTTGCTGGGGTGGAAGGCTCCCCATGAAAAGAGGGACAATCACCCCTCATCTTGCTCATCCCAGACACTCATGTTGCTAAGTCTATGAACACACCTGGGTAAGCTCCATCCTGATCTTGTTAGCTGGTATTTTGAAAAGAAAACATGTAGGGCTGCCTTTTTACACCCTGTGTCCAGAACATCCACCAGGTCCCCAGACTAGGCACCTGTAAAATTTGGGCAAAATTTACTGCTGGCTGTCAGCAGCAGCAGGACAGATTCCTGCCATGACCCTGGTGGGTCACTCATGGCTTCCCAGTACCCTCTCCTTGCTGCATTACACTTGAGTCATGAATATATGTATTAACTACAGAATAGTCTTAAACAAACATTTATCTTGCAGAGCAATAGCTGTTGTTAAAGACTCCACGGGTGGATGTCTAGGAAAACAAGCCCATTCAAGCACAGCGCTGGAAATGAGGACATTCTCACAGTAATTTTTTCCTTGGGTTAACAGTTTCCAAATAAGCAGGTGAAATGTTCTGAGGTGATTAAAGCAATAGAGAAGATTAGTTTCGTTATATATAATCACCTTTGCTTCTCTTGTATGTGTGGAGTGATTTTCTCAGCAGGATGCGTTATCTATTTTAGGGAACACTAGTCTTTTTATTCTTCTTCTTTTTTTTATTTTTTTAATGTAAATCAGCTTTTTAATCTTTTTTGTGTCAGTTTGATAGACTGTAATAGCAATTCTGTTCGGTTGTAGATTCCCCCCTTCCCCAAGTAATTCTTTGCCTTTAATTGCCTTAATTGTTCTGATTTGAATAAATCTGGGATCACACCTTGACTTGTGGAAATTTGCTGCAGATCTGTGGTGTTCTGCATGGAGTCACTCCTTCAGATTTCTCTGTCAGTTCTCACGGATGGAATGGCAGGGGGTGGGGGAAGTGGAAAACCCAGGTGGTGCCTGATCTTGGCAACGAGGGAGTACCAGTGCTGGACCTCCTCTAAGGTGGATTACATCTTCATCTCAGCTCTATTTCACTCGTGCTCCTGCAGCAAGTGGACACCTCCTTCCTCCTGGCTGTCCCCATCTTCTCAAAGAGATGAAGTTTTGGGTTAAATGAGGAAAATCTCAAAACACACATGTGCCTTTTTTGACCATTGAAACTTTTTCTAGCAGTACACGCAGTTCTGGGGCACTTGCTTCTGAGGATTTCCTCTCTCTGTGCATCAGAAGAAGGCACAGATTTAAAATGCTTATTTTAAGTGACACCAAGCAGTAGCAGCTTGGCTGTCCTGCCCCCAGCCCTCTTCTCACTTTGGGGAGAGGGCACAGATGGTCCTAAGGGGATGTTCCTGTCCAAACCCCTCTGCTGCTCTCTGCCCTAGGGAGCTGCAGACCCTGAGCTGCTGCTCTACTTTGGATTACAGACAGAAAGAAGGGAAAGGTGCAGTTAGGCATCCATGTGCATTTCATTGGTGAGCTGAATTTTACCCTGGCAGAATACCTATCTCCATCAATCCCCTGGGCCTTGGTGAAGCATCCTCGCCAAAAGACGCAACCAGGAGACAATGCCTCCATCAATACGGGATGGGTTCATGATGGTGTGTGAGCTGATACAGCCTATCAGGTACATGACAGGGTGGGGAAGAGCCTGAGAAATTATTTCCTATAGACCACTTGGAAAACAGTCCCTGGAGCAGCCTGGATGAGAAGGGCTCCCTTGGGAGTGCTGGGAAATG
This sequence comes from Xenops minutus, assembly GCA_035221455.1. NCBI lineage: Eukaryota > Metazoa > Chordata > Aves > Passeriformes > Furnariidae > Xenops > Xenops minutus. The sequence goes on along the minus strand of JAWWEE010000162.1, from coordinate 26,233,196 downwards.
AGTGTTCATCTGCCAGGGATGCCTTTAGGAGCTGGAGATGGCCATGGGCTGCCTCCTGCATTCCCTGGCCCAGACAGGGAGGGCCTGCAGAGGGGGACGGGTCCCTGCGTGTGGGGTGTTGCCTACACTGGGAAGCTCTGAAATCAATGAGGAGGTAGGGGATTTATTTCCAAGGAAATTGTGCCCAGAAGGCACAGGGCAGCCCAGAGAGTCAGTCCCCCTCACTCAGCCTCTGTCCCCATGACATCCAAACTGAAAGCTGCCAGGACTGGGGGGAAGTGCTGTCTTGATTAAGCTGCCACAGGGACACTCACCAGCTCTGGGGTCACTGCCTGCTTGTACAGAGAAGTTAAGTGTTATTGGGAAATAAAGAGGGAAAATGCTAGATGATTATCGGGGAGGAAAAAGGGTTACCGTAAAGAAAGGAATTAAGAGAAAAATAACAAGTTGACCATTATTAGGGAGGGAGATGCAAAGAGATAAGGTGGGGGGAAACAAGCTCTAGTACAGTATATTAGACTTGGGTGTGGATGTAAGTATAAAATGCTCCACAAGTCCTGTAATTGAGAAAATCTATCAAATGTCCTGACAGCTGTTCCAGCATTTCCAGAAGCGATAAAACTTGAATTTATTTCACTTCTGGAAAGGGGGCAGTATCACCTTCTGGCGGCTCTAATGAAATGCCATAAAATTTGAGGAAAAACTGTGCTGTAAAGTAATAAAAAAGGGTGGTTGGCAGTGAGTTGTTTGCTGAAACACCGTCGGAGGGGACGCAGCGAGGTGGACCTGCTCCCGCTGGTCACGGCACCCAGCCTGGGGGGATGCTCGGGCCCTGGCCCCGCTCCCTGCAGCCATCGTGCTTGGAAGTGGCCCTAACGGAGCTGAGCACAGCCGGGTCTTGGCACTCATCAGAAGGCACGGAGGTCATGGAACAACCAGCACATGCCAAGGCTCAGGCAGGGCTGCAGAGTAGCTGGGAGAGGCTTCTGTGGCTTCCACCCAAGGCTGGCCAGTCCCAGCACCTGGACCAACTTGGAGCAGAGGAGGGCTGCAAAGTGTGACCACTGAGGAAATTGTTTTAATTTGGTTTTTCTTTTTAACTGTGTATTTGGTGATAAGAGAGAAGGCCATCCCTGTTTCCCTTGTGCTGTAGCTGCTAGGCAACAAGCTTGTTTTCCTATTGAAATTGTTAATTGAAACTAGATTTGTAATACAATGTTTAACTTATTGAAGACTCACGGACTCTGTAATTTAGTCCTAATTTGTTGGCAGGAGAGCACACCTTTTGCATACATTTTTCTTTTTGGCTCACCATCATCTCTCACGTAATTGCTGAGATGGTTTTCTTCCATTGCCTAATTTTGTGTAAATGCTGCAGGCACCTTGGGAGTCAGCGTTACTACCCCCAGCTGGCAAATATTATGGATCTAGGTAATATATTTCAACAAGAGTGGGAGGAGACATCTAAAAATAGAAGGGAAGGAAGAGCAGTGCTGGCAGTGCAGAGGGAGCCTCTCATCCTCCCCACGACTGTCAGAGGTCAGACACAGGGGTGACTGGTCACACCTTGCCTTCCCTGGGTGACACAAGGGTGAAGTGGCCAAGAAAGCAGAGCAAGAGCCACCGATTTGCTCCCAGTTAGGGGTTAGTAATGTAAAATCCTCCATGCCAAATGAAAAGCTTGGGATGAGACCATAAGGACAACGTGGCTAACACATTCCGGTCATTACAAGCAGTAAAACACTGTGGTTTCTGCTCCATGAGACCCTGTACTGCAGGCACTGTGGCCATGGGAGTGCTGTGTTTCTGCCAGCAGCATCTCCCGCTCTCAGACACCTCCTTTGGTTTATGGACCATTTCGGGAGTGACTGGGACAGCTGTATAGGAGAAGTCTGTACTTTGGTCAGACTGTAGTTCCCAGTACCTCGGCAGGAAGGTGAACTATGGGAATTGTGTGGGAGCAGGAGTCTGCTGGAGGGGGCTCAAATGGAGGGCAGCATTTCACTGCCAGTGTGCAGGAGGTACAGCTGCTCATGCTCTGCAGCACACGGAGTACTTTCCACCACAAACCAGAAAACAAACAAAGACAAAAAAGGTGATCTGTGAAAGGATTACAAAATTTCTAAGTGAGTTTGTGGCCTCACACACACTGGTGTGTATTGGCCAAATTAGAGAGGCTGAGCTCTGCTGGTAACCTGCATGCTTTATTCTGTGTTCTCAGCCCAAGTCCCTGCTGCTCGCAGAGGTGTTGAAATGAGTAAGGGAGCGATTGCCTTCAGCCCATCAGGAGAATTCAGAGCTCTTTTCTCCTGTCAGGTGAAAGGCTGCTCGTGGTCTCCGCTGTCTTGCCCACCAGCACGTGCAGAGGGAACCAGAGCCATCCTGTGGTGTCCAACCAAGTTCCACAGATGTTTCCTAGACTGCTTGTGGAAAAGAGCTTTTTCCACAATAAATACTCTGAGTCAGCCCATGACTTCAAGTAGGAATTATTTGAGTATTAGGGAGAGGATTTTCCGAGGCTTTGGTGGCAGTGTATTAGAGGCTGATACTGAAATACCCTTGAGCAGGGCAGAGCCAACCCCTTTGGCAAGGGGTGCTGGAATGTCACTGGGGGGAAACCTGTCTCCTGCCCAGCCGTGGGAAGGATCTTTCTGATTAACCCAAAGTCCAGATTTCTACATGAAGGTTCCCATGGCAACCAGACTGCAAAGATTAACTATTTAAAAATATGGAAGTGATGCTGGTGTGCAAGGCGAACGCAAGAACTTTAGGGTAAGAGGTGTCTCTCTGTTCCAATCCACATGGTTGGGTTCTGGCCCACACTGTTGTCCTGCAGCCTGGCCATTGCCATCTCACCTGGCAAGGCTTCGCCAGGCTGGGAGCCACCACCCTGCCCATCACTCTGCCCATATCCTGTCCATCAGCATCGCTGCCTACAGCCTCTGTGGGACCCTGCTCTTCAAAAGATTTTCCATAAGACAAATTTCAGGGCACAAGGCTGGCCCCTTTTGGCAATTGCTTCTTTTGTGACCAGTACTCCTTAGGAAACAAGGATGGAAAATGCAATTTAAGTGATGAACAAATCTTCCCCAAGCCTCTGCCCAGTGAAACATCATCTGTGGAGAACTTCAGACTAGTTGCCAATAATTTGGAAGTGGGGAGAGCAAACAAAAAAGCACTGCTGATTTGCCTTCCTTGTACAGCAGGTGGAAAGCACCATTTAGTGAAAAGCAAATGCTTTGTAGGAAGTAGTCAGTTTAATGCCATTTTGATGGAAAGTTTCTGATCCACAAGAAACGAGTAACCTGTTTTCACCTTGTTCTGTTTCTGCCATATTGTTTAACTTAAAGTGTGTGGCTTGGATGGCCCTGGCCCTGCTCACTGTGGCAATTCTAACAGTACCCATCCTGTTCTAAACCAAAAAATACCACTTACAGCAACACAGGGCCTTCACTGGGGGTTGCACATTTCGAGCTTGGCGTGGTCATGTCTTCTCCCACCAGTCAACATTAATTTATTGATACAGTGCTTGAGTAAGAGTGGTAATACTAAAGGAAGGCGGTGCCAGCACCAAGGCATCTGCAGGGAGGTACAGATGGCCTCTCCAGACACAGCAGAGATTTAATGGCACCACAGTTTCAGCTCCTGTCTTCAGAAAAGAGATATCTCATCTCTGAAATTACTGGAAAGTTAGGGAAGTTGAGTTTTTAATGGCACCCACCATACCTATATCCACTTTTAACATCTCAGCCTTTTCTCTAAGGTAAAGAAGACTGAGGCTCATTAGAGCCCTTTTTCTAATTAGCTGCTGCAAACAGATTTTATTTTATAAATGCCTGAATGTAAAGTTATTTGTGTACCTAATTTCTTTTTTATGTTGCATTTATTTTTAAGTGTAATTCACAAAGGCTTCGCATTTGTAATTCTTGCAGGGGCATTACAACCAACGATGCACATTTATTACAACCCCTTAATTTGCTGCATTTTATTTCCATATGCTTTTGAATTGCTATTGAGCTTGTTTCATGCTCTTCCCATCGTTAAATTGTATTTTTTTATTGTACATAAATGGTAAATAATTGATACCTGCCATCTGGTGCTAATCATCCTGCCAGCCCTATGTCTCCACCCTGTCCTTTCATTCCTTGCTAGATCCCCCCCATCAGTTCTTCCCCTTTCTTTCCCAGTTTTCTCTGCATCTTCACCTCTTTGCTCCCAGGAGGGGCTTGCAGTGATGTGGTGTCAAAAAAAGCGCTGCCCTTCGTCTCTGTTCAGCTGAAATACCCCTCTTCCTCCCTGACACCTTTCAAGGCAGGTGATCACCCTGGGGATGCTCAACCCACCATTCCTGCCCAAGCTCCCCTCATCCTTATGGTCTGTCTGGTCCCCTCACCCAGGGATTACTGCAGACCCCACAGTCAGAGCTGATCTGCCCCAAGGCCGCTGGGCTTTGCAGCACATCTCTTGTGCTCTTACAGAGGCAGCATCCTTGCCAGCATTTCCTCCTGCGTTAGCAGTGTGTACAGACCCCCAAGACAGGAGCGCTGAACTGCAGGGCTGGCTTTCTCTCCATATAGACTGTTCTGGAAAAAAGCAGCCAGGCATTACAGCAGAAAATGGCAGCAAACCTCATGTACTGGTGGCTCCAGAGAGAAGCAACAAGCCAGAAGTCAGGGTGACGTGATGCTGTGACCACCTCCTGCTCTGTCAGGGAATAAAACAAAGCTCCTCTGGCCCCTGAGATTGCTCACCAGTGACTTACATGGGCTATGCACTGTAAAAAACACATTTGCAAACTATTCAGTTACCAAAGTCAAAGTAGGGAAAGCCCAGAGCTGCCTAAAACCAGACTGCACTTTCCATTAGTGAAGCCATTTCTTTCTCTTAGCCTGAATGAAATCTTTCCAGAAACAACTAAAACCTCCTTGAAGGCAGAATCTTGGGATAGAGAATGTCTGTGACAATGGTTAAAAGTTCAGCAACACTGTGAGTGACCAAAAGCAAAGCTTTATGATGGGAAATGCTTGGGAAAATCAGGAGCCAGCATTATTACCAGCCCAGCCAATAATAACAGCTGGCGCTGTGCAGATATGTGACCATCCGTGCTGAGCTAATTGTTGATAAAATCCTAGGAGTTATAATTAGCCCCAGTGGGACTCCTCGTGCAGCTAAACTGCAGCACACCCCTCCCTGTTTGCAGGGGGTGCAGGGCAGGGGGTGGCCCAGCACCCCAAGGTACAGCGTGTGACCCAGCACTGCAGACCCTGCTGGGCAGTGCTGACCCCAGAGGAGGGGAGGCTGGGGGTATTTGAAGGAACTGGGAATAGATGAGCCTGTGCCTCTCACCATTCCACATGATGGCCAAAATGGGCTGTTACATGACAGTTTTGACATTCTGCCCTTGCCAGAGGACAAGCCCTTCTGCTGCTTTTACTGCCTGCAGGACAAGAAGGTTTTGGGATGGTGTACCTGAGCATCCATCTGTCTGCCCTGAGCACTGTATGCCAGGCACAGGGGTGCAGTGCTCCTCTGTGCTCTGTGCAGTATCGTGGGTGCAGGCATGTAGCTGCATGTGGTGCCCTACCCCTCCAGCAGCTGCTGGCACAGTCCTGGCAGTGCCCCAGGGACAGAGCAGGGATGACCTTGGTGCCCCTTTGGGGCAGGTACCAATGGCACTTCTGCAGGCAATGGGATTTTTGCCTCTCCCTCAGTGCATATGTGTGGGCAAGGTGGGCTGATCCCCCACAAAACCAAAGCCTCTGCATGGCCATGGCAGGTACCAGCCCATGGGTACCACTGGGGGATGGGGCTCTGTGGTGGCAAAGGGGCCGTGGGAGGGAAGGAGAAGAGGAGAGGCAGGAGAAAGGGAGAGAGGTGAGGAAGTCTGTGTGCCAGCACTGGGGCTCAGGTAGCCCGAGCTCTCTGAAGGGGAGGTCACTGCCAGCCATGGGTCAGAGCCAGCAGTCCTTGCCTCTGAATATTGATAACTGGTGATCCTAGGAGATGGAAAATCAGCTGAAGGGTAAAGGCATCCCTCCTGATGGACTGATGCCTGCCATCTATTTAGTAACGAACCAGGCTCCTTTCCACACTTCAGTGCACAGGGAACAGCCCTACCAAACGTGCCTCGAGCAACTAACACCCAGAGAGACACAGATGGGCTTTACTCCATCCTGAAACCCCCTTTTTGGCAACCTTGCTTCACTAGGGGACCGATCAATCAATAATTAAAACACCGGATAATTAAAATCTCATAAAACCCCTCCCTGAGTCCTGAAAGTGAAATACATCAGCTTCTCCACTAGGTACACTGTTTGTCCCGATTTTGCAATGTCCCCCAAACAGGGTGATCTGAGCACAGTGTCTCGCTGCTGTGGAGAGCAGGAGGTGACCGTCTCCAGGAGCACCAGTTGCCAGCAGCTCCCTCCGGGGCCCTGATGCATTTCCAGCACTGGTTGCATCATTTGCAGCCCGGCTGCAAGCAGAGATGTGCTCATGTGCATGCATGCTGGCTTTTGTTCAGAAAACAGGGCAGTTTTAGCTACTTACACCAGAAACTGGTGTCCCTTGTGGCTGAGCAAAGCACCCATGAGACCTCAGCAGAGTCACCACGGGAGTGCAAAGTCCAGTGAAATCCCACCATGACAGAGGAAAACCAAAGGCATTTTATCTGTTTACGGCCAGGTAAAAAGTGACCACTCTAAGAGCTTAACTTGTAAACTGGGTCCTTTTTTATGTGTTTGTAAATGTAGTGATGACAATAAAATGGCAGCCATAGAAAACCCAGGCCTTTTCCAGGCATTTAAATGTTAAAACACATCAAGTAGGCTTTGAACCCAGAAAGAGAGCCCCTCTGCCCATGGACGCTTTCCCAGGTGTATTCAGGCCTCTGACACACTCTAGCTAAATGGCATTCATTAGTTCAGAAGAATTTCTTTAGAGGAAAAAGCCCTGTACTGGAGCCAGGCACCACCAACGTGTGATTAATATCAAGTGGTGGGGTCTGCACTCGTCAGTGGCGGGGGGATAAGAAATGCTCTTTCCCTCCCAAATGTCTTTGGCACAAGCCTTGGCAGCTCTTTCTAAGCTTTTCCTGAAATCTAGCTCTCTTGTGGGATTAAAAAATGCTGCTACATCAACAGCTGTGCTTACGGGAGCAGGTGAGATGCAGCCCTGACATTTCCAGGCTATACAAGCAGACAGCTCCTGACTATATCTTTGCCTGGATGCTAATGTTGGCTGCCAGGACACATTCCTGAATCCCCCCAGGCACGCCAGGGAGCAAGATACATTGGGGGCTGGGGGGGTAGGTTGTAGTCCTCCTCCAGCCACTGGGCCACAAGCCCATCCATGTGTGTCCCCCCTGGGAGTCTGGGTCCCTGGGGGCAAGTCTGTGTGCCCTGCAGCCTCTGCATCCCTGCGGGCCACGAGCATGCGAAGAAATGTCTGTCATTGCCAAGGCTGCTGGTGCTCAGAGCTGGCACCGAGGCTGGTGCCGCGTCCAAATCCTCCCACGCCCCCGGCGAGGCTCCGAGGCTGGCAGCAGCACCCGCGGCTTCGCAGGGAGGGGGGGACGTGGCGGCTCACGGGCCTGAATTTTCGCACTTGCGTCTGGTGGGCTAATTATTATTGATTGACATTTTTGGAGTTTTCGGGGCACTTTGGGGAAGTGTAGAGTGTGGGAAGAGGAATATGTTGACAACTTTTTCACATAATCCTTTCCAGCCCCCTCATTTTTCAGTCAGCCATGGAACGTGTCCAAATATCTGGGATTTTAATGAAATTAAAAGCAAGCAGTCCCAAAGTCCCTTGAAAAATACAACAAACCTTCCACAAATTGCTATTTGCTTCCTCTCCAGCCCCCGTGCCACATGTCTGGGATGGATGTTTGGTTTGGTAGTGATGTAGGGAGGGTGCCCTGGCCCTTGTGCCTGGCACTGCACCAGGGCAGCTGTCCCAGACCCACGGCACCACATGGCCACCCTGCTTGGGTGATCGGGTGGTGTTCGGTGAGAGCATCTTCCCCTCCCTTCATGGTCTGCCCCCAGGTCCTGTGAAAAGGACTATTTACATGACTATCCTCTGCCCACACCAAAAGCTGCATGGCATCCTCAGTCGTGTTACAAGAGAGGGTCCAGCACCCCTACCTGCTGAGCTGGCTTACGCAACGTTTCAAGAGCTATAGCTTCCAGTGTGTATTTATCCTAAGCCCTGAGTGAAACCCCACCGGGAGCTGCACCTCAGCACGTGTTCAGGACCCTCAAAGGGCTTTGAGCAGGTTTGTTACATGAAAAAGAAGGTTTTTGTATTAATAAGTAACAGTCTACTTAAGCTTAACTGAACTGAGGCAAGCAATTTGTCTGGCACGTGCTATAACGAAGCAGTTAAAGGTGGTTCCAAGGGACAAACAATTGCATACTGCACACAGGAGCACCTGCACGTGCAACATCTACCTCAGCTGCTGAGGTATGCAAATGCTGAATGCATTTGCACAGGTTTAACCACCGCTGCTGGGGGTAACTCTCATATTGTATTATGAACAATGAAAACTGTTGTACAGTAAATACCTCAATAGCAAGCTGGATTTTAAAGAAATTTTCCTTAGAAATGGCAACCCAAACTGCCTGCGTGGCTGGGAGGCATCACTGCTCCTCACAGCCATGGCTGCTGGCGCCGGGCAGAGCCGGCACGGCGACGTCTCCAAAAGATGCTCCCATTGCGTGCTAATACTGCGAAGGTACAATCCAGACACAGCTGGAGCTCTGGCTCCTACAAGATATTCAACCCTCAGCCTGCAAACACATACTCTTTGTATTTTCCCCGGGCAGCTTGCTTAGCCCTTAGGCTTCCTGGGTTTTGAATTGACTCTGCCTTTTGAGGGGGAGTTTTAAGTAAAAAACCCTAGCAGGTTGAAAGCAAAGGAGCTGGCTGTGCTGACTAACCATTTTGATTTAAGGCAAATGTGGGAAATACCGAGGGGAGAAGCAAAGCCTCCGCTTTGTGAGCGGCGCAACAGCAGTCAGCAGCAGTGCTTAAAATGGATCCCAATGCCTGCCGTCCCCAGCTTAACATTATTAATGTTACTTAAACTAAACAAGACTGGACAGGAGGATTTTCCCCCAGCATGGATTAGTGAGTCAGGAAAAAAATGAAATTCAGCAGAAATCCTCTTAGTCATTTTTATCGGGGGGTAAATTTTCACATCTGAATCTCAGCTGCCAATTTGCATGGATAATCTCAGATTAGCTTTAGTCCATGGTTCACTTTTTTGTTTCCCCCTCTAAATAAGCCCACTTTTGCAGTGACAAAGGAGAGGAACAATTCTTTAGGCGAATGGCTGTGACATCTAAATAACAATGATAAAAAAGTCCATCTAAAAACAAGCAGCTCGGCACTTTTGGCTCCCCCCTCCTTGCTATGCATTATTCATGGTAGACAACAGGACCAAATGTGTATTCTCCCTGTGCAATTACCAGGAGAACATATTCAAAGACATATGCTAGTGCCTCTTAGTGAAAGGAGATGTGCAAGTACCCATTATTTACTAGGCACTGTTATAAAATCTGCAAGTTTGACTCCAAGGTTGCAGCTTAATTGACTCCCCCTGGTAGCTCTTGTCATCCATCTAATTCAAGCCATGTGAAAGCCTGGTTGTTGTTTTGTGTGTGTACAATACACTGGCTGCTTTGGCACATGCTGGTGGAAAAAATGTGGTCTGCATCAATTAACCTTTTTTATAGCAAGGAGACTGGCTGAATGACAGGGCTTCTGAGAAGCATGTAAAACTTCAGTGCATCACCCAACACAAATCACCACTGAGGTCACCTGTGTTATCATCATGGGTGCCTTTGGCCCTGCTCCCCCTGAGCACAGAAGCCTCGATAAGGATCATCTGCCTGGTTTATTGCCTTCTTGATCCAATCAATGTATTTCCTGTGAGAAAACCCTTCTGTGGGATTTATTTAAATCAGCCTTCCCAAATTCATCTATGCAAACTTCCTTCCTCTTCCTCCCACACTGTTTCTCTCTGCATGCTGTAAGCTTTAAGGATCTCTGCACTGATTCCTTTCTGTATCCCTTTCCCAGGCAGGCAGTAACCTCTACACACATGGAAATCATTTTCTTCCAGTCACCCAGACCAGTCTGGCTCTTTTTCACCCCAGAGCACATCCCCCAGACATGCATGCCCCTTTGGAAATGGTGCACTGAGGGGCAGTGGCACAGAAGTACCACCAAAAGCACTGAAGGAGGGTGCTTTCCTCTGTTCCCTTTTGCAGTCACAATGAAGAAATCTTGTTACTGATTTTCAAGAGAAACATTTGACATGGTGGTACAAACACCGCCAGATTTCAAGAGCCATGTGAGGGACACGGAGGCTGCTGAATAGCCAAGAGGGTAAACCCACCTCCCCCAGTGCCACAAAGCTCTAATATGCAGGTTCTGAATGCTCTCAGGAAGCTGCCCCATGCCCTGGGGCTGCCGTGGGTGGGGGATGAGGACTGCAGCCCACAGGGTACCAAAACCCTCCAAGCCAGGCTGGCCATGGGGACCGTCAGTCTGTGGTTCCCATCCTGGAGAGCACTGCTCTGACACTGACCCATCGGGTGGGCAAGGAGGTGGATCTGTCCCAACACGGAGCTGGGGGTTGGTTAGCTGAAGTTAAACAACAGCTGACAACAGTTAAACAAAGCTTTGGGAGGACAGTACCTTACTATTTCTTAACCAGTCAAATGAATGTAAGAATCTGTATGGAAGCCCTCATCCTAATTTTGAATGGGAACAAATTCAATGAAATAGGTATATTTTGGAGAATCTTTGTGAAATATGCACACTTTTTTTCTAAGCAGCCCTGCTGTCTGCAGTGCTTTGGGAGGTAAAGCATCAATTCCAGCTTGCCGAGACCAGGAGGAGTGACAGAAGCGGTGATCTGGTGTGCTTTCCACACGAACCCTTAATGTAGACATGCGGCAGCACCGCAAAAGGGAATTGACTTCACTGCAAATGAAGCAAGGCCTTAAGTGCTTTGTTGAACAGCAGCCGAGCTCTTTGGTAATGAACAACAGTGACAAAAGAAATAAAGAAGCAAGCCGTGATAGCCCGATGTGGTTGCAGTGCAGTTGCTGTTCCGATGGCTGCTGGCGTGAGATGACATGTGAATACAATCTATCTCCACACGTTGCTGCAGCCTTTCACAAGAGGCTAGTTTAAAGACCTTGAAGACTTGGCAATTAAGAGGACCTCTAATTGAAACAGAACAACGGCAGCATTTTAATTGCCATGCAGCTCTCCTCCAGAGCTTCGTGGTCTAGCAGAAATTCAAGGTTTCTACAAGCAGGTTTAAAAGGAGATTTTAAAAATCATACAGAAACCATGTCATGTGTATTTTGCCTCAAGAGCCATTTGCATCCCTGAGGAAGGGATTAGTTATTCCACAACCCCAGGGCCACACATTTGGGTAGAAAAGACATGTGGCTTCAATGAGTGACATGTGCCCTGGAAACCTTTGCACTGCAGGGCAGGGACATCAGCTGCAAACACTGGGCAATTCAAAATGCATTAAAACATGCTCTGGAGTCCAGATTTGAGCCTCCTCAAAACAAACCACTGGTTGATAGTGATTAGGGACAGGGAAAACCCATTGGTGTGGGTGTCATGCAAACTGGGATGGTGTTGTTCTGATGTGCCCCATGCAGGTGATGCAGAAGTTCAAGCCACGTTAAAGAAACAACAGAACCAGAGGTTGAGAGGTCCCATTACCAGTGTTATCCTTTTGTTTGGTGGCATTGACCCACGGTTCTTCAAGGAAAGGGCATTCATTCATTCTACATCTGGGAAGAGAAACACTCCAGGTAGCACTCAGAGTGATAACACATGGATTTCAGCAGCAATCCCACTCCAGTACAGAGTGTGGACATGGACCCTTCAGGGAAGGAGGGAGATGCTGGAGGTGCTGGGAGCACTACCAACATCCCCTGTGGCGGATACCAGGGCTCGTGCTGGGCAAGAGCTGCTGGCAAATATATGTTGTAATATATCAACACACTTTTACAATTCCTTTCATTTCCAAGAGCCCCAAGACACACCGCAGCAGATAATCCTGCTGATTAGCCAAATCAAAGCTTTGTGAGCAAACCATGCACACTCTTTAGGGAGCTGCACAACATGAAATCAATGTATTGAAAGAGCACGCTCCCCAGCAAGTGCTGCTGATTCACAGCCCTCGTCTGCTTCCCGTTTCAGGGTAAGTGACATCCGAAGAATGGTCATGGTGTTGTTTTCCATTACTAATTATCTGCTGGTCCTGGTCTGGATAGCACTCGAGACATAAAGACACCATCCCTTCCCCGGGGAGATGAGGACCAATGCACAGAAGGAAGACTGAGGCCAGGAGAGGAGGTTTCTGCTGTGCAGTCTGTGCAAGACACCCAACCTAGGCTGAAGCGACGAATGCAAAAAATGTCTGCAAAAAATGGTGAGCAGGTGTCTGGCACAAGGGGGAGAGAAAACACAGAACAACGGATGAAGAATAAAGGTCTTTTCCTACCAAAAAGCTGTATGAGGAATCTTAATCTAAACCTAGCCAAAGTCAAACCCCTTGCTGGGACCTGGGCATTTGCCACTTGTTTTTCAGAAAATCCAGTGTCAGGTGCTCCCATCTGCAGCTGGCTCCTGGTGAATGTTTCAAAACTAGGTCTTGGTCCTCCTTGAGGGGAATCAGGCAGTGCTGGGGGGAGCAGCACCCTGCAGGACTCCTGACACAGCCCCCACTTTGCATCACACATGGTGGGGGCACCATCATAACCCTTGTTTTCATCTCTCCTGGCCCTGGCAGTACTACGGCAGCCTGATGCTCCACCGCGGGAAGGACCTATTAGATAATTGACTGCATGCCCTGCCAAGGCAGCAGGTAGTCTCCTGACAGAGGCTGTAACAGATATTAAACATACTGCTCTTGATCTCAGCAAAAAAAGGCCACTGGAGTAATTTTTTTTTTTAACCTGCTAAGTAAAAGCTTTCTAGCTCATATTAATAGGTTTTATCTGATGAAAACGGTACATTCATCAGGGAAAGGCTTTTCTTTTTTTTCTCCCCCATTAAACTTTCGAAGAAATGTTTTAATTTTTTGAAGCTGTCATTGATTTTTTTGTAAGCAAAAATGGACATGTTCAAGCAGAAAAAAAATCCATTCCATTGTAAGCCAATTTTCATTTAGCAAACATTTTGACATACAATTTCCAATTTGGTCTTGTCACAGCCTCCTTGTCCAGCTGTTACACAGGTCAAAATGTTACCAGAGATTGATAAAAGTGCAAAAATGCGAGCTTGTTTTAGCAGTAATAGGTACTTTTACATTTGTTTCTGGACAGCTTTTTCTAGGTGTTTTCCTCTTTTTCTATCAGCCCAAGAGACTAACACCCCCAGGTAGCTGCATCTTGATTTCAGGACCATCATGGGGAGATTTCTCCCTCTCCTCTTCCCATTTCTAAACAAATTCCTCAACCAGACATGGAGTATGATCCATATTCAGGTGAGCAGGCACCAGCACCACGAGCACCACATGTGATGTTCAGAAAGGAGTTATTTCTCTCGTAAAAACAATCCCATTGCTGGAACGTCACCTGTCCCGCAGTCCCAAAAGCCCCAGTGCCCTTGGAAGCCTTGCCCTGCTCTCACGTCCCACCTGGGGGTGTGGGAGATGAAGAGTGGGGTGGAGGGCATTGGGGGGGGCGCAGACCCCTGGCAGAGTCCTGCTCCTGCTACCTCAGAAACACAGGGTCACCAGCATGGTGAGCCCCTCTGTGCACCTGGATAACATATTCTGCTGGGCTTTCAAATATTGCAACAGCCCCTTGGCACTGGCAAATACCGGCAGTGGTGCCAGTGCTGCACCTTTGAGCCCTGTGCACCTCGTGGCCTCATTAGCCCCAAATTATGTCCAGCCAGGGCCATGTATGAGCCAGTTTCCAGCAGCCAGGGCTTCCTGTTGCCAGCTCAGCACTCTGCCTGCAGCCTTGGATGTATTTTGCAGTCGTGTCCGTTTGGTACTAGCTGAAAGAAGAGAGGGAAAAGGTGAAAAGCAAGGAAACGGACTCCTGCATTGTTCATCTCCAAAGGAGGGAGGGAAGCTGCTGCTACAGCCCGCAGGGGCACCATCTGCCGTGAGTCAGCAACCAGCCAGATTTACTGCCGATTGATTAAATTAACATTTGTTATAAGCCAGGGAAGGGAGGCAGGGGGGGAGAAATCCTCTTCACTGCTCTTGAATTATTTATGCCCTGGAAGCCTCTATGCCATGCTCAGGGCAGGCAGCAGCGATGTGAGCTGCAAGTCCCAGTGCACAGGGACAGGCTGGGCTGCTGCAGGTCCTCCTGAACCCCGACAAATTACAGCCACACAGGGTGGTATGAGGTGTGCAGGATGTGCCACTCCAGAGGGCTTTTTCCTCACGTTGTTCTGGCCATGAGCTCTGTTTTCCCAGTAATGGTGTGATGGGTCATAGTAAGCATCGCTGTACTTCTAAATTCTTCTGGTAAGTGTTTGTGGAGCAGTGCAAGAGCTTGTGAGCACAGGACAGACCAGGCTGGCTTCACTCCACTCCCCTGTCAGGGATCCAGGAGCGGGAGGAAAAACAAGCTGAGTTCCCATCAATTTGACATGGTATTTTTTTTCCTAGATGCTGATAATGAATCTGGATGGAGTCAGCTGTATGCTCTTAGATCTCATTGAAACTTGCTTCCATGTGCAGCGTGTGCGACGTGAGGCGCTGAATTCGGGACTGGGCTCGTGTTGCTCTACAGGGGCTGTCTGGGCTCAGTATGTGCCTGGTGGGGAGGGGGAAAAAACGTGGTGGCACTGCCGAGAGACGTGCTACATGGGCCATGCCTGAGCGGGCTGGACCAGCTGGGAGAAAACATGCGTGCAAAGCTGGGCACAAAAGTTGCTGAGCCAGCGAGGAACAGGGACTGTGGGTCTTCTGTTTTTGTGGCTCACGGTGGGTTTCAGAGCCAGCCAGCCAACCCTGGTGCAAGGCCAAAACCCTCACCATCTATCTGCAAAGTTGGCAGCCAGCCCAAGTGAGAAATAAGGCAACTCTTCCCTTTCTCCCACGGACTAATATCCTCCATGCAGACACAGTGAGGATGGTTTTTCTCCTGTCATCTGACCTGTCATACAGGGGTGAGGCTTCTTGTACCCCCTCAGGGTGACAGGTGAGAAGCATGCTCCCTGTAGGGATTGGGAGACACAGTGAGGACAGGGAAGCTAGGGAAGGAAAGGAAGAGTCACCAAGGGGTGAGGGTGGCAGCAGGGGTGACCATGGGAGCAGTGCTACCTCCTATCCTCACCAAGCCTTCCCAAGCCCAGTCACTGCCCGTGCCTTTGCAAGGCTTCACCCCACAGCCCATTCTGGCATGTGAGGTCTCCCTGGCCCCCCATAACCCTGCACAGCCCTGCCAGCCCTCTCAAGTCCCAGGGTGCCACACAGCCTGGCAACAGCAGGGCAGCCAGTGCACCTGTAGTGGAGAATGAATTTAGGTATTTAAATGTCTCATTACAGTCAGCCATCAGATATTCACAGTAACAAATAAACGAGGAGAGGAGGGGTGAGCCTATTGCACAAGGGCTGAAAACAGAAATAACTGTTTACAACCACACAATTAAGTTATAAATCTAGATACGCCCAGGATTTATTTACCATGCTCTCTGGATATAAGCACACTGAAAATGCAGCTGCAAGCAAGGGCAGGAGGTGTGTGGTTTATTTAGCTCTAGGATGAGAGTCAAAGAGGGTGGTAAGAGGAGGGAAGGTCAAGGAGGAGAGAATCCTGATATTGGGGGTACAGGGAGAAGGCAGTGAGGAAATCAAGGGAAGGTCCCCCTGCACAGACTGCACAGGGACATTGGGGGTGCATGATGGTGCGGGGTGGCAGCAGAAATGATGCCCAGTGAGTTGGGGCACCAGGCAGGTCTCTTCCCTCTCCCTGCCCATATTCCTCCAACTTCAGGGTGCTATAGTCCTACATGCTGGGATTTAAGCTGAGGGCTCTGGTTGCTACTGCAGCACAGATGAAGAAGATGGCAAAAGCTGGGAGAGGGGCTTGGGCCAGTAAGCCCCTTCCCACAGGCAACTGAAGGGCCATTGCCCATGGACAGATTACCAGTGATGTGAGGGAAAAGACCTCTCTCCCCAACTCCTGCTGCAGGGAACAACCCTTCCATCCTGGTTTGCAATGGTGTGGCTTGAAATATTGCAGGGAGAAAGCCATGGCCTTCACAGGAAGGGAGAAGATGTGGCACCAGGGAGAGACCACATCTGCTGGCACCTGTCAGAAGATGCCCAGGTGGCCCTTCCAGCCCCAGGAGGGTGGTTTGGGTTTCCCTTCCTGAGCTCACCCTCCAGTGCCTGGAGAGACACCATCACAGACTGTCTCAGCAGATTTCCAGTTACCAGAGAGAGGACAGCACGTGGAGGGAGCTGCCTGCTCCCTGCTCTCCTCTGAACTGCTGGCAGGCACAGGCACCCTGCAGCTAAACAGCAGCCCCAGAGGTCACCAGCAGAATTTTCCCCATCCCTGATAGGAAAAGGGGTAGGTGGGGTGGAAAGGTTGTTCTCTCACCACATGTCCCTTCCCAAAGCCCTCTCCCTATCCTAGTTTTCCCACAATGACTGTACCCATCATGGGGGCACGGGCTAGTGCAGGAGCCCTGTGGTGAGGGGGGGCATTTGCAAAGCTTATTTCTGCACAAGGGTTTTCCCTCAGCCAGGCCAGGATTTCCTAACCCTCAGAGTCCCAGCATTGTAAAGGTCAGGGCATATCTCATCAGCACAGCACATCCGGCACGGTGAGCGGATGCCTGGACCCCTCTCCCAGTGGCCAGTGCAGATTCCTGGACAATATTCCTACGTGAAGTTCCAGGTTTACTGAGTCCCAGGGAGCAGAGCCATTAGGGAGAGTCAGAGGCATGCCAAGGGGAGGTCAGTCCCTGATGAAGTTTCCAGTCGTATTCTATTTTAATGTTGAGATCCTCCGTTTGTTCAATTCTTAAAGGTGACCCACAAAGGAAAGTATGATTTGGGCCCCTGGCCAGTGTTTGCTTCCCTGTGCTGAATCAGAAGACCTGGAAGTAGGTATTTTTATAAAGCTGCTTTTTGGCACTAGACATGTGGATCCTTGCTGTACCTCAAGACCCTGGGGAGGCAAAAGGACTTGCATATGGTGTGGTTACAGAAATGATAATGATGTGAGCTGAGCTGCTGCGAGGTGACTGGAGCAGGCTGTTTGCTGTCCGGTGTTTCTGTTTGTTTTATTATTAACATCACTTAATTTCAATGACCAGCTGACATTTTGAATAAAAAGCCTTTGTTGAAGCCTCAGCATCCTTCCCCCTTCTGTGGTACATTTTCCACGGGTTCATCCTCCATCTGTTTCAGCAAAACATATCGACTATCACTTCCATCAGCTAAAACACTGAACGGAAAAAAATCTTTAATAGCTTTTCCCCTCCAGGACTTTTGTCATGCAGAGAAGATACCTACAAGACAGCAACTCAAATAAGAAAAGCTCGGTTGCATGCCCCAGGGGCCCCCAGGGCTGCCCTGGCTGTATGGGGCTCTTTGCTCTTCCAGGAGCCCCGAGTGAAAGAGAGTGTTGTCATCCCATGAACGCAGCAGAGCCAGCCCCTGCACCCTATTTTGGGGCAGGATTTGTGGGTGTTCTCCCTATGAAGCCTGTACAACTTCATGCAGGCTTTTGTTTCAACCTGTGTGTGTCCTTGGGAACTGTATCCCTGTCACCCCTGCATGGACCCCCCCTCTCCTCTCACCTTTCTCTTATTTCCAGAGTCACTTCTGACCCTGGGTCTATAGAGATGACAGCAAAAACACCTGGGGAATTTAATCACTCACAGAAATCCAGTTCCCATGGGGCTGACATCACTCTTACATGCACTGAGGTTTTCCTTGCAATATTTCCACCTTTTCCAGACCTTGCTGCTGGGCCAAGGCTGTTGCCAGCCCCTGAGTGCCTGCCCCTGGGTGGTGTGCCAGGTGTGCTGGCAGGCAGGATGAGGGCAGTGGTGCAGGGCTGGGGACGCTGCTGGGGACACTGCTGCAGCTCTGCCTGTGCTGAGTCACACCCACAGGACGCTCCTGCATATCCCCGCTGGAAAGGTACCAACAGCATTAGCATTGCAAGGCCAATCTCTGCAAAATAAGACAGCCTGATCCTTGCAGTAGCTCCTGTTACAGCACATGGCTCCCTTCCCTGTGTCCTCCAGCCATCCATCCTGCCTAGGCCAGGCAGCCTCCCTTTGGTGTGTGCTGTGTGCCTGATGTTCAAAGCAACATGCTTAAGCCTTCTCCAAAAAAACCTACAGACTTGGTCAGCTGCTGCCATAGCTTATTTACAGGCTGCTCCTCCCCCTCCCATGCTCCTGTTCTCCAGCACAGTGATTGCTCCCACCTTTTTGCTCCATCCCCTGGTACTAGCTGTGGGCATCACTATGTCCATGAAAGGATAGACAGATGCCAAGTGGCCTTCAGCAACATGAGTGACTGGGATGATGGCCTTTTGTCAAGCACTTGTAAGCATAGGGGAGGTGAAGGCTAGGAGGGACAGTTCCACTCTGCACTCTGGAAGGCTCACAGCCCATGAGCTTTCCTTTCCTTCAGCCTCAGGCAAGTGATTTATGGCTCTGTGCCTCCATTTCCCTGCCTGGGACCCAGACAAGCATCCTTCCCTCTCTAGGCTGCTGTGACAATGGCTGTGTTTAAAGCCAGAGGTTCTGGGACACTATGGCAACGTGGCCATACAAACACTTAGGACTGAGCCACTCTTTGTTTGGCATTTCTGGAGCTCTGGTGTGACTGATGAGCTCTCATCAGACCAAAACCATCTTGAGCAGGCTCTGCCAGAGCCAGGCTCCTCTTGACGTCAGTAGGTTTTGGACCAGGGCCCGTCTTCAAGAGGAGGTGAAGCCAAAACTGCTTTTAAATGGTGCTGCTTCTGCTGGCAGCACAGAGGACAGAGCAGGGCAACCACGGCAGGGTCCTCCAGGGATGGGGCCTGACCAAATCTACTCATTTTAGCTGGTTGGCCCTGTCCACCACCTTGCCCTGAGAGCCTGGGACTCCTGGTGTGGGCAAGAGACCTGGCAACACACCCTGCTCAGAGTCCCAGCTGTTTCTTAGGAAGATGGGGCTTCCCCTGCCCAGTTCCTCAAGCATCACCTGTCATCTCTACATGTCTTCCTTTCCAGCAAGGTTTCCTGAGGGTACAATTTTACTGCCAACAAACTCTGCTGACAGCTGGGGATGGCAGGGGACTGAGCAGCTACAGGACCAGCGATGCTTTGCATTCATGGTGTGGGAGACACTGGAGAGATGAATTGCAAAACCCCATGATCCCAAAGATGTCTCCGAGACAATACTGCAAATGCCAAATTACCAGCAGTTCAGGCTGTTCCAGGGGGTCTTCCCTTCCTATTGGATATTTAAATGTCTCCCTCCCAGTCTGGGTCCTTACTACAAGATCAGTGATAGTGAAGGTCTATAGGCAGCAAGCAATCTATTGCCCATGGTGTCTCCTCCCCAGCTTGCCCTTCCCATGAGCTGGGGCTCCTGGCTCTGGCTCCTGCTCTGCTGTTTTTGGTTTATACTAGGCCTCTCTGGGCTCTTCCACACTTCAAGGCTTCTGGGGCTGCCAAGCCACCAGCCCACTTCCCAGGCTGGCAGAGGGGCAGTGAGTGTCCCAGAAGGGCCTTGACCCACAAGGCACAAAGGAAGAGGGAGGCAGGGGTGTCCAGGGATAGCCGTCAAGGGTCAGGATTCATCTCCATGTGCTGGGACGGGCACAGCCTTTGCTGATGCTGCAACCCCACTGCTCCAGGTGCTCTACATGAACTGGTGTTTGCCAATGGTGGTGGCTTCTCTGGGCATGGCTCCCCAGCACCTGCTGCCCATGCTGCTGGCCTTGGCTCTGGGTCTGCCACGTGCCCGGAGTGCTCCAGGCTGGAGGCTGCTGGGCAGGATGGCAGCGTAATTAACTGCTAATCTTCCTCCTCCCTGGATTTGTTCAGCTTCGATGTGTTTCTTCCAGGCACTTCGTTGTCTCCTGGCTCCTTCCCGCTCACCTTCTTCCATCCCAGGGCTGCTCTCTGAATCCACCAAAGCTGCTACTTGGGTCTTACACTAATTTTAACAAAGATTCTTCCTTTCCCTGGGGATTTTGTTAGTGTCTCTGTCAAAGCTGCCTTTGAAAGCTTTGCTACTCATGCTCACTAATAATTTAGTGTTTGGATTCTGCATGGCTTCCTACTGTTCTCCTGCCTCCACCAGTCCCCTCCTGCTTCACTCATCTTCTTCCTCATGCAGGTTGGGAGCAGGAACCAGTTAATATTTGATTTTCCCCCTTGACTGCCATGTCTGGGAGGCACCAGGGGATCAGCCACAGCCATCCAAGGAGGGAGCAGCAGTCCCCCCCTAGAGCTATTTACAGCCCTCCCAGATGTCTTACTTCACTGTCCCTCCCCACAGGCAGCCTCCCAAAGTCTGTTCTCCCTGTTGATAATCCATTATCTACATTTAATGCCTCACTAAAGTCCTCCCCTTTGTCTGACAGTGAAAACCCCACCAGATGTGAAGCTTCTTCTGTTACTAATGGCAGATCCTTTTCCATTGGAAAATGGGGAAACCTTTCTAATGAAATAAAAATTGAAACACTGGACTAATTTTCATTCTGTGGGCCTCATCAGGGAGCAGGCTTCATTCAGCATTATTTCTATATTTTTACAGAAAACAATTATTTAGAACTGTGGCTCGGAAGATGGGTTTGTATTGTCAGTACTCACACTACTAAACATTTCTTGTGCTGTGCTGGTGTAGTTACTATCGCCCTCATGGTCCACTCACCTCTGAAAAAAACAACCAAAAGGGAACAGGAGTTGGAAACAAAAATGCAAATGTTCTCTTCTGTGTTCAGAAAACTGAGGCCACCAGTAGCACTTCAAGAAACAAAATTGCCCTCTGTGTTCACTGAGCATACCCTGATGGATGTGTAGATAGGTTCCAGGAAGGGGCTGAAGTATGGCTTAAAAGAAGATCTCCAGTTAACCCTCAAACTGTGTTTTTATAATTTGACATAATTTCCAGAGTCCTTCTGCAAACTTCCTCACTGCAGTAAGGTGTTAGGTTGTCTCATAGTTGCCACTGCCACCTAAAGTTGCCCTCATGCAAACGACTACTAAAATACAGCAGTACCAGCTGCTACACAGCAGCAGAGCTTTCCAGCAGCATTGTGGTACCCAACAAAGCCCATGAGAGCCTATGGAAAGAGCCCTGCCACAGTGGGCTGGCCTCTAAATGGAGACCCCCAAACTGGCGGGATGCAGATAAGACGTCAGCACATACCCCTTGTGGGTGAGCCAGCACTAGCACAGCACTTTGGTCCTGCATTTGGACTGCATGTGCTGGGATCTGCATCATCTTTTTTTTCTGAGACAGGTGGTAAGAGGAAATCCTGGACCACAGAAATCACAAGCATTGCCAACAAGCTGGCAGAGAACTGTCCTCCTGACCAAATACGTATTCCCCTTACTACAGATGTGTCTATCTTTTTCCTTCAGAGGCAAGTACTCATTTTTGCAGCTAGTTAGAAATTCACTGACAAATGCCAGTCTGAAATGTTTCATCTCATGTTCAATGAACTGTCACTGAACCAAAAAAAAAAATAAAAATTCACAAGGACATGCCTGCACTCCTGGTGGGTCGGCCTACAGCCAGGATTTGAGAGCTTCCCAAAAACTCACTTATGACATTCTTTCAGCTGAGGTAAGTCTAGTTAGTTTTTAAATTTCTGTCTAATTCAGAAAGATTTTTTTGCTTTTTATTTCTGGATACAGTGGAAATCCTGTGAACTGGAAAGCCTGTGTACCAGCAAAACTGTGTGTTAGATCTGTGGAGGTTCCTGTGTCCTGTCACTTGGGTTGAAGAAGTCGATGGACTCATTGGATAACCCAAAGAGCTGAAACAATAACTAAAATACGCAAAGCACAGACATAGCATGAACACCTACATTGCCTGAGAGAGTCAATGGGAGCTGGTGCAGCAAAGGTTCTGGGCTGTGACTGTGAAGATGTCCTGGGGCAAAAAGAGCGGGCAGACAGGTTGAGGAATGGCTGTGGGCAAGCAATGAGAGGAAGCTGGCAAAGGGGCTGAAGAAGAGAGAAGAGAGGAAGAGGTGTGGGACCACGCACCAGCAAAACCAGCTCTGGAGTCATGAGCAAAGACTTTTTTCCCCATGTGATTTTTTCCAGGACAAAGAAATGTTTCTTAGTGAAGGCAGAGGTTGACAGCAGAAGTGCTTCCACTTGCCTGCCTGGCACTGCCTTTTCTGCTCCCTCACCACCAAGGGGAGGCAGCTATACAGGCGATGACTGACTTCAGTGAACCACCCAGCTAAAGACTTTTGACCCGGGAGTTAAAAAAACTGGTAAGAAAAAGCCCCCTGTTAATGGTGACAGCATCTTTGCCTGGCTTTTACTCTGAAGCTGAAGACAACAGCAATGAACGCAGTGAAAAGAACAACCAAGACAGCCCTGCCTGGGTCTGCCATCCTTCAATCCCCTCGCCATGGCCCACAGCTAGCTGTATTTTGGCCTTAACAGCAGGGCTGGCAGGTCTCACAGGGTGAGACGGGACTGCTGACTGCAGGGTGTCAGCAGGAGATGCTCTTTGCTCTCCTTAGTTTTCTCCTCCCCATTTTTTTCCCTGGAAGCTTTTGCTGCCGAGGTGCCCTGCCAGTCAGCAGGAACAGAGCCATCCTGCACGCAGAGGTGCCACCGGCACAAGGCACACACTGGGCACTGCTCCACCACTGCGGAGTGAAAGAAAAGTAGGTCAGGAAAGTAGGTTTGACAGAGCCAAGGACCGGACTTGTCACCTCACTTGCCATTGGCATGGGAACTGAGAACTGCCAGCGCCAGCCAGTGAGTGGAACAGGCAGCTGCCTGGATGCCAGGCAGAGAGGGCAGCCCCTGCCCTCCCAAAGCCATGGCACTGCATACAGCCCCACTGCTGCACCTGCCTCCAGCAGAGACTGGATCTCTGTGGGAATTACTGGGGTCTTGCAGGTTATCCAGACACCAGCTGCACTTGCCTGATTGATAACCGAAGCAAACTCTCAAGCCCAGGGTGAAGGCACTAATTGCAAACACACACTGCCTCCCTCGGATTGTCAGAACAGCACCTGCCACCGGTGTGATGCTCCTCAAGGGAAGGGTCTGCCACTGGTCACCGAGAGGGGAGCGGAAATCACCACATGGGGCCCCCAATACTCAAATTTTGCCCCATCAGTGAGTCAGAAAGTCACCTACCATGCTGCTGCCTGCTGCAGCAGGAGGCGTGCTCTTTGTTTAACACGCTTTCTAAAGGACATGCTGCAGTCACCACATGCATTTCTGTGATACCCACTCCAAAACTGCTCTGAACATCTGGGGACCCCAGTACATTGGGCTCTGGGATGGGACTAGGCTGTATGAGTCAGGGCAGCAGAGAGGATTTCTAATCGCTGAGACAGATGGGCTGGTGTTAACACACAGCAACTTTCTGAGAACAGAAGCTACCTGCGATAAACCCCACATAAGGCAGAGAAGATTCTGGCCCTGTGATCTCCGAAGCAACTCAACACAGAAAATGGTTGTATTTTGGCAAGCTGGGCCCTTGTGCCTGAGGCGGGGGTGGCAGCGGCTGGGGCAGGCAGCCCAAGAAACACAGATACAGTCATTGAAACCCCTGCCTCGGGCTGCCCCTCCATGCCTGCAGCTCCCCCTGTGCAACTTTCTGAGGGCTGAAACCAGTGCTGGTCCCTCCTCACTCCTCTCTAATTGCTTTAATGCTGCCTGCCCGAAGTGCCTGCCCTGCCTCCCCTCCCACCAGTGGCTCATCATTAATTCACGGGGTTGGAGCCCCCCGAGCATCACCCTGCTGGCCATCACACTGTGGGGGCTCATGTGGGGTGGCTGGCTGGCCAGCGACAAGGATGACATCATTCTTGTGTTGGGAGCCAGGCACGTGGGGCCAGGGGAAAGGCTTAGCCCACTTATCTTCCAATGTACACCTACAATTTTCCCTTTCAATCTCCTTCCAATCTGGCTACTCCCACGTGAGTTACTAATATAGGACACGCAACGGGGCTTCTCCCCGCCTGGCCTATCCTCATCTATTTGACTAATTAGCTCAGTTTCGCTGGGGGGGGTGTGGGGGTAGAGAGGGGGGGAAGGGATGGAAAGGGAGGGGAAATCTTGTCCAAAATCCACCCATCTGCTCCATCTTCCCTAACCCCTAACTGGTCAAGCTGAGCACAGCTCTGCTGATACTGGCCATCAGGACCCACTGTGGTGCTTCGTGGCTCTAACATCATATATCCAGTGTCCTGCAAAACTGGGGGCACGTTGGTCCCTTCCCATTCACCCTGCCAAAATACCTGCCCATAGCAGCAGCTCTGCAGGCACTGGGGCAATATTGCCCCTGCTAGGGGGAAATTACAGCCCCTGGCTTGCCATCAAGGCAGGATGGGAGGGGAGAGGGGCAAAGAACAGAGGGGTACCAATTTGTTTTCCTTCTCTCCCCTCTTGCAGCCTGTCCCTGCAGCAGGTCTGGGACAGGCAGGGGGTCTGGGGAACGTCTCCCCCAAGAGGGTGTTCCTGACCTCCCAGCATTGGGCCCCATCAGCACCAAAACTACCCGCAGCCAGACCTGTGGCATCTGAGAAGCTTTATGAGTCGTTCGGCAGGGAACGAGTGGTTAATTACCATGTGCCACTGCTGTTAACCTCTGCAAATAAGTCTAATTATCACAGATTAATGAACAGAGCGCAGGCACATGCGAGGAGCTGTCGCTGAGGGTCCTTCTGGGGCCACATTTCATTATCTTTGTGAACACTGCTGTCCTGTCTCCAGCTCTGCCCCCTAGCCATGCACCCTACTGATGCTCGGGCTGGTCCCTGAGAGATGTGGCCCCACAGCTCCTGTTCTGCCACAGCAGTGGAGAAATCCCATGGCACACGCCATGGGAGGCACAAAATCAGGGTCCCTGACAGCTCCCAGTGCTCATCCCATGGATGTCAGCATGGCCCATGCTCACACACCAGAGCCATCTCCTTGCATGGTGTTATGGGGAGCCCCATGATGTTTGGGTTATACCTCTCCCAGAGGCCCCACCTTTTGTGGGTAAATAATCAGACGAGATCCTCCTGTCTCATCTGGGAAAGAAAAAAAATAAATAGGAAAACTAATGCATGTCATTAGCTCTTGTGGTTGCAGGGAAAAGCTCAAGTGAATCTTACAGGCTGAGGAAGGAGACAAAGGGAAAACAAACCACAGTTATTGATTTTTGTTTCTAAAAGCCCACTCTTCCCCCACCGCTGCCTTGTGAGAACATATAGCTGGGCAGAGGGGTCCTGGCACCTGCTGTGGGATGGGCAGTGACTTGGGTAGACACCTCGCAGGGCACAGCTGTGGGACCAGGCTGAAGATGCCAGGAATGGCAGAAGGCTGGGGATGGTACAGGATGTAGCCTCAAAGCAAGGAGCATTAATAAATGATCAGATTTTACGATCATGTCAGGAAAGCTTACACTTCCAGCGTTAAAATAAATAATGAAACATTTCTTTTTTTTTTTTTTTTTTTTTTTAGCTATTCTGGCTTATTTTCAGCAGTTGCTGAATGGCTGATGCTTTGTTATTGTTGCTTACCCAGCACTCCAGAGCATCCTTTCAGATTTGGACCAATTAGCCCACACTCACCTTGACGAGCACTGCTACAACACACGCACACCACTGCTGTACTGAGGCTCCCATGCCAGCAAATCAATGGAGCCTTCTTTTGTTCCCTTAGGAAGTTGCTAGCTCCATCTTCACGTCTGACACCAGAAGGGGTTTGCCTGTGGAGAAAGGAAATCCGCACCTGGGGACATGCTGCCTTTGCAACTAGCATCTTATTGCCCCTGCAGCAGAGCCCTGCTGGCCTTGACTGCACTGGGATCGAACGTGTTCCGTCACATCCCTCGCAGTGGTTTCGCAGCTGAGCAGCACAAATGTGTCCCCGGCTTCAACATACTGTCATGGGGAGGAAACCAGCAGATGCAAAGGAAGCTGAATGGGCAAATGAATGTTAAAATAATTGGAGCCACCATTTCAGACTTGATGAATATGTTGCTCAAATTACAGCTCTGCCTTGAAAACAAAACAAAACAAAAGCCCTGATGAATGTAACATTAATTTAATAATAGTGAAACTTGTAAATAATGTAACACTCATTTAAATGGTTGCTCATGCAACATCTCTTGAGAGGAGAGTAAGGGACTTTATAATGTTGGGCCTGGGATGACACATGTTCTGTAAAATGTGATGTTTTATTCATCAGCTCCCCCAAGAGCTGGGGCAGTGGGGGCAGGGCTGAGGTGCCACCAGGGAACACCCAGCCCAGCCACTGGCCACACGTGTGCCCCCTTCCTCCTTGCCAGTCCCTTGGGTTTCCCCAGCACTGTTCCTCCTTGTGACTGGGCACTGGCAGCTGCTCCGGGGCTCCCCCATCCTGGGGCCTGTCTCCCCCATCCCTTGGACAACTGCAACACCCACACACGTCAGTCATCTCTCCTCCCTTTGCAGCAGCATTTATTTAAACGTTTCTCTTATCCTTCACCCTCCACTGTGGAATTAAATTCACAGAAAACCAAAAAATGCAGTCCAGGGCCAAGCCAGTAATTATCATCAAAACCCAGAGAAAATCAAAGCAGAGATACCAAATTCCACTCTTCGTCTTTTTAATTTTTTAAAGTTGGCCTTTTTATTCCTCTTTTACTGTTGTGAAAGCCTATTACCAGCATCTACAACTTCCTTTCACCAAGGACCTCTGGGTTTTTCCCTGCCTGCTTCCTCTACTTTATTTATTGACATATTCAATAATTTAGAGAAATCTTATTTTAAATGCACAGGGCAGAACTCACCCCCAGGTTTAAAAAACAAACCCTGTCACGTTTGGCAAACAGTTGCACACAGAAGGCAGACATCAAACATATATATCCAAATATGTATATTCAAAGAATCAATAGATATGGTGTATTCATTATTTTAATTTTTCATCCTGAAATAAAAGCTTGTGCGTAACATTATCATAATATTGCTGTATTGATTTCCTTGCGGTAAGGAGCATCCTACGAGATGTGATAAGCTTTCCTCCTGGAGTGAAGGTCAGCCTGCTGCCATGGGGACTATTCTTACATGACCAAAAATGCTTGATCAGGAGCTTGTTTGCTGGCCTGGGCTCTAACCTAGTGAAACCAGTCTTCCTCCTCCTCCTCAACCCAGAATGCACCTCAGTGCCAGCCAAGGGAAGCCCTTACACACAGGGCTTTCAGTGTGAGTCCCACGGCAGCAAAGGGCTCCCCCAGCAAAAACATGGGGGCTGAGCCCGACGATTGGCACCAGCCATTCATGTGTCCCCAAATCTATGTTGGTCCTCTGTCCCAAGTTTATTCTCCTCCAATATGCTATTTGGAAGGTTACCTCTCCTCTTTGTGGTATAGCTGTCTGGTGCTCACCGCATTGCACAACCTCACAGTTGACCAGCACTCTAGAGCCATCACCTGCCATCTGACTGCCCAGGTTTGTTTGTACATAATTGAGAAATAAATGTAAACACACCAGAATGATTAAGATATACACAGCTGGTGTCACCAGAAACAGAAAAAAGAGCGAGCACTCAGTGTGTATGAGAGAGCAGCCCGTGCTGTTTCATACTGACTCATCCAGGACTGTTAGCATCCAGATGATACCAAAGGCAAAGAGGCTTCATTGAAAAACCGCTGGGCTGTGCCTCTGGGATTTCTTCATGCATTATCATTTTCATCTTGCTGCTGTCGGTTATAAAATAAATGTGTACATCAATACAGTAGTGGAAAGCAACCGTCTGTTTTGAAGAGATGTTGGCATTGTTTTATAAATGTCAGCAGCTGAACACCAGTGGGCTCTGTCACCTGCTACTGCTTCTATCACTTCCCTTTTATTAAAAAACATATTGACAATAAAAGATCTGGCTAAAAAAAAAAGGCCTCCCCTCCAGAAGAAAGACCTTGCTTTGCTCTTCTTGGAAAATCTTTAAACATGTGCCCTGTGAAATGACCTTACACATCTTCTCCCCTCCTGCGAATGCCATTGAAGCACGCTTTTAAATGAGGCAGTAAAAAGTGGGGCTCCTGTAAGCAGTTCAATAGCGGTGCTTCTCACAGCTGCTGCAGCAGCAAATGTCTGAGCTTTATAAAACACTGCGTTTTGCCCAGCCCGCCCCACTGCCAGTCGTGCTGTGCCATGCTCTGCTGTGCCATGCTGTGCACGCACAGTCAGTGCACAAGCTGCATAGCACACGGCTCCTGCCCATCCCTGCAGGTGCTGCTGTGGCACTGGGCATGTATGGGGCTTGTGCCATAGCTGGCAGGGATGGGTATGGCCTGGCATCAGCGTCTGATACTTCCCACTGAAATTCGGGGGCACTGAGTGTGCTTTGCTATCCTTGCAAGCTGGGAGCCGGACTGGAGCTGCTCCTGAGGTGAGGTCAGAAGCTGGGCAAACCTAGAGATGATTTATCACAGCTGACCAAAGCACTGTGGATGGCACTGTTACTGTTTTAATACAGTATCAGTTTAAATGATTTTTTCCTTTTTGGTAGGTGGATTAATTTTTAATTGAAAATGATTTTTAAAAGCAGGAACCTCTTTCCTTTCTAAGTAACAGAAGAGAGAAAATTTAGAAAAGTATCCCATGAAAAAAAATGGGCTTTATTTCAACAGTCCCTGCCCAAAACCACACTATTAAGAGTTTCTGTCCCATTTTTACTGCTTTCTTTCACCAGATGTCCCGAGGAAAGAAGGCCAGCAATGTTTCAGGAGGACAGCTTACTGTACACAGTCCACTGGGTGCTCCAGACTGCGTATCTTGAGTTTGCAGTGGAGATGTTGTTAATCAGACAGTGGTCGTAGCTGCAGTTTGCATCCCTTTACACCTCTGCATCAGGGAACTGTAAAGCTGCAAATCTCAACACCTTCACAGAAATCCCAAAGAAAATCTCTTTTTCAGGAGCACGAGCACATGAACGCTGCCATGTAAATGTCAATCACCATGAATCCTCAACATTGGCCATTTGTAAACTATCCGACTACAAGTCAAATTGTTTTATGGTTAGAAGAGCATTTAATATACTATGAACAGCTTAAAGTTAGCGTTTCATGCTCAAAGTGATTAATGGCACCATATTGTATTTCAATTACTATGAGATACTTCCCTGTAATAAATGGTGACAATAATATTCACATTAAGTCAATAAAAAGCATCTTCAAAGTGTGATGTATACGTGCCATTATCACAGCCCAAAGTGAAAGCATCACACAACAAGTTAGCAACACTGATAATGGAAACCTCAGCACCCAAAGGTAGATGTCTGCGCAAGGCAGAGGTATTGCCCTCTACTCCCGGAATCCACACCAGATTCCCCACCGCTTCTGGGTACAACTTCATAAACTCCAGCCTGAGAGCTGATGAGAAGGTGACTGCAAGCATGGACATCCTACAGTCATTTCCTAGGTACTACCACTGCTACATAACAGGTCACAACAGAGCCTTTCATCCTCTCTTTTTTCTTCCATGTGAAACCTCATTAGCTGAAAAGGAAAATTATTTTTTCTCATACTGTTTTAACCTGCTTGCTTGCTTTTTAATTGCTAGCACTGATTTAACTTGAGTGTCGAAGAGCATATTGACTGGAAACAGGTGATTTCCACAGCTTCACACCTAGAATATAGCTGCATTCCCCATCAGGAAATGGAAAATGAAAAAAAAATCCCAAAAATTAAAAATCAAGAAGATAAACCAAAGAAGATATTTAATTTCAATAAACATTGAATTGTTTTGCCTTGGCATCTAAATTTAATTTTGTTTCATTTGACTAAAATAAAAAGACACCTGGCTTAGATGTCAAAACACAACAGTACATATAAAAAATCATCTACAGCATTAAATAACATTTAGAAGAAGATAATGATAAATTACTAACTGTTATGAACAGTGTGTTTATAACTAGCAGAAAATGTAGTAAAATAAGAAGGTGGAAGTAAAAAAAAAATGCAGCATGGAAATGACAACTCTGTCTCTGTCAAAACAAGACATTTCATCATTATCAAAACAAAACAGAAGAGCCCAAATAATTCACTTTGCCTTCCTGATGAAAATTATATTCAGATTGGCACATTCTCACAAAATGCTTCAATTAAAAAAAAAAAAAAAGCTGCATGTTCTTCAGATGAAAATTTACTTCTGCTGGAGACCTTCGCAGCCAGTCCAGCTGAAGGGCTTGGGAGAGCAGGTACCTCTGATCACACCTGGCACCTCTGTCCCTTCAGTTAAGGATTCAGATCCCCTGCCTGGGACTCACACAGTCCTCTGCCCAGTGGAGTCTTGACTCAGCAGTCCCTCTGTTTCTAAGGTAAAATAAAAGCAAGTGTGTCTCCCACTCCGCAAAAAGCAAGGCTCACCCTTTGGTGCTACCACTAAGAAGCACTAAGCAATGCCCCAATTAACAGTGGTATTTCACAAAACTCTACAAGGAATTTTAAAAGATAATAAAAATGAAGAAGTAGAGAGCAAGAGAGAGAAAGAAACATTTTTCTTTTCAGGTCAGCTTTAATGCACCTGGTATGAGAATTGCAGAAGAGCGAGAAACTCTCAGAGGGAGTTATTATCTGTAGATCACTGCCCGGGCAGACCCTAATGGCCTCTCCCAAGCTGTTAGAGGCAATCCTTTCAATAAGCATTTGTCCTGCAATGAATGGCAAGACACATGGCAGTGCTCATCCAGACTCCACACCTGTCTAGGGAGGAGGACATGGCCCTTGGGCAGCAGGTCCTGAGGGGATGGGAGCCACTGGCTCCTTAGGATGCTCTGGCCAGTGAGGACTGTGTGGGTGCTTGTCACACAGGCAGGGTCTTACCTTGCAGAGCTTCCCTCTTCAGGTGGACCCGTGGTGCTTGGTGCCCTTCTGGGTGGCTGTAGCTGCTGGCTGTGGCCATGGGCATGTTGCTTCTGCAATCCTGCAAGGAGAGGTCTCCACCAACTTGCTCTGCGAAGCACTGCTGAGCTACCCGGTATCTCACGTAGCCACAGCCCTGCACCACAGACTGCCTCTGTGCTGTTTTATAAACCCCTGCACTATGACCAGGGGCTTTTACTAAACCAGACAGACAACTTAGTCCTGGCTAGAGCCCCCTGCAATGCCTCCTGGTGCTGCAGCAGCCAAGGTCTGCCTGTGTCCTGCACAGGCACATGGGGTGACCATGTGGGCTAAGCTGAGGAACATGTTGCTTTGAAACCCTCCCACGGTGCCTCTTCATTTGGAGACTTGGGGAATCCTCACCCACTTTCCTGCAGCCAGCGAGCGCTGCGCCTGGGGACAAGCACCATGTCAGCCATAAGGATCAACTCATTGCAGGAACATCAATGTCAGTTTATTAACTGTCTCTGCTCTGAACAAAAAAATACCAGCTACTTCAACAAGCCTGTACTTAAGGTTTTCTTTCCAAAGACATCTTTAATCTATACTCCTAGACTTTTCTACTAAAAGAAGGAACAAAACATGCATGACAAATGCAGGGCCATGCACCCTGACACACGCTCTGCCCAAGTCTAATTTAAAGTGAAAATTACCAGTACAAAACAAAGAAACCCCCATAGTTTATCAGTCCTAATCCAATTGATGCAGATAATATAGGTTATTAAAAACAGTCCGCAGCTCTCTTCAACAAAAATCAAAGTTGTACAGCGTAATGTGCAGCTGAGAGATGGAGGCAGACATAGTAGTAAAATATAAGTTGAGTCTGCAGGTCAAACCAGGCCATGTCCTGATCACACCACTCCTTGCTTTTCAAGTTTCATATTATTCATTTCTTGAAACACATGTTCCTACTTAAGCCAATGGGAAATTTGCCATTGACTTCAAAGCGACCCAAAGCGAGCTCCTGCAGCAGTTGCCCTTCTTAAGGAGAAGGACTCTGCATCCCCAGTTTTGGCAAGGCATGAGCAATCCTGACGGCTTATAAAGGGACACTCACACTTAACACCACAGGTGCTGGGTGAAAGTTTTTGCAGGAATACTCTGCTAACCTTCATCATGGCTACTTAATGAAAAACACTCCTGAATTTGTGCAGAACTCAGCAAATAGGTTAATAAAAATTGTTTAAAAAATACATACACTTGCTGTAATGACTCTGCCCAGGAAGGGATTTGTCATGGTTTCTCAGGGTGCTCTCTGCAGCAGGACTACATGCTTGAAAAATGCAAGAGAGCAGAGGTTCAGCCCCCACAGTCGGTCTCCCTGGGTGGCCCCTTGTGAACTGGGGTTTGCCCAGGGTGGAGGAGCCAAAGGGTGGGAAGTTTGTGGCCAGTGCTTTTCCTTCTTATCCCAATAGGAGAGGGGTCATTCCCCAGCAGAGCTGTACTGACAGCAAGCGCATGGCAGCATTGTACATCACCTATCCAGGCCACGAAAGCCCTTGAGACTCCCCTGTCAAAAACCCAGTGATGTCTTTGTGCGTTACCACGGAAAAAGGTGATGTCAGAGGCTGAGGCAGCTGCTGAGGCTGCTCATCTGCTTCCAAGAATCTGTAAGAGTTTCTTCCCTCATCCTTCACTCCTCCAAGACTGTGTCTGTGTCTCAGCTCCTGGTTTCGGAAATCAGCAGGGTATGATAGACACCTGCCATCTGCTTGGCAAAGCTCTGGCAGGAATGATTCGACTTAGCATCTCTACGCTTGGCCACCCAGAAATCAGCTCTCAAGGCAGGGTGTTGCAGAACAAGACTCAGACCTTCTTGGCTACCACTTATCACCCATATGACCTCTTAATTTCTTTTGTCAGAAAGAAAACCTTCCCAGCTCATCTTCTGCAGGCAACTTGCACTTTATAAAATTATTTCCTCTATTCCTTATAAAATTATCTCATAACATTCCCCATGGCTTTAATAGTAATAATTAGTTACTGTTGGCAGGAATTGCTATGGGTACAAAGGACAGGGATGACAAACTGCTGGCACTCCTGATGAGCACTGTCCCAGAAGAAAGGGCAGGTCACCAGAGCTTCCTCAACTCCCAGATCAAGTCAGGCAGCCAGGAGTCTTCTTCTCCAGCCGCAAAATGCTCAGAGGGAGAAGGTACAAGAGCTACTGGCCAGTCTCTGTTCATTAATCTGCAATTTGAGAGGATATGGGTTTTATTCTGGGTTCTGACACTGTTTTGTCACTTTGGGCTAAGCTTTGTCTCTCTCAGGTTTAACCTGTGAGCTCTTGTGCTGTGCGACTGTAACACTCCAGCCTTGGAGCTGCAGACTCTGCTAAGATTATTACTTTAATATTCATATTTTTATATAGGGTTCTTTAATACCTTACGAAAACACCCAGAAAATGAGCTGCGGGCTTGCTTCTAAGGAGTTTCTTTATTAATTAAGGTGATAAAATAGGGAAACTTGGCAATACACAAGCTAGACAAAGTGTTCCACCACCATACTAACCCAGTACATATTAATCAACAACACCCAAGGCAATAGTCAACCAATTCACCACACTTAAGTCAAATCCAATCCCTCCAGCTCCAAGCCACCCAAAGCATCAAGCAAAGGAGAAAAGAAAACGAAATAGTATAAAAAAGAGAGAAGGAGGGAGAGAGCTACCACTGAGACTTTGTGGAAGACCAGCTCTCACAAACCTAGATGGCAGGGCTGTGACACCAAAAAACTCTGATTTTATCTGTTCTGGACTCTATAGCCAGACCCTCCAGGCAGAGCCCCTGATCCATTGGCCTCTCTGCGGTTCCAGGCCAGAGTGAGGAGCTATTTTCCCACTGTCCCTGCCAATCCGAGCCTGGGTCAGGGGCTCCAGGAGCTGTGGGTGTTATAGTTTTCCCAGGCTGTTTGTGACTGACAGCTGCTCCAGGCCTTCCCATGTGGGCTCCAGGGGCTGCCATGAGGGATGTGATGGCACCCCACCTCTGTGAGGTTTGACCCATCTCTTCCCACTCCACACACACACATGCACACCCCACAAGGTGCTTCTGACCCATAGTAACTGATCTGCTGTGTAACAGCAACCAACACCCCAGGACTAATGGAGTGCTATTGGAGCTACTGCCTTTCTTCCAGCAGACAGGTATCCATCTGACCAAGTGATGCAGTATGCCACACAGGCTGAACGAGTACGAGATGCTCTGCCAAGTGCTGCTCATGCCACAGACAAAGCCATGTAGATCCTCAAGGGAAATCAAAGCCAAGGAACAAAGATTGTGGTGGGAAAGAGGCCCAAAGACTAACTCTCCCTCTTGCGAAATATCCATTTTCCCTTCAGCAATCCACAGCTGCCCGGCAGAAAAGGGCTGAGCCCCTTGAAGAGTGGAATTTTTTTTACAGTCTACCTGTTGCAAGGTCTTGTTCTAAGGTCTCTCTTCAAGCAGGGTGAGAGAGCAGAGAGGGAGAAGCCCTAGAAAAGCAGCTGCCACTGGGATGCTGTTGGAAAGAGGCTGTGCAAGGGAAAAGACGTTTCCATCTTTCTTCCTAACAGGAGTCCTCAATGAGCTGCTCTTTAGGGAGGAGAATGCTGTGATACCCTGGTGATGTCACCATGTCATGTCAGCAGAGCCAGCAAAGCCCAACTCATAAACCAGAGCAGGGACTCTGGCCCAGGGTTGTGTTTGACTGCAGTCTCTTTTTGCAAAGCCTGGCCATTGCTGTGGGATACATGTGAGCCTGTGCCAAGCCGGGTATTTTTCTCTTCACGCACCTCTTTTGGGAAACATAAAAAGCTGGCCAGCAGGTAAGCAGCACAGGCTTGCTTCCTTTCATGCCAGCATTTCCTCATTAATTCACACATCCGTAAGAGCCACGCCTTCAGCAGCTTCTCGTAAGGAACAGGACTAAAGGGAAACCCCAAGAGGATGTGAAAACAGAAAAGTAAGAATCTTGCCAAAGACAGGCTTTGCTCTCAATGCATTGCATTTCCTTCCTTTGCAAAAACTGTAAGGAGAAAACCCCGGTGATGCTGCTGTAACTCCTGTTTTCCTGAGAGCCCTTTTTCCCCCACAGGCACCACGTGCTGCAGGTGTTTGCTGCAGTGCTGCAGAAGAGCTGTACACAGCAGGCCCCTCTTGCTGCGTGTGCTACCTGTGCTGCGATGTCAGCTCTTCTTAACAGGGCTCTTGCTGGATAAAGCCAAGACAAACCAACATTTTGTCCAGAGTAATGTGTGTAATAACACAAGCCAGTCCCTGGCTAGCATCTGCTGAACCACACCAATATTCTCCTATTTTATTAAGGTAAGGTTTCCTATAAATAACCCAAGTGTGATCCAATTCAGTCATTAAAAGGCCACCAACCCAGAGATGCAGCACACAAGTGTGTATTTTTCATGTCTGCAGACAGCTGCACAGCATCTCCCAAGGGTGCTGGGACCCCCTTCCCAGGCAGCCACTCTCCAGCAGCATTGCTGCCCTGCTAGCAACAGCAGCACAGAAGGGTCTACAGAGTGGACACCTTGTGTAGAAGCTGTAAAAGTCCAGCCTGAGCATAAGCCTCACAGGGCTTCCTTGTAGCTCATTATTATTTATTATTTGTACTGTAGGAGTACCTGAGAGCCTACTAATATGATCAGAGACTGTTTATGTCAGATGCTGAACACCAACAGAATAGCAATGATAACTGCCCTTGCCAGGAGGTTCAGAAACATACAGATCACTTTGGGGAGAAGGGAAAACTTGAAGGACAGCAGAGGGAGTGGCTGGATCCAGACGGGTTCTGGCCTCTTGGTGGGACCCAAAGGAAATTGCATTTCCCACCGGTACCACAGGCGTTTGAAAACTAGGAGACAGAGACCAATCCTTACATGAACAGC
Organism: Xenops minutus; assembly: GCA_035221455.1. NCBI lineage: Eukaryota > Metazoa > Chordata > Aves > Passeriformes > Furnariidae > Xenops > Xenops minutus. Next base: position 26,197,224 of record JAWWEE010000162.1, on the reverse strand, counting down.
CACAGCCATAAGGTAAAAATTATGACAAGAAATACAAAACCCCTAGAACACATGAACAAACCACAGCAGATTAAGCCTCCTTTCCCAAAGTGAAAACTCACGAGTGTTACATGCTGAGTGTGCTTGCTACCTTTTCAGGACAGGGAGTCAAAAGCCTCCAGGCCCATTCAACTATGACTTCTAACCATCTCTTGAAGCATCACGCTTTGGGGTTTTTTGTTTTGTTTTGGTTGGTTGGTTTTTTGGTTGTTTTTTTCTTTTGTTTTGTTTTTTGCTTTTTGGGTTTTTTTTGTCTCAGCCCAGAGAACTCAGCTGGATAATGTTTCTGTTTCAGGATGGCATGTCATGCTATGTCATCAAACATCTTCTGCATCTGGTCAGTGATCAACTTGCAAAGTCCACTGAGACTTTTGGATGCCCTAAGCTATGATTATGGGTTAAACTCATTCCATCTTTCATCCTGGAGAGTGCTCATTAACTGCCCTGAAATTAAACCCATTGCAGTGTCCACAGGGCACTGATTTGAAAGAGAAAGGGAACCAAATCGTGCCTGTTTTCAGGAAGGAGAGGAGGCATAGGAACTGCTGTGCCACACTCTGGTGTCCCCTTTTTTTTCTGAAGGTCTGGGGAACAATTTGTGGCTCACTGGAAGCCAGGAAGCACCTCCACCCACTCAGGTCCAGCACAGAGATGCCACCACCCTGCTTGGCAGCGTGTCCCATCCAGACAGAGCCCAGCACCGCTAAGGGTGATGGCTGCAATCTTTAGCCATGCCCCCAGGATGGGGCAGGAAGGGAAACCACCTCCATTCCCTGTGCCCTTGGGATGTTGTTTCTGGGCTACACCTGCCAGAAGGAAGCATGAAATACTGACCTGCCCTCCAAGTCACTGAAATGCTGCTGCGCAGGCATGGAAGCAAGACACGGAGCCAACAACAGTGACCTTTCTCCAGGAAAAAGCAGTCTGAGGAGGAGATAAGAGGTTGGGAAGGTGTGAGGTATCTAGATGGAAGGGAAATGGAGGATGTCTGGGGCTATAGAGAAACACTTCACTCTCCCCTTTTGCTACTTGATATTTGTAGGATTTTTTTAATCAGACCTGGACATGGATACAGATGTGCAGACACACTGAGGTATGGGGCGAGTGGCAAGAGCATGGCTGTCTTTGGGCTCTTTTGCTGCACCTCTGGAAGCCACCTGGCCATAAACCACCACTACAAATCCTCCACCCTCCCAGCAATAGCTTTCTGCATCCAGTCTTGGTGAGGCTGCAACTGCAAATCCAAGCATGCTCCAATGAGTTTCTCAGTACTTCTCCCCCTCTTTGTAAGGCTTTACAACCAGCACTGATTTGTATTAGGTTTCTGTGGCCAGGTTTTGGTAGTGGGGGGATTACAGGGGTGGCTTTTGTGAGTCTACCTGCATCACTAGGGGAGAGGAGGTAGAACGTTGAAAGGAATGAGGGCTAGGGGAAGGTGTTTTTACAATTTGTTTCCTTCTCATTCTCCTGCTCTGATTCTGTTAGCAATAAATTTAATTAATATCCTCACTTTGAGTCTGTTTTGCCTGTGACGGTGATTGGTAAGTGATCTCTCCTGGTCCTTATCTCAACTCATGAACCCTTTGTTATATTTGCTCTCCTGTCCAGTTGCAGTGGGGAGTGAGTGGTTTTAGTGGGTACCTGGCATCCAGCCAGGGTCAACCCACTACAGGATTGAAGACCCAACACCTCTACACAACCCTGTCTTGGGCTCCCATCACAGAAAAGCTGTATTAGCTCTCAGTCTGAGATGGAGGAGAGGAAGAGATGCAGCTAGCAGCCTAACATGCAAATGTGATGGTAGAAGAAACTGGTAGCCTGGACACCTGGACCAACTTGACTCTGAAGGAGAAAGTGCTTTAGTTCTTTCGTTGAATATGCAGAAGACCATGGGGTTTAAAACTGCATCATAAGCTGTGTACAGGGGACCTCAGTGTAGCTGTTGAAACATCATTAGTAGCAAAGGAGGTGTTTTCAGACAAGTGTTAAAACTATGAACTGATACATTCCCTGATGGCTTTATGGCACCTTGTCATTGCCCAAACCAAAGCAAGGAAACACAAACCCAGCATCCTAAAGTCCCCTGCAAATCAGTCCTCCCTGTTGGGTCCCTACTAAGCATCCCTTGTGATTACTTCTGAGGGCAGTGGGGACAGAAATATCACAAGGAAAAGCAATCAGAGCAATCAAAATTGTGATTCTGTGCACAACAGTGGCTTGCAGGGACCCAGCCAAGAATAGGGGGCAATTCTACACTCCTGACTTGGAGAGAGTAGAAGAGGTTGTTGCCAGAGGTCCTGTGTCAGGCTATGATAAATTCAAGCTCCTCCCAGAAAACAGTGAAGTCATCCTTCCTCTTTCTCTTGAAGAGCAGAAGGAGCCAGGGAATATTTTCTTTCTTTCCTTTCACTAGGACTAACCACTCTCATTGTCCCTTAATACCAAAAATATAATCACTTCCTCTTTCCCAGGTGTCAAAGTCTATTGGCATTATTGCACAACCAGCCATACCCCTTCCCTGCATCTTCCTGACATTTCAGCAAGTCATAGGAATGGTGAAGTTTGGGGCTGGCCTAAAAAGTCTTCTCCCTGTCCAAGCTATTCTATTATGGGACAAATCAGCTATGTCTGAAATGCCCGTCTTTACTCTCTGCAGGTCCAGCCTGCACCCTTTGCCTGAATTTCCGCGTAGTCCTCTGTGCCCTTGAGCCCGGCTGTGTAGCTGTGGGGAGATATTGCTCCTCCTCCACATCTGATTGCGTTGCTGTCCGTGATGGGTGGCGTGGTTGGGCCGGAGCAGGGAATGTGGCTATTTGCCAGGAGTAAGGTCAGTACAGCCTGGGAAACAAGGGAGTTTGGCAGAAATCACCTTCTGTTACCTCTGGGTTAGCACAGGTAGATGCTTCCTCAGGTGCTGGACTAACATCATTATACCTAGCGTACCACCACATTCAATTTTTGTCAAGGCTTTTCTATTTCTGCCAAGTGACAACCCCATTCTGCATTCTCCACTGACCTCCAGAGCAGAATATCCAAGACAATAAAAATGCAATGTCTGCCTGGAAACCACCCAGGCAAGCAGCCAGATCTGTAGCCCAGCTCTTCACCTCAAGGCTCACAGCCAAAATCCTGTCCTCAGACACAATTCCTCCTGAAGCCAGCCAAGGAAGCAGACCAGCATCTGCTCATCAGATCTGGCCACCAGTTACAGTGCAACCTGGGCACAGTCTGGGCTCTTCGCTGGTGTAAAGCAGCTGAGCTCCACAACTGAGAACAACCTTCACCCTGAGGGTGGAAACCCACCAGTTCCTACAGGACACGCTTTCAGCAGAAAGTTCAGAATAAGACAGACAAGTAAAAAGACTTTAATTGTTTCAAAGGAGAGCCACTCAGTAGCAAGCAGAGGTGACCATCACAGCAGAGGGGACTCCTGGGCTGCCTGTATATGCCGAGCTTTGCAATAAACCAAAGTATAAGCAACCCATTGCTCGCATAGGCCACACCTCCCTTCATGCCACTGTTAGAGGGGAGCTTGGACATCAAGACAACTAAACTTTCTGCATATTAAAGTGATAGTTATGCTGAACAAGGCCAGAAGTAAAGCACCAAAATGTTTTTCAATCACAGGAATCACAGAATTTGAAGATAAAAATTTGTGTTCAAGTAGCTCACAGCATAAACCTTCACTACCTTTGTCCTCTATTTCCTTTCCTAGGTCAGAAAAGCCTCTGCATATGCATTCGGCCTTGTTCTGACAAGCTGTTAAGGATAAATGCTTATCAAAGACTTTTTCTGAAACAGGTATTTCTTGTGTAACCCTCTCAGTACAGGAGCTGTGTTATGATAACCAAGTGCTGCTTCTTTTCACATCTGACCACGTTTGTCAAGCTCTCTCCACTCCTTTTAAAGTTTTCCCTTCCCAAGGTGCCCAGGAAAGGTGTCGCTTTGCCAGATTGAGGCATGCTCTGAATTGGTAACGATGGTCTGCAAGACCTCCCCAGCAGTGCTTGCTGCACTAACCTTCCCTCTCATCCTCTCACTAACACATACATTTACACATTTATGGGTATATTTATGAGAAAGAGTAGTTTATTATTCACATCCAGCCTCACACACAGATTCTCTGCTAAGCTAAAGGTGCTGGGGATGGTCCTCTTTGAAAGTCTATGGCTCCCTAGGTGAAGGCTGGGAGCAGCATCGTTTCCGCAAGCAGCTCCCAGGAGACAGCCACCTTCAAGGGACTGAAGCTCAGGACTGCCCAGCCCTGCAGGTAGCAGGGTCAACACCTGAGCAACAGCTCCCAGAGCCATCCTGCCACTTCTGCAGTGCAACCACACAGAGAATGTGGTGAGACCATTTATTTGAGAAAACTGCATATGTCCAGCTCTCTCCCAATTACTGCACTTCTCCAGCAACACCTTCGTTTCCCCTTTTCCTTCTGCATTTTGACTCCTTAAACTAGAGTGAGGTGCTCATTCTGCTTTATTCTTCTTGACAAAACCTACAAAAACTTGGAACTGATGCAGCCATTACCCAGGCTTTCTTTAGAGGTTCATTCTGACAAGGCTTCTTCAAACATGGTTTTCAAAACTGTTAACGTGGACCCAGTCTTGGAAAAGGCAAAGTCATGGTACAAAACATACCATGAACTAATCAGCACTGATGAGTTCTGGTGCCTTGTACCCTCATGTCAGTCTGAGAGGCACACCTGGGAAGATGTGTGTGCACAAGTAGCATTACACCCAATTTAGACCAGCCAAGGCCTGGCCCAGGTGTGCTCAGATGGGTGTAGAAGGAAGACAACAGCGAGTAGAGACATCTTAGCCACTTACGGCAAGGAAAGCGTGATAAACTGCTCTACAAGCAGATAGTTTAACAACTCCTGGCAGTGTCTGGTTGCCCTGACACCCAGTCCAAGTGACACTGTGACAACCCACCACTGAAGGGCACGAGGGGCACGTCCATCCAGCAGGCTGCATGTGGCCCCAGCAATGTACCCCACGGGACCACGGGGCCCTCTGAATTTGAGAGCAATAAAGAGGACGTATTTCTTCTGTTACTGGAACCCCCTCCCTCCCCACCATCTTCAAATGAGCCGTTCTGCAACCCTTCCAAAAGCAGAAATGCAACCGTGCCCAGTGCCAGAGCGATTTTGGGGAAGCTCCGCAGCACACTAACCATTTAAGGCCAAACAGCTCATTAGCCAACCCAGACTAGCATTCGGAGAGGGTTCGGCTCACAGCGAAGCCTGATAAAATGCCATGTTAGATGCTTTAATAAGCACATGGGCATTTCTGGGGGTAGCGTGGATGGCACTGGGAGGCTGCACTGCCGAGCCCCAACACCCTCATCCGCTGCACACCTTCCCCCAGACAGCCACCTGCGACTGGGGGCAAAGTAAAAACTGCTTTTCTCGGCCTGGAGTCAAAAAAGTGCTTTTCTCGGCCTGGCTGCCCTCAGGGCCGAGGGTCTGGAGACAAAAAAAGTGATTTTCTCGGCCTGGCCACCCTCAGGGCCAGGGGTCTGAAGACGGAAAAAGTGTTTTTTACGGCCTGGCCGCCCTCAGGGCCGGGGGTGTGGAGCGCTGGCGGCAGGGGAGAGGCTGCCCAGATGGCAGTGAGGCGGCGGGCCGGCCGTGGCCGCAGTAGTGCCGGCCCTAGGATCGCCCTCACCCGGCCACCCCTTCCCTCAGCTCAGCGCACCGCGCTCTGCCTCCGCCGCGCGCGCCGCCGCCCCCTTATATAGCGCCCTAAAAATAGCTCGCCGCGCACCGCCCCGCGCGCCGCGGGGAAGGGGCGGGCCCGCCTTCCCGACGGCCAATCGCAGCCCGAGCCGCCCGCCGGGCCCCGCCCCCACCGCCGCGAGCGGCG
>JAWWEE010000162.1:26136708-26191079 GCA_035221455.1 Xenops minutus | reverse complement strand
GGCGCGCGCGCTGGGCCGCGGCGCGGGGCTGGGGCCCGGTGCGGCGGCCGCGGCGCTGCTCGGTGCGCGTCCTGCTCGGCCCGGCCCCCGCACCGCGCTCATCCGCCTTCTCCTTCTCTCTCTCTCTCTTTTTTTTAAAGTGTGACTGAAACAAAACAAAGCCAAAGGGACGCTGGATCTATCATTGGTTGATTTTCCTCCTCCTTTTTTTTTTTTTTTATGATCAAAAACAACCCCCCCACCCGAGCAAACAAACACACACAAAAGCAGAAAGAAAGGGTCTTGCTCAGCAGCAGCATGGATGTCTTGGCTAGTTATAGTATATTCCAGGAACTCCAGCTTGTCCACGACACCGGCTACTTCTCAGCTTTGCCATCCTTGGAGGAAAACTGGCAGCAGGTGAATCATTTAAATTACTCCTGTAAATCTCTTAAGCGCAGACAGTCGATGCATTGAGGCTGCATTTCTGACTTTATTTTATTTTTGTTCTTTAATTCAGGGTTGGGGGGTTTTTTCCTTTCTTTTTTTTCTGCGTGGGTAGACCTTTAAATCTCTGTATTTTTTTACGATGACAAACTGAGCAGTCCATTCAAATCTGTCTGCCTTCAGCCCTTTCCGAGCACACTCGGCAGCACCTGAGAACCGGTGGCATTCTTTAGGGCTTTGTTTTTATGATGACTACTATTTTTTTATTTTATTTTATTTTTGAGCTTAGATTTTTTGTTTTGTTTTGTTCTGTTCTCTTAAACAAGCCTGATCACTTCCAGCCAGTGCTGGAAACTGGCAGCTGGTGGCAATGGAATAGATCATTCTTATTTTCAGGTAATTAGTATATGTCAATAAAGATTGTAGCTTAAATCAGAGGTGGAGGTGGGCAGGTATGTGGAAGCACTATCAAAAGCTTTTAGGGCAAATTCTGTAACTAGGAATGTGACTTATTTTTCATTCTTTTTTTCCCCTCCCCTTAGAAGACGGGGAGAAACACACTTCTTTCAGTCTTAAAACAATGACGCCTTAGGCTGGTTCCAGTAAACCAGTGTGTTTTGAGGCACTGTAGGGTTAATATGTGGACAGAATTAGGATAAAAATGGAAATCAAGTATTACAAATGCATTGAAATGATGACTGGTAGCATGAATAAGTAAGACCAAAGAGAAGAGTAGGTTACGGAGAAGAGCTGTATAAAATGCACTACGAGCCCAGTTGATAACTATAAATAGTTACCAGCTGGGATATTGAGGGAAAAGGAAAGACAGGGTTCTTATTTATGGCAGAACATTGTAAGATAGTCCTGTTTCTTGGTGTGATTTTCTGGCAGAGGTAATATGCCAGGTGAAATTCTGGAAACTAGTGTCTCTTTAAAGAAAAAAAAACAACATCTGCTGGTGGGTAGAAATAGTGGAGTGTGGCTGGGCTGACATGTGGTGCGATTGCAGCGCATGGACCCGTGGCACTATCAGTGTGAGAACAACGAGCCGCTGGCTTTCATCTTGCCGGCATTCACCTGAGTCTTGTATAGGGGTAGCCTGTGTTAGGGGTCTATTAAGTGACAGTGTGGGATATTAATTTAATTTTTCCTTAGAAATGTGTGTGGGGAAAAATGTGGATAGTAGAGCTTCAGGGGAGTACTCAGGCAGTAGCATTGTCATCCAGCTGGACCACGGCTGGATCTTTAAAGGTTTACCCTAGTAAAATGATTTTATGATGTATATGCACACAAACCAGAGGTTTATTGACAGCTACAGGGTGAAAAAATTCAGGATTTAATTTGCAAAATGACCGATCCAACTTTGCTTTATCCTCCAAGGGGGAGGGGATGCTTTCTGTTATTAATATTCAGCGCACACATCCATGACGGTCACATCTGCTTTCCTTTTATATTTTTAACATCCTAATTAAACTGAAGAGGTTAATATAATTTAATTTAAAAAAATATTTCATGGTATTGTTGGTGTTGGATCGGTTGCATATTCAGTTGCACATTAGTAACAGTCCAAACAGTCCAAAGCGAGACAGTCTGTTGACATAGCCAGCATGCTTTAGGCAGTACTGTGAGTGATACTCTGTCTCCTTCTGCCTTCTTTTATGCGTGGAAGAGCAGCACAGTTTGTTGTATACAGTACAATGTACCTACCCAATCTCTCTGTTACTATTGCAGAATTTAAAGTCACACTCCCGGTTGAACTACACTGACCCTCCACATATGCATAAAAAGAGAAACTGAAAATTATTTGCTACATTCTTCTCTTCTTTCCTCTCAAATCCTGCAACCTGCAGCCGATGTTTCATAATGTATCTTGTATTTATGATTTGTTCTCCTGTTGCTGCCTGGACTCTCCTTGCGAACAACGGGCAGCAAAACTGATGTGTCAGTGGTGGGAGTAGCTGAAGCTGGCTGTGCAGAGACCACGCTGGCACGCGAGCTTGGCAGACCCACTGACACAGAGACCCCAATTTAATTCTTCTGAATCACTCGCAAATGTAATCAGGTCTTGGGGATTTATTTATTTTAGGCAAGCCATAGCCACTCTGGGACAAGGGATGTGCGTGTTTCAAAAGATATCCTTTAAAACTGTCAGGCGACTGTTGAGACCTTAGGGAAGAGAGCTGACAGGGCAGTGACTGACCCATGTGGGAAGTGCCAGAATTGGGAAACAGCAGCTTTAATTTTGAGAGAAAACACTTGAACAGCTCTTGCCTCTGCTCCCATGAAATGCTCTGGTGCCATACCTGAACTTCACAAAGGCTCCAGAGCAGAGCTTCTCCCAGCAGCAAAACAGTGCCCCAGGAGATTACTTCAGTGTCTTAGAAAGGTGGAGGAGGTGGGGGGGAGGAAGTAGTTGTGTGGGTTAAGAGGAAGCTTCCTTACCACGTTGTGAGTTCCAGTTTCATGATTAGCAGCTACTAGTGCTTGATGTGCAGAGGTTAATCTGTGCCAGGTCCTGCTCCAAGAAATGGTGCTTACTGTGATGCCGTAAAAGAGGCACTTGCCCCACTGAAAATCGGAGCATGCCTTGGGGTAAAACTGTTGACACAGTCCTGTCTTCCTTTTCTCCTGAGCCTGGAACACAGTCTCGTAGCTGCTGGCTGAGGACTATACAGCTGGGCCAGTTGCTCATATTTCCGATTGTGAAACACCTATCACTCACGAAGGACACTGACAGCATAGGCAGGTTGCTAAATGCTTGCACAAGTCAGCTGATCTCTCCCCTTTTTCCTTCCCACTACAAGAGGAACGTGCACAAGTTTGGTATCTGTGCTTTTTACATTTAGTGTTGAATGAGAGTCACCCAGCAATATGGACAAAACAAACAGATTTTGCATATGGAAACACTGTCTCCTTTTGTGTAGGTTTCTTTATTAGAAGTAAAAATACGAATGAAAACCCCCTCAATCCACCCTGGATTGTGCAAGTGGAAATACCTGAAGTGGAAGCTGGAACTGACTCCATGATGGGTTTGATATTATTTTAAAACACATGTTGGGAAGGGAGGGCTTGGTTTTTAGGCAACAAAAGCTTAGCTTCACTGTATCAACTTTGGGTGCATTCCTTCTGGCAAAACACTTGATGTCAGGAGGACTTTTTCTTGTAGTGGGGGGGTCAGGATCTAACAAGTAATTCATAGCGCAACTTCATCAGGAAAGAGAAGTTTGTTTAGCTTTTCCAGTAGTGTTGAGCCTCTGTGGCACTGAGGAGGGATTAAAGAAAGAGGTGGGCTCTGTGCACTGGAAAATTAGATATTCACTGTACATCAGCTGGCTGATATCTCGGCATCTGCGTGTTTCTGCCTGGTGCTTCTTCCTGGCACTGATTGAACTGTCCCGGTTGCTCACTGTCCCCTCCAGCTGACTCTGCAGTTCAGGACCAGAGTCGGGGGGAGATTTTAGCACCTGTGTGGCTGCTGTGTTGGGGCAGGAGAGCCTCTGGCTGTTGTTTAGGGGTAGCTGTCTGATGTGGCATCCCTGAGATTGGAACCAGACTGCTGGGAGAGACAGCATGAGACCGAAGAGCGCCTCATTGCTCTGCAGAGGAAGGAAGTGGGTAGGAGGCTGTTTTTGACAGAGATGACTCTGAGAAGCGTAGCCCGTGCAGCTGCACGTGGTCCCACTCTCAGTGTGCCAGGCTGCAAAGAGGGGGAGAGCAGGGCTGAGAATTTGGAAGGAGTGGACTTGGGGTTTCAGTCTGGTCTTCCTGATAGACCTTCACAATGTTATTTGTGGGGGTCATTGAAAGATCAGGCTGCAGAAAGCATCTTGTCTAGTCAGATACGCCCCTTCCTAGGGATAATATTTCGAACCATCCCTATTATCCTTCATCTCTAGGCCCATTGGTAGACTCTGGATCCACCATCCTATTGTGGAGACATTTTTGGGTTCTCTTCATATTCTGTGGGGGCCATAGATCAGCATCTAGCATGGCAGTTCCCATAGTGTCAGATTAGGGGAGCACAAAGAGCAGGTAGATGCAAAGAGTCACGGTGTGTGTAGCTGATGCAGCAGTTAAAAAAAAAGCAGGGCTTAGGTGCCAAATCCTTATTCTAAAGGAGCCAGCCTTTCCCACATGTGTCAGCAGGCAGCACGGGGCTAACTGGCTGGCAGAAGTGGAAATGGCATTATATTGTTTGCCTGATAATCATTGCCCGATAACATTTCCTCTTGCCTTGGCTGACCCAGCTGCTCTCAGCTGCAGCAAACAACAATCCTTTCAAGAAAGGTGCACGTTTCCTGTAAAGCATAGGATCGAGGAAGCCTTTGTTTTGCTCTGGACCCTCTCAGAGATTCTTCTTTGCTTATTTAATTCTTCAAGCCTCAGTTTTTCTCTTTCTGAAGTGACTAACAAGAGCAACACTAAGGTCTAATGGTCTTTGTGGAGCTTACGAAGCTGAGTTTTAACCCATTCTGGCAAAAGGCCTTGAGATCTGTGTGCTGTGTGAGAGCAGACTATCCTGAGGTGACTAATCTAACAGAACTCTTACATCTTAATTCTGACTTTTGCTTGGCGGACAGGGTCATTTTCAGGCCTATAGAAAAAATTTCCACTCCTACTGGAAAGGAATAAATCACACTGGAGAACATTCCTGCCTCCACATCGTCTCCATTGTTCTAGTTTAATGGCGTAGTTGGCCACTACATAAACTAAACCATCTCTTTTAATATTGCTATTTCATCTTGGTTCCAGTCACAGTGTAACACATTTCTTAAGTGCTTATAGTACATCATGCCTCTTGAGAATAACTTTCAGAAATGGTTGACTTCCAAGAACAGCCACATGTGTAATGCAGTGTATTTCAGACTCTGAACACCGGTCCATTTATACCTGCCGGCTCTCTGCTTGCTCCATGTGCTGAAAGCATGCTCCTGTTATCTTACTGAAAGAGATGAACAAAGAGGGGAAAGACAAACTTGAAACTGCTGTCTCTAGTGTTAGATGATTTCTTAATTATAGAGTCTGTTGTTATAAGTGACTATCTCTTGGCATTATGAAAGCACAGATCACTGCAATCCAGGTTACAAGTCTTAAAATAGCTGATTATGTGTATGACCTATGTCAAGTGATTTTGTAATGGGGTAAATACCTTTAAGTAATGCACAGTCATAATGTGGGTACTCATCTAGAAAATATTTTCTCTTACTTGTTTGGGATGCTTAAATCTACCTTCCCCCAAGCCCATACATTGCTGTATGTCTGATTGAAAAGGCAATGCGTAGTTTAGAGTAGGCTACATAAAAATCATGGTACATAGCTAGTCTGCAATGTGATACTTCCATGTGGAAATGGCAGAAGGTTTTCAGTTCCAGGCAGTAATTTCATACTTAAGCTCTCCAGGGTTGAGGCAAGTGGTATCTTTCGGATATTGTTGTATTTTTTTGGGGGGACGTTGTCAAATGACTCTCCACTGAGAAACATCCAGAGTGTTGTTTTTGCATTCTGCTGTGGGAAATATGTTACAGGGAAGTGAGAAGGAAACTGCTTCTGTTTGATTGTAGATGCATATGAACAACCTTGATTGCAATTTTCCTTAAGAAAAAAAGGGATTTTGCTTGCTGGCTGAGCAACATTGGTGTTCAGTACATTAAGCAATGGGGTAATAGTACACCTCATCTCCTATGAAGTTTCTTGCATTCTGCAGAGGGAAGAAAATTTGTAGGCTTTTGAACACCATGCTCAAAACTTCATTAAAAGTTACTCTTGGGTATTGTAATTGGTGGTGGTTTTCTTTTTTGATACTAAACCTGAATTTTGGAGAGTTAATAAAGGTGTTTTCAAGAATGATGCTGAGTCCCTCTTACTTTTTGTTTCCCTGGACTCTCAAGTGTGTCGTGCCCATTCCCTTATGTATTTATCCATCTACAGTGTGTCCGCCACTTCCAAACTCCCAGCAGCACTCAGGAGCTGGGATTGCCATTTTTGTGGTGTCTTTCAGGCTCAAGTTGCAGGAATCACCCATCTGAATTGCTGAATTTTCTTCTCCCCACAGGTCCTTTTTGTATTATGGGTGCTTCTGCCTTGATCAGAATTAGTCTGGATTCACTTGAACTGTGGAGTTCAGCTGATTCTGTAGCAAAGAAACAACCCAAATCTGCCAGGAAAAAGGCTTCCCCCCAGCATTGCCACTCTGAGTTAAAAAACCATGTTCCTGGTCTGCAGGACACTGAGATTGTCTTTAAAGTCACAAACCTTTTATTTTTTAATTTGATGTTCTTTATACTTTCCTTGCATCTTAGCCACTTAGATTAGTTTCATTGTCTTTTATTCTCAGAAGTAAAAAACATGACATTTCCAACTCTTACTTGATTCCAGCAGCATTAAGAAAATGCCAGTATTTAGTCATGTATAGGGATAGTTGTGTATATCAAAAAAAGCTCACGTATTGGTGTGTTCACCAGGCTGTATTTGTCACCCCTGCTCTGGCAGCTGGTGGTGAGGAAGAGTGCTTGGCTGCTCAAGCTGCCTGTGAGAGCCGGGTTCATGTCTCATTTCCCTCCTTAGAAGAAATTGTTTCAGCCTTTATGTTCAAAGATAACATGTTAGACATCTTGGATTTAATCAGGGCACCAAACCTTTGCTTCTCAGTTCTTCAGTTACAAGTTGGCATCTCTTCTGTTGTCATAGGGCTGCTGTGGGGATTTGTGTTACAGGTTTGTGGTGCTGGAGGCAGTGGCAGGGGCTGTGAACAGGAGAGGACTGTTCTGGGCCATAGGGAGAGGAGTAGCCAGTCCCTCTGGAGCTGCAGGCCCAAATCCTGCCACACCAGCCGGCAGGTGCTGAAAGTGCAGGACAGCTCCTCTGCAGGCAGCCCTCAGTGGGGTGTGGCATTGACTCTGAAAAATGAAAACAAGGTTCTGAAAGGTAAGCTAAATCCCCCTTCTCAGAGATCTGTGTTGTTTTTGAGACAACCTGTGCATAGCACGGATTTGACCTCTTCTTGAATTTTTCAGTAGGTGTTGGAGTTGAGTGGAGGAAGGTCAGGCAGGAGGGCATGGAATTCTTTTTCTTTAAAAGGTTTAATATATCAACTCTGATATATTAAGCTGCTCCGATGGTCTTAATCCTTTTAAGGCAGGTACTCATCCACTCCTTGTTCTTGGATGTGAAGGATCCTTTCCAATCCAGAGCATTTCCACTCAGTGCAACTGTTTATTCATTACATGTGTTATGGAGAATGCTAAGATGCATGTTGTGTACTGTACAACACACACTAACGAGTCTGAGCCATATATGCACAGACTGCCTATTAGTTCTTGCTGAAGGTCCAGCAGCCATACATTTAAGTGTCATAATGGTTTGGAACATGATGCCTAAAGACCATGTCTCATGTGTCCTAATCCTCATGTTATTTCCCAGCACTGTGAACCCGAGTGCAAAGCTGGAGTTTAAATCATATGTAGGGGCCAATGGCTCCTACTCTGCAAGGGATAGAGAAGTAGACAGTGACACAGGCGAGCTTGGGAGACAGTGTGATTGATGGGGAAAGATGCGAAGGAGAAGGACACTGGCTTCTGAGAGGCTCTTCTGAGATGTTCCAATTAGTGTCTTGATTTACAAATCCTGTCCTTAAACCTATAGCCTCACAAGGTCAGTTTTAGAGGGATGCTGACATAGGGTTCGTGTTTGACCATGATGGACCTTTGTAAACTCATGTTCTGACAGAGACTGCAATCAATGGAAGTATCTCCATCTATATAACTCAAAAAGCCCTGGAAGCAGGGTTTGTGTCTTTTGGACAGGATAATCTTGCCCACCTTCTGCCTTTGCAGCTCTGGCACTGCAGCATTCTTCCGGTGCAGCAGAGGTGACTGAAAATCATAGTAAAAGCGAGTGTTTGTTTAGATTGTGCAGTGAGGAAAAATGCATATGGTAGGACAAGTAAATTAAATTTTAAAAATGCTTTCACTACTTGTAGGCTACTATGGTGCTAAGCATTTCGTTTTAATCCTGACTCTCGAGTGGGCAAAGTTCACTTCGAAACATAAGGAAAGTTCTTGAGTTTGTAAACATTTGCTATTTCTGCTGATTTCTCTTCCCTCCAGCCCAGGAGGGGAATCAGCATTGTGCTGAATTGCTTTGTGCTGGTGGGGATGAAGTAGGGAACTGCCTTTAATCGCCTGCCTTTGTTTTCCGCCAGGGCTGGATGGAAAACAAAGGTTCCAGCGATCAAAGGCCATCGTGAAAAATGTTCAGTGGGTGGAAGAGCAGAAGGGGTGAAAGGTGCTCCAGTCTGCTTCTTACACCCAAAATGGACACTGACTACATCTTAGCATTTAGGTGTGTGACCCGGAGTTGAGTCACTTGCTTTGCTTTTTTTAAGTCTGCCCTTCCAGATTAGATATTGGCTGTGTGAAATTTCAATGGACAACGTTTTGACCCCAGAATGAATATATATTCCAATAAAACACTTTAGATTGGACAAAAATGTATTTTTTTTTCTGAGAATGTTTGGTAGAAATTTTTCAACTTTCTAAAATTTCCTGATGGCCTGGCACTGTTTTCAGTGTGAGAGATTTGGTTCGGCCAACATCTTCCACTTTGTTGTCAATTTTATCTTTTTGTTTCAGGTCTTGCGCCCTTAAAACTCGATTCGTTTTTCCCAGCTATTAGCAATTTGGCTAGCAAATTGCTAGCCCCTCTGCATCCTGTGACTCTGTTGCATCTTTTGAGACCTGCAGCCACAATACTACGTGATGCTGTGAGCAGTGTCTGGGCTCCAGCTCTCCCTCGCACTACAAAGGGCCTGGCAAGGCATATTAATACGTGAAATGCACAAGAGCAGTGCAGTCACACACTTTCCTTGTCTCCTTGCAACTGCTGGTCCCCAGTGGGGTGCTGTGCTCACCCTCCCTGGGCTCCTCTGGCTTTCCATGGGATGTGAGGTGGCTCACATCCTGGGGTGCAGGGTGGGCTGAGTGGGTCAGGGGCTTTATTTTTTCCTGTGTCTGCACAGTTGTTTGAAGGGTGCCAGCCCTCCAGAGCTTGCTGCCTGCTGCAAGCTGGTGAAAAGTCCTAAATAATTCTTGTTTGGGGCTTGTTTATTCTTTTTTTTTTTTTCTTCTGGCCTCCCCTGTCAGCCTGGAAAATTTATGCTGCCCCGAAGAAAACATTCCACTCATCTGCAACCTACTACAGCTGCTGTGTGAGTAATTAAGTATGGAAAGGAGGAAGGGAGAGGGGAGAAGAAAGATGGGATCTAGTGTTTCATATGGAAAGCATCAGGCCAGAAGTGGCTTTTGTTTCTGGCACGTGGACAGGCTGCATTTGCTGCACAATGGAAAATCGGTGCCAGTGAAAAAACCCTTCCTCATTAGTGTCTAGATCAGATGGGGATGAACTTCAGTGTTTCTTGCTTTTGTTTTTAAATTTGCGTGCATTTTAAGATAATAAAGGAGAAGCAAAGAGCACTGGACTGACTGATTTGAGAATACAGCCAGTTTGTAAAATAGCTCTTTTCTGTCTGCACTGGATGCTGCTGTCCCAGTTCATTCTGGTGGTGTCATAGTCCTCCCCCACCTGTTCATAAGCTGTGCCAGCACCTCAGAGAGGTTGTGCACATCTGAAGTGGTTGCTGTACATCAGGTTCTTACCAGGATAAGTGTTTCTTATATTTGTTTTTGGGTTGTGATCTTTCAGGCTAGTGTAAAACCATGTTAGTAGGCTTTCCTGCACAATGAGGAAACCAGGAGCTTGGTTTTAGTGCTGAGAGGTGGTTCTGATGTAAACGGGAGCCTCTGAGAGTTGGGGTTTTAAGAAACCTGTGAAAGAGCAGTGAGTGTTGCAGTGGAGTAGGGAGAGTAAGACATGTTTCTGTCTGATCAGACCAGAGGAAGGAAGCACTTTGAGTTTTGGAAGTCTCCAGTATCTTGGAAGAAGAGGCAGATTGCTCTAAGTGATGACATGACCCAGTGAAACAGCTTTTAAGGTGTTTGTCTTTCGGATTTGAGAATTTCAGGGTAAGTGGACGCCACCTGGAGTAGTTTTCTATTTTCTACTGCAGGAAAACAGCGTGGACTTCCCTATCAGCACATCCCTTAGTTGTTCTGTATTTTTAAAGTGCAAAGAAAGATTGTTGTATGCAATGTTTGAAAATGGAAGAACCTGCTTTAACCTGAGGGGTTTTTTTTAGAGGGAATGAGTCTTTGGTGTTTCATCGTACAGTTAAGATCAGGGGGAGCTTTACTGTTTCTTACATTGATTGCAGGTTAAAACCTTCCACACAGGCTGAAATATCTGTCTCCAGTGCCTCCTGGATGAAGATGTTTGCTTGAATCAGTGCCTCAGGATCTGAGGCAATTTTGGGGTTTAGGAAGGTACATGAGGGCCTTGTTCTACTTGGTTTGCATGCCTCCAGGACAGCCTGGTCCCACTGCACCATGCTGTACGTCAGAGTTGGCTGCAGAGCCCATGCTTTCTCTTCAGGCAGTCCTGATTTCCTGTCCGCTCAAGATAGTTTTGTGTTTTCTGAAAGTGACTCCTTTATTAATCTTTCTTGGATGCTGGCAAGTAAGTTTCAGGATACGCAGTTTAAATACTCTTTACTGAGTGTGCCTAGCTTTTCTTGAGCTTTTTGAACACTGGTGGATTGTTTAAAATGTAAATAAACCCCAATTGTTTGAGGAAGAACAGAAGAATGGCAGTGCAGAATTGCTTTGTGGTGTGAAGGACTTGGTAAACAGGTGACTTCCCAGCATAGTTTTCGAGTGCCAAGAAGAATGACAGTAAGTGCACAGAACTGTACAAAGTCTGCACTGGGATATCTTTTTCCAGCATGAAAAATTCATTTCTTTGAAGAGCACATGCGAGCGATAGCAAGTGAAGAAAGGCGTGGATGGTTTCTTACTCCCAAGTACCTCCAGTGCATACGAGTCCAAGTCTTGAGTGCCTTTCGAGCTGGACACTGAGTGGATGCTCTAGGCTGAAGGCTCCTCCTCACTGGGACTGTCTCATGTGAATTATCTTCATGTGGTGAGAGCTATACCATATACCATTCTGGCGGTGTTTTGTTTGAGCAAGCTGCATCTCTGGGCAGGTGTTGTTGCATTGTGGTAAAAGATCAGAATTCCTGTCTTGTTTCCATTTCTTTAAATGGAAAAGGTCAAGGAGACCTTTGGCATTCTGTTCTGGATGCTTTTTCTCCTTGTAAATGGGAAAAATAGTACCCACATCACATTGGGGATTTCAGATCAGTCGGTGAGTGCAGATCTGCCAAAGCTGCAGTGGTGATACATGAATTTACACTGGCCCAGTGTCCACAAAGTCACTTGACACCTTGCAGGAGAGTAGTCTATACAAATCCCAGGTCTTGTCAGGATGTGAAATAAATACCAGGATGTGGGCAGAAAACAGCACACGCATGTTAATGATTTGATTAAAACAATATTGCCACTCTATGGCTTTTACAAATGTATTTCCACTGGTGTTGGTGAGAGGAGATAGTCTCGAGTGCCATAATGAGAAAGTACATTTTTTAAAATGTTGCACAATAGGCCACTAAGCTGTGCTCTAGCTATATTGACTTATTCCCGTTTTATAGTGAGCATGGCCTTAGGCATCCTATAAATACCATTTCTCTCCCCACCTGCAGCTAATAAATAATGGAAACTGTACTGGAAAGAAATTTTCTTTCCAAGAAGGAGTGGGAGGTCCTGAGCTTCCCTCTATAGAGTAGAGGATGTAGCATGATTTGTTTTCATTGGTTTTTCAAATGAAAAAAATGTGGATGTGGGAGGGAATGAGAAGATGTTCCTAAGAGCTAAATGTGGCCTCCTGAACACTGCAAGGTAGGATGATGTCTAATGTGGACATTGCTTCCCCCAGGACAGTCATACTCATCTGTGAAATGAAGACAGATGACAGAGGTCTCTTAAAAGTCTCAGTGCATGGATAAAAGGAAGGATCCCATTCTTATTTACCCTCAGACTTTCATGTCCAGCAGTGGAAACCAAACCAGAAGTGGTTATAAATGAGTGTCTAAGGGAGTCCTTTTTGCATTTTGGTGGGCTGTGTCATCCAGAGGTGAGACTTAAATTATCAGAATAGCCCTTTTTGACATTAAAATCAGCTTATATAAGTCCTTTTTGAGACCGTTTCACTAGGTTTTAATGATGTCAAAAAGCTGTAGTGTAAATTTGAGTCATGGAGGGTCCCTGTGCGTGCACATACGGATGGCCAGACATGTTTCATTTCAAGAATCCATCACACAAGTACTGTGTGTCAGGTTGGAAATGTGTGCTGGAGGAAAGACCAGGTTCAAGGAGGTGGGGGCTTCCTCCTGATCTGATTGGAACCAAAAGTGAGTCCGTGCCATGCCATGCCATGCCACGTCGTGGCGGACACATCCTGACTGCACATTGTCCTCTAAGGTTAGAAAAGGGTCAGGGAAGACCTTGTGTTCAGCAAAGAGTTTCCTGGCTAATTTTGAAGGCAAATTAGGTTAAAGAGCGGGTGCACATGATAAAAAGCATTTTTGGTCGCTGCCTTTATCCAGCAGCAATAAACTGCATATAAGCAGATTTGATCCAGAAACAATGAAGCCTGGACATTGGCACTGTTAGATCATAAAGTTCTTCTGACCAGGTGCCATTTCTTAATGTATGCCTCAGTGATGCTTTCCAATCTCATTTAAAATCCACCTAGTGTGAGGCCCTGCTTTCCTTGGAAGCCTGTGCTAAAACCCAGTTTGGGGGAGGGATATCTAAGAGGCTGATCTCTTTGCTATCTGAGTCTGCTTCCTCTCTCTCCCATATTCTCTCTTCTCCATGAGTCTGTTGCTTTGTTTGGATTCACCCTGTTCATAGCTGCACAAAGCTGAGACACTTTTCTCCATCTTCATCTATATTAACTCTTTCATGGATTTTTTTTTTTCTAAATGTGAAATGAGACCCCTGCTCATTGATTAGAGATTACAGCTCTGACTGCAGAACAGATGTGATAAATAGTAATAAAGCTGCATGTCCCTTTCAGTTTTGTCATACTTTCCATCTCTGTTCCTTCCAGTTTTCCTGTATATCAGATGCTAAGAATGTGTCCTTGAAGCTATATTGGTCTTCTCTGTGTTTTATCTGTTCTAGGTCTTTTTTCAGCCTTACTGGATCTCTGCTTTGTGTTAGGTGTTCGTGTTGTGTTGCTGTTTCTTTCATAAATGCATTAATTTGTGTTTTTCCAAATTCAATCTGAAGGATTTATTTCCTGCTGCTATGTGGTTTTTCTTTATAAACTGCTTCTTTCTGCTGGCATCACAGAACAATGTAGCATTTCCTCCTTAAACCCTTTTTTCTGCTTTTCTTCACAATCAAAGCTTTTTATCAGTTTTCTTAGTTTTCCAATTTGTTTTTATTAAACATGTTTTTGTAGCAGGGGCTGTGATCCATCAGGGTAAAGGGAAACAAAAAAATTGATGCCAAATCTGTGTTTGTTTGTTTAATGAAACAGACTTAAAATGGGATGAAGTCAAATTGGTGCTGATGACTGGTTCTAAGTGCTGGTTTTTGACAGTGAGTCATGAAAGATCTCAGCATTCTGAAGAGCCTGAATGCACAAATATAGCTGTGGCATGGTAGTAGTATTGGGAAAAGCTGTTAGGATTGCTGTGTGTAGTTGACCTTTGTTTGGGAAGAAGTATCTAGGTGCTGGTTAGTTAGTTAAAGACCACTGGTTTTGTGGTTAATGGATGTGAGGTGGGTGTTTAACCTGGATAATAGAGAGTAAAAATCCCTTGACTTTCAGTGCCCAGCCAGCACACCTCTTCCCATCTCTTTACAGAATCACAGAAATGGGTGAGACTGGAAGGGACCACAGTAGGTAATCTGGTCCAACTCCCCTGCCCAAGCAGGGTCATCCCAGAGCACATGGCACAGGATTGTGTCCAGATGGCTCTTGTGTATCTCCAGTGTGGGAGACTCTACAACCTGGAGCTCCTTCAGCCTGTTGTCGTAAGAGAGATGCTTCAGTCCCTTAATCATCTTAGTTGCCCTCTGCTGGACCCGCTCCAGGGGCTCCATGTCTCCCTTGTACTGAGGAGCCAGAACTGGACACAGCACTCCAGATGTGGCCTCACTAGGGCTGAGCAGAGGGGCAGGATCACCTTCCTCAACCTGCTGGCAACGCTCTTCCTAATGCAAACCAGGATACCATTGGCTATCCGGGCCAGAAGGACTCCCTGCTGAGTCATTAACAGCTTATTGTCCACCAGGACCCCCAAAGTCCTTCTCCACAGAGTTGCTTTCCAGCCTGTGCTGGAGCCTGGCGTTATTCCTCCACAGGTGCAGGACTTGCCTTTGTTGAACTTCAGACAGTTCTTTGCCCATCCCTCCAACCTGCTGAGGTCCTGCTAAAGGGCTGCACAGCTCTTCAGCAAAGGGAGCCACTCCAGTGTGTGCAGGGAGCAGACCTGCCCAAAAAGCTGCATGGTCTGTGATGGGGTCCCACCACTGTCCTTCTGGAGGGTCCCCACCTCTGCCACTACCCACTGGATGGGCGAATGTGGTGGCCTTGAGCAATGTGTCTGCCTGCACCCTGGCTCTGCTGCCTTAAAGGAGGGTTTGCCAAAGCCACCAGTGTAAGACAGAAGAGAGGGCCTGAGCCAGGGAATGGATGGGAGACACACAACATGATAGCTGCCCTGGTCTGCGAGGCGTTCTCCAGTTCACTTGTCGGGACTCCCTGAGCTCTGGACCTTCCTGCTCTGTTTGTTGAGTGTCCTGCTTTTACCATCTCTGTTCCTTTGAGTCAGCTTGGGCTGCTTGCACGGCAAAGAAGTGTTTTCCTGTTGTTTCAGAAAGATGGGTGATTCCCTTTCTTTCCTGTGCAAGAGGGAAGCTGCTTGCCCTGTATGGGGTCTGCTGGGGTTATAACAAAACAATGGGGCCTCATGAAATAGCAATGAGATGCAGAGCTGGCTGCAGGTAGCAGGGCTCTGCTGGTTCTTGCTTGGTTCTGCCTCTGTGAAAACTTCTCACAGAAAGTGTTATCTTTCTCCTCTTTATTCAGCAAGCTCTCAGGCTGTGGGTATCCATGGGAGATTTCAAGTGGAACATGAGAATTGGAAAGAGACAGATCCTAAACCATGTGCCCTTGCTAATGGTTCTACAGACCAGCATGTAAAAAGCCAAATGCTTTAAGAGAAATTAAGGAGTGAAAACAAAGGACCTGCTACAGTGAGGCACCACATGGCACCATCCTTATGACTTGATCGTGTGATTGCACTGGTCTGCATCCTGGGTGTGTTTTTCCACCTAATGACTTCCTGGAAGAGTTGAATATGCAGAAAATTCACTGTCCATCCAGATGCTAATCAGAACAAAAGTTGAAGTTCTGAAATAAGTTGCAAATTGAGAAAATTGTGGGAAAGCAGTACCCTCTCTGCCTAACTCATATTTCAGTATAAGGGACTGTGCTGGCAAATTTGAGCAGCCTGGAGCAGCAAAAATCCTCAGCAATAGCCTGATAAGTCAGAGAACCTGACACCTACAGTCTTGGAAGCTAAACTTGCAAGTTGCCTGTTTGAAGCTCACATTTTCCAGGAGCAATGACAGAGCTGTTTCAGCAGAGAAAAATACATACCCTTTCATCCAAGACCCAGCGGTTTAGAGCATTCAGATATCTGTTTGATTTGATGGTTGGGCTTTGAACAGATAAGATGCTTCATAGCCATTGCACTCAGAAAGCAGGGAAGCTGTAACATGCCCATTTTACAGGCTGGGAAACTGGGACACCCAAGTGCTCAGTTGTTGGAGAGAGGAAGTCAAGAGCAGAGCTTGAAAAGGATACCAGCTCCCTGATCTCCATTTTAATGAAATTATTTCTGCAATTGTCTTCCCTGGCAGTTTAACTGGTGGAATGTGGTCTAGCTGAGGAATTTTTGGCTGCAAACTTGACAGGAATATTTTTCTGGGCCAGATCCTTACTCACTGTAAATTAAGATGACTCCACTAGCTATGATTATGGTGCTAGCTATTTACACCTCCCTCTGAGAATCTGGCCCTGGTGTGCAGACAGTGGGCAGTGTCATATAATTTGTTCTTTTTAATTTTAGTCTGTCTAGACACTTCTGCAGCACCCCTTTCTGGGAGGACTTTTTGCCAGCAGCTCTGAAGCAGCACCACACTTCTCTGGTGAGAAGCATTTAACAGATACAGCGTGGAAGTGGGCTGATGTCCTCAAACTCAGCATTTTTCACCTCCCTGGTAGAAGTTTGGATTTGATAGTCTCAGTGGGTTTTGGTGGAGAGGTGGCAGAGGGAATGAATGGTAGAATTTCTTCCTGGTAGGATAGAGAGTCTGTCGTTTTCCCTGTTTTTGACAATGTGTTGTCCCAGATGAGTGCTGGAGAAAGATGGCTGGTGCTGATGCAGCATTTCTGTGGTGGGATTTTTTTCCAATAATGGATGACATCTCTCTTTGTGGGTAAGAAAGTCTTTCTTTGTTTTCTCCCATGCTGAGTCACCTGGCATAGGGGTGGTACCTCTGTAGCCTTCTGTAAACTTGTCATGAGGCACACACAGGACCTAGTTTTTATAAAATCCTCAGATTTCCTGGCTGTGGATAAGCAGGTGATTAGCTAGCACTGTTTTTCTTCCCCTTCCATTCTCTTGCCAATTTCTGAGTTACTCACCAGGATTGTCTGTAAATGTGCTTTTCAGGAGCCAAGCACAAGAAAGGCCATGACTCTGTCTGGGGCTCAGGAGCAGCAGTGATATATATATATATATATATATGTATGTATATGTACACACCTTTTTGATACCATTATTTTTGCTTGAATCTAAATGTACTTAACCCGATCCCTAATTCTCATAATCATTGTACAAAATTTGCTAATCATGAAGTCCTGCCTTCTGTCATTAACTACCTACATTTATGTGTCTACCCAGCCCGCAAAAGCTCATGCCTGCAGAAAAAAAGTGCCTGAAGATAGGGATTCTAAAGTAGTTAAAAACAAAATTTCTTTCTGAGAAAACCATAAAGCACATACTATTTCTGGGATTCCACCCAAGCTTGATCAATACTAATGAAGCAGAGCTCTCCCAAAAAAGCAGCTTCCTTGAAAATGGGTAAGAGATTCTTTGTGCAGCTTTAATGATTCTGAGACGTTTCCCCTGTGAATTGCTGTAGGAGTTTGCACCCCTTCCCCCATGCTTAGCAGAGCCAAGAACATATGACTGTCCTCATGTAAGGCAGCACAGTGTTAATAATGCTGCTGTATTGATCAAATGGGCCTGCTTTGTTACCAGGGACATCTGGGAGGATTTATTCTGACTCCTAAGGCTGTGCCTTCTAAAGTGTATTTTACAGGCCTTTCACTAGGCCAAGGGTGTGCTTTGCTTTTTGTCTAAGCCTGCAGGAGTGACGCTTTCAAAAGATTTCATGGTGCCCCACCATCCGCTGCCTCTATTTCTTCTCAAAGGGCTCCCACCTCACTCCCACTCAAGGGCTGGATGTGGCTTAAGTTCAAAATTGCATTGTGGCGAGATCCAGTTGTTTGTCCTTGGAGAGCGCCTGGAGGAGCAGCCACTGGCTGCTGGAATGTGGATAAACACAGGGTAACGGGAACAGGAGAGGCTTCCTTTTTGCTTAGAAAGTGAGCAAAACATCAGTAAGAAAGCAGCACAGGAGGAAAAACGTGCAGGGTGGTTTTATTTCTCCACCCGCCCCCTCAGCTGATATTCATGACCTTGTTAAAAAGATCAGTCTGCTTCAGAGACTGCACGTGGTCACTTTTAAGTGTAGAGAGAAACCAAATGTGGCTTTTATTTTTCCATCTGATAAATTGCCAATTGCAGGTTTTACTTACAGAACACTCTGAGTAGTCTGAGAAGAACACAATCACCTTGATATTGTATTTATGACTAAAAATGGTATGAGGCAAAGAAAGCTCTTAGCTCACATGTAAAGAAGACATTTAATGCAGTTTTTGCTTCCGGGAATGCATCATTACTTGTGTCAGGGAAGGGACACATTAGCAAGCTTGACAGGAGGGCTGAAGTGCCTGGGGCACTCAGGTCTTGAAGGGTCAATTTGATATCATGCTTCTTTGACAGGTGTCAGGAGCTTGGTGCTGGGTAGTGATGGGACATATGCAGAGGAGGGAAGGGTTAGAGACACTTGAAATGGAGGAAACCCCCTGAAACTTGCTCTGGTGATGGTAGGAGCACCTCTGAGGTGCTCTGAGCAGAGCTCATGTGTTCAGAAGGGGTGTAATGTATTCTGCAGGGGCTCAGAGTGACAACAAGTCACAGGTCGTGCCAGAAAATTGTCCTGAATGTCTAGGCTGCCAGTAGTGATGGCTATAGCTAAAGAAGCAGTTTGCTTGTGTTTCTGAGTCCCAGTTCCTGGACTACACCATCTGAAGCAGATCATTCCAGCAGCCTTGGCCACTACAAGGCATTTTGGCTCTCACTTGAGCTCTGATATCATGCAACCACTTGGGAAGCACAACTGCTTGGGAAGCTAACCACTTGGGAAGCAGAGCCGGCTGGAGGCAAAGCAGAGAAGTGCTCCCAGGAATGTTCCCTGCGAAAAAGAGGCTCAGCCTGTGGTCTTTTGTGAGGCTCCTCCTCTCCCACCATAAAGACCACCTTTGTATGTTTATAACCAAAATAAAATTGCAGCTCCTGAAAGCTGTAATTTGTAGTTGGGGAAACAATGTTTGTGTTTGCTATTGCAGGGATTGTACCAGAGCATGGTGGCAGAGGTCTGAAGCATTTGGGATGGCAGTAGCTGGCTACAGAATCCACTTACAAGGGCTACTAAAAACAGCTTTAGTTAAACAGTATTGATGATAAACAAAATGCCAGGAAGGATTGGTTACACCATGAGAAAGAGGACCCCCCCTCCTCCTGCAGCAGGAGAGGCTGTCATTCCTCAGTTCCCACTTGTCCTCTTCCCACAAACCATGCCAAGAGAACCTGGACATAGTCTTTCAAGCCATGACATTGGAGACTTCAATCACATCTCAGAAAGACAATGGAGGGAAGGAGTGTTATAAAGCCAAACTACAAAGGCAGGCTTATCTCAGGAGATGCTCTATGGGCTTAAGTAGAGTGGAAAAGGGAAATCAGAGGAAATAGAACACTTAAGGTAAACTAACTACATTTTTTAATGTCTGAATTGGAAATATGCCAGATAAAGTGTCCACTGCTGGGCTTATAATGAATAAATATGTTTCCTCCTTTCCTTGTTGGTAAGTGGGTTTTGTTTGTTTCCTTTCTGGAGAGTGGTGAGGGACACAGTTCCTTGCAGTGCATGTCCAGTAGTGAGCTGGAGCTCTCTGGCAGTTTAATGGGTAAGGCTATGGTATTGTGGACATGACATCTTCCAAACCCTGGCATCATCATTTTGGCCATTTCCTGTCAGGGAAAGATGCAATGTAGAGTTTCACTTGGTTTGTTCAAGAAGGATATTTAGGAATGGGGCTGGAGAGCAAGGAGAGCCTCTCAGCAGTGTGGGTGCAGGCAGAAGGGATGCCGGGAGCCTTGACAATGGAGAGATGCCTTCAGAGGGCAAAATCTCTGCAAGGTGGTGCTGAGTGATGTACCTGGAATTAATTTGGGAACACTCCCAATTTTATGCGGAAAGGTGCCAACATAAACTTGCGGCAGGGTCTGGTGTTTTCCACAGTATTCTCCAATATATTTCTAAGAATATTTTGCCAGGAGAAACAGAAGGTTTAAGAGAGACCATGAAAAGGGACAGTGACTTGCCTTGAGGCTCCTGCCCAAGTAGAGTGTTGCTGAGGAGATGCAGTGTCAAGAAACAAGAGGAGGTAAGAGGAAGGAAGAAGGAGAAGGAAGGCTGAAAACTAGAGCCTCTCTGAGGTCCTGCAGTCAGAGAGATTTCTGAGAAAGACTTAAACAGGTCTTTTCCCACTCTTTACTTCCTTCAGGAAGGGCAGAGCTTCTCCTGACCTGTTTCTGCTGACGCTTCATCACAGCATCCAGCCTTTGCTTTTCACCGGTCTACTTAGAGTAACAAAGTATCACCCTTTGTGCGTTTCTGCATTGTAGTCTCTGTGGACTTGGGTGTCTGCTGGTACTCATACAGGGCATTCCTGTGAAGGCGTGTCATGGTGGCTTATCATATACTAAGATAGGCTGGTGCACAGAAACATCTTGAATTAACTATGGTTGTTTCTTGGATGCTGGGAAGTCATCGTATCTTCCAGGAATGCCAAGACACTGCATTCCTTCTAGGCTATTTTCTGGCTTCATTGGTATTAATAACTTTGTTCTGAAATAGTGCTTTCATATTGCAGCATATTAAAATCATAACAACGGGGTGGGTGTGCCATGAGCCAGTGTGAGAGCTATGGTTGTGTAAATTGGCTCACAGGGGTGTGCCGAATCTGAGCAGCTGGGATCTGATCTGCAGAACTTTCTCAGGTCAATAAATGGCAGGGCTCTTGATGGGATGTCCTGGCTTCGCACGCCATGCCACAAACAGTAGCTGTACAGCCTGCTGGAAGCTGCGCTGACGCGAGGCTGATCTCGTGATCCTTTCTGACAGTGCACCTTGAGTTGCTGATGATATCCACGAAAGGCCGTGCCAGATCTCCTGTTTTTATTTTGATGTAATGTGTTTTGGGGATACGGATGTTTGTGGGCAGCTGCCTGGGTTGCTGGTAAGCAGTTGGGCCAGTACTGGCAGGCTCTTCACCAGTGCGCTGTGGCAAATTGCTGTGAAAGAGGGCAATGCTGCTTTTATCAGGGTGTGTAACAGCCTGAGTGCACTGCCTGTGAGATTTTGAGGCTGATCAAAATCTCTGGTGGCTAGAGTTCTGGAACAAAAGCCTTGGCAGAGCAGTGTAGAAAAGAAAAACAATGGAAAAACACCCTTGACTTTAAGGGAGCATCCTTTGGACAGTACCTAGCTTTAAAGTGACATGCACGTTTACCTGCAGTGGAACATTCATGCATGAAGGCTGTTGTTTCTGTGGGCAGATAATGAAAACTCTGGCCTAGAAGTGGTAGAAACCTGATTGTGAATACTCCATATAGATTATTCAAAATTTAAAAAAAAAAAAAAAAGAAAAGAAAGAGTGGGAGAGAAAAGAAAGAAATCCAGCTATCAGGATGACTGAAGTTAGTGTTGTTTTTAAGTTCTTCCTATTTTTCCATTTGGGTCACACTGTTCCTAATAAACTAGCCAAGATTTGTAATATAAAATAACCATCTCCAGCAATCAAAAAACATGTAAATTCTGCTTAATGTAAGCCACAGAGTTAGATGGGGCTAATCAAGAGCAGAATTTCTTGGAGTTTGAGTGTTGGCAAGGTCCTCAGCTGATGTAAACAGGAACCATGAAATCAGGGCTGCTCTGTACTGATTTACCCCAACTGAGAATCCGGTTGTGCTTCCCATTGCTTTGTTTCTAGACTGAGTTTTTTTTCTCTGTGCAGCGGTGAAACTCAAGTCTGTTGTCTTCTCTTTTCCTTGCTCACACTGGTGTATTTATCACAGTAGCACATGCATTTTCTTGCTCTTGCATGATAACAAATTGCCCAAATGATAAAAAAAAAGAAAAAAAGCAGCAAGTGGCTTTTTATAAATGCTTGGACAGTTGCTGTGCTTCTATTAAAGTTTAAACTTCAGCCAAAGAGCCCACTGCTCCTCACATGGCTGGATGCAGGCTTTGGTCCTATATGTTTATTATCATTTAGAAATTGTATAAATGCTCTTTTCTTCTTTTTTGTTCTGCCCTTATTCTACAACGCATTCCCCTCCTTCCTCCTGCTTCCTGTTTCCCAGACAGGTCCCCACCTCTTCCTCCCCAGAGCCAAAAATAATACAAAAGGGAACATACAAAAGGTTTTTGAGCCCTGACATGTGATAATGAATGGGCGTCATGTACAGGGTAGATACAGTAGTCCCAGTACAAAAATGTTGATCTCGCAAAGTCAGTAGGAGGAATTGCACGTTTTTGGGTTAGGAATTCAGTGTTACGCATCTACTTGTTTAATATATTTTTAGGTCAGAGCAGAGGAGATGACTCACAACCCAGGACTCTTACGAAACGTACCGTATATTGAGTGTATTGATCACATCTCTTCTCCAGGTTTGGTTTAATAAGCTAATTGTGACGAATTGTGCTTATGAATATGCTGTTGCCTGAGAGTGCGCGAACACAACTGGTGTATACGTTTGTGTCAGCTATTGAGTAGGAAATGTTAAGCTATCTCTGGATGTTAATAAAACATCTCTAAAGAGTGCATTTTTTCATTCATGAACCTAACCAGAGTAATTACAAGGAATCCAATTCTGCTGTGTAACCCCACTGCAATACTTTCTGAGGATGAATCTTAATTGAGGATCGAGACCTAAAATATTGCTCTGCTTTGTACATTCCGCGGCCGTCAGCATTTGCTCTTGCTTATCCATTTCCTGTGAGAAGTTTACCACACTCTGGGGCATGCTTTGAACCTGGTCCTTTGATTTCAGTGGGAGCTAGGACTGGCAATTCAAGGAGCTAATTGTGCCTTTTTGCTATTTATAATGCTAAATTAAAACTGCTTCCAAACTGGATGACAACAGGTTAAATGCACACTTGATGAAGTTAAGAGAAAAGTTTGCAGTGAGGGCCACTAGCCAGTTCACTCAAAGCCAGCCAAGGTTGTCATATAAATAAATGCTCTCTTCAGAAACATTTTGAAACATTCTTACTTTATATATGGTTTCTCAGATGATCATTGTATTGCTACTTGCTGTTTGGACTGCATGGCAGCATGCAGGGTATGTGATGGTGTACAAGCACACATAGCTTTTATCATATTTTGATACTAACACAATGGACTGCCTGCACTTCTAAATTTGAGATTTGGCTATCTGTAATCCTTTGCTGACATTGATGCTATTTTTTGTTGTTGTGACTGGTTGCAGATATTTTTCCTATCTTTATTAAACAGTCAAAAAAATAACAAAAGCCCTCTAAAGCCCTGGTTCAGTGTTTGCAGATTTATTTCATCCTTTTTTTTTTTTTTTTTTTTTTATCTAGATGCCTATCAAATTCATCCACGCTTAGCTGCAGTCCTTTGTTCAGCATCTCATAACCAGTGCACTGAAATTCTCTATGCTTAGGGCCCAAATACCACAGATTTTTAGTGTACAAATTCAGCTAGTCCATTTAGAAGAATATTTGTCAGATAAAGATTTTTTAAATTTTTTTTTATAATCACTAAGTTTGGGAACAAATCTTGATTTTGATTCCTTGGTTATAGCTATGGATTCAGACTTTTTTTCTGTTTGAGGCATTTGTTTTACCACCCGCTTCTACTGGTAAAAATTGCTAATTTATGGTGAAATGGATTTTGATCCTTTGAGCATTAGAGTCTGATCGAAGTCTGATAATCCCATTTACATCATGCCCCAGAGCAACAGGAAAATGAATTGTGTTCATATCAAGGTAGTGGCTCTGTCCTTTAAATCCATAGAACTTTTTAGTTTAAAATGTATTTTTGCTGAATGTAGTTGAGGCTTCCGATTTCAGCATTTCTTACACACGGGAGAAGTATAAGAGAAGTGGAGAACATTCAGGGAGAAAGCCATCTGGGTCATGGTAGGAGAGTTTAATAAGAGTGCTCTTGTGCATGAATAACAGTGAATGGGCTGGTTTGGCTAAATACTTTTCCTTAATGGTTCGTTCTTTGGGCTGAGACCAAGAGAAAAAATGGGCACAGGCCATTATTGTATGGAAGAAATTAGCAAACTGTCCTGTGTAGCGTAGTCGAGAATTAATAGTCTTGTCCATCGCAGACTCTGGTGGCCGGTGTGACCCATTCAGCTGGTGTTAAAGAGGGCTGGCCTTATGGCTCAGGCATGTTGTGAAGTTACCACAGCAAAACAAGTCTGCCTATCATACAGTCTTTGCTGATTATGCCTGTGCCTGCTTTTTGCTCTTGGCAAAATCCTGTGAGTTGAGCATGCAGTTAACTTAATTTGCTTTATATATACAAGGAATTAGGAACATGCATGCAGATATTTACCACAAGTTAACTTTAATAAGTGTCTTATTATTGTACCTGAAAAGTGGTTTTAAATATTTTTTTTCTTTTTCAGTGAACTATGCAGCACATAGGCAAGATGTACTGGCACATGACTAGTTTTGTTTTAAAACCTTTGCATTAGATTATTTGTTATCTCCTGAAACTTTTTCTTACTATTCATTCATTTCAGGGTGTAGTTTTCCATTTTTCACAGGTGTATTTTGCAAAACTATTTATTTTAATACTAAAATTCTGTTTATTTTATGCTATTCCAAATGTTAAGCTTCTGATATGCTGCAGCTTTTTCATGACTAGCAACTGCCCAGTAGAGGTTGCCAAGAGGAAAAGCTGAAGGTTTTGGCAGCTGGGTGGGAACAGATGACAATCTTGGAATAGATGGGCAAGAGTATTGGGTTTTGTTGTTGTTGTTCAGGAAGTAAAGAAGGCTTTTGGCAGTGGGAAAAAGATACATCTTTCAAATCTTGTTTTAGGGTCAAGATAAAAAATAGTATGGCATTTCAGTGAAGGCAGATAGGTTTTGAATCTCTTACTCCTTCTAACTTTTGGGAGGCTCCAAAATATCCAGTTCGATTTCTGCCTCCGATATCAGCAATGCAAGTGCCACTGTAGCTCAAAGGCTTTGCTGTTTCGCTGCAGAATGAAACACTGACACCAGGACCTGGTGCCACTGTTTGCTCTGAGCTTGAGTGAACTGCAGTGGCACTGACCTTAGTATCATTGTTTTGGATTGCTCTCAGGTTGAGGATACTTTCTCTTCCTTTGCAGTCTTGAGAGCTTCACAGTTATTTAAAGTTAGATATGAAGCCCCTTTTTTACCTGCCAGTGGAAAGCAATGGGGTCATGATGGAGGTTGAAATTTGACCTTCACTATTGCATGTGTAATTCTGCTTTGCTTGTGTAAATTACAAAGAGAATCCTTCCAAGTACTGTAAACAGAGCTGGTAGATCAGACCTGCTTGTCAACCACATTCGACATTTTCATTCTCTGTCACAGCCTGCTCTAAGTATCCAACCTCTTAATTAGGTTTTGGATAACTTCCAAATCCAGTGCTTGATGTCCAATTATATCTGCAGTAAAATGGCACTTAGAAGTAACTAGCGCTTCCAGATAAGAACTTCTCAGGATCTGCTAGAAAAATTCAGAATCAAGATGTTGTAAAAGACTTGAGCATCAATAAAAGAGAGGAACCCAGGGAACATGTTGATAAGGTTTCTCCCCTGACTTTCTGTCCTCAAATTATTATAAATGTTTGGGCTTTTTTTCAGCCTTGGCAGATCTTTACTGTTGCAATATTGTCCTGTCTTTAACTATGCAAAATGGCCAGGAGTTCGAGTTAAAGACTTCACAGCATGGGCAGGTTCTTCTGAAGTGACTTGTGATTTTTCAAAAGCCTGCATATATGGGTCCAATTCCAATACATGACATGGCTGTGAACCAAGACTAGTTCTGTGCAAGTCATTGGAGCAAGTTTAAATTTATACCCTGGGAACTGGGAGTTTATCTTGGGTCATCAGTTGGAATTAGGTTTTTCAGAGCTGTCTGGACCTGAACCCAGATGCCAAACCTGTGTCCCTGCAAAGACTTGTGGCCTACAGCCACGTCTTTCCCCCATCATTGTCTAAAGGGGAGACAGACATCAGGTACCTTACACTGCTCTGAGGCTTGGCACATTGATGATGGAGGTGGTCCCAGCTGGAGCCTTCCTCCTGGCTCCTCTCTGGGGGAGCATGATGAGATCAAACAACATTGTGAGTGGTGACTCCAGCTCCTTCATATCTGGATTTTGAATGTTCTGGGTTGCACTTTAACCTGGACAGCTGACAGGCTCCCTAGAACTTAGGCTTTCTGAGCCAAGCTGAGTATCTGCAAGTCTGGGAGGGATTGCAGAGTCTGGGGTTTGTCTTGTTGGTGCAGTTAGTAGCAAAACTGTCTTGATTTCTGCTGGCTTCAGAATTAGGTGGGTGCTAAGCTCTGCTGAAAATGGCACACATACCGCATCTTTACTATCAGAGGCACAAGCTGGGTTTCTCTGGCATTGCATTTCACAGTGGTGAGTATTCTCAGTGTGTTTAGGAAATAATCTTTACTTTCAGTAGATGAGCTTTAGATGGGCTCTAGAGGTAAGAATACAGCTAGATTAGAGGCCATGCCTTTCTGAATTGACAGACATACTGAACACTGAGTTTTTCTGGATCGGTGCTACCGCAAACTCTGAAAGGACTAGCAAGAAGTAGGTCCTTACCAGACATAGGACAACTATGGTAGCTGTCTTATACTGTCTGAAGAATCTGGTACTGCACATGGAAGTGTCATGATGCAAGTTTACATGTATTCTGCTGCTATATATGCCCCAGAGAACTGGGATAATGTTCTAATATGGAGAGAGATGTTCAGAATTACAGGTAGGAAACACACAGCATTTCTTGCAGTTGGTGGAAATGTTCCTTTGCTGCAGAAGTCTTTTTTCAACTGTATCCAAAATTGAAAAATCAGACTGAGACTTTGATAGCATCATTCACCACCAGACTACCATCCTTTTCTATCTGGCTTTCTGCAAGTACATGGGGTCTTGTAAAGTCACATCCTATTATTTTTCAGCCACGAATCATCACTTCTTTTAACTGGTTAAACTGAGGAGCAAGATGCAAGGAGAATGACCCTCATTAACTAGGGTAGATGGGTTGAAGTAGTGGGTCACTTTTTATCCCTAGCCTGTGAACCTGGTTTGACAGCAAACAGAAGTCTTATGGATCTTCTTGTGTTCCTGAAGGGAGCCATCTTCTTCTTCCCATTGCAATTTTTAAAGTCTTTATTGCTGTAAATCCTACAGGCACTGGGTAAGAAAGTTTTACACCCACCAAGTTGTCTGCAATGTAGTTGGACCTAATGTCACATGTGACATGTACTACATGTTACACAAAGCTCCCTCTCTCTTGCATCAGTGGTTAAGGAGAAGCTGAACATCCAAGCAGAACTACGACAAGAGCAGCTTACTCCTGTCTTAGGTATTCTTGAACCATTTTCCTACCAGGGTGGTGGTGGAGGTAGGAAACCTACAAGGTTTCACCATCATTTGAATTCAGCAATTTGGGTTCTGTGGATAGTGGTCAATATCCTGCTGCTCCCACAAAAAAATTTGGTTGTTTTTGATGCACTCGCTGGCAAATGGCTTTGTGGGAATGAAGATGGAGGAACTCTTCTGCCTCTCCTGATGGTCCACCAGGCTGGAGTGGGGAACCTTGGTGGTCTCATCCTGACTGGTTTCTCCAGTTCAGAGCTCGAGGCAAGGGAGTGGGTTCAGTTGACCTAAAAATTATCATACCAGGGCAGGAGTGAAGAAAGCAGGCTGGTTTCTAAACCATTCCCCACCACTCCCTGGGTGATTTGGACCACAAGGAGAGAAGGTCGCATAAGGTACTTGGCAGAAGCTGGGAAGTGCATATGGGGAAAAATGCCTTGTTTCTGCCTGCAATTGCCTGCTCTGGCAAATGCAGCAGCAGGTAGGGCCCTGGCAGGAGGTAATAGAAGGGCTGTGGCTGTAGCCCCTCGCCAGGCTTTGTCTGCCATGCAGATTAGGTGGAGGGCTTTTCTGCCTCAGTGTTGCTAAGCTCTTCCCCCCTATTGACTTGGTGGAGAGGCCGAAGGGGGGTGGAACGGAGGGACTTCATTATATTGTTTCTTGGAGTTGTTTTTCTCCCCCCTCTATGGGGAGATGGGCTTGATCCACTGGTTTTGGATTTCAGAGGCAGAAGGCAAGACATGACCAGCTGGTGTCTTGAAATGGCACAGGTGCAGTGGCTGCGGGAGGGGGGAGCCAGGAATAATTACAGGTTTCTGAAGCATCAGGCTTTGCCTGAAAAGGGCTCATCGAGAAACTGCTCTTTATGGAAAATTAATGGTGAAGCTGGAAAAAACTGTCAGGCCCACTATTGTTGTTGTGGGGTAGTGAAGCCTTAAAGGAGCAGCACCTCCTGCTCGCCTCCCCTCCATGGGCAGCCCAGAGCTGGCATGCAGCTTTCTGATCCCACAGCAATTGAAATTTCATGTCACTGTCATCAGATTTAATGGCCTTGAGTCCTTGTCTCTTCTCCCCCCTGCTGCCCCCCTTTCCACCCCTAATTTGTGATTATGCTTGCTCTTTCCTTTGGAAACCTTTTATTTATAAGGCCCCTAAACCTGTTTCTGCCCCACTAGATGAAGGCTAAGTGAACCAGAAAGCCCAAATTACATGATGTGGGGAGCTGAAAAACATCACCTCTTCTGGTGTTGGGGTTTATTCCTGAAAGACTGTGGGGCATGTTGGAAAGCTTCTTCCAAAACCCATTAGGATTTATCCGGGGAGAGGCCAGATTTCCAGCTAAAAGTGTTTCTCATGGTCCCAGAAATGGACCTTGTAAAGAAAATGGGAAATTTCCTAAAGGCAAGTAGAATTGATGGGTCCTACTCCCAGAACTGTGCAGTCTCATATCTCTGAAAATAACCTACATGCTGAAGTATAGCACGTCTCACTTGCATGTATTGCCACTCTGTTGCTTTTTGTCCAAGTCCATCTCTACAGCTCAAATCTGTAATCAGCTATTATTTTAAGAAGAACAACAGATAACAGTGTAGCGGGTTTTGTTGAGAACTCTGAAAGTCATCCAACCACGTTGTATCAGCAGCTAGCAGTGCTGCTTCCTGAGAGCTTTGAAAGTAATAATCCTGAATTACCTGGCAGCTCCTAGAGAGCTGTGAGTGGGGCCTCTTTACACTCCTGTTGATGGGACCTTTGTACCCAGAAGGCAGAAGTCTCTGTGTCTTTTCTCGTGATACGAAGCTTTTATTTCTTGATCAGAAGATGGACTCTCCAGATTGAGATGTAGTTGGGTTGCCAGCTCCCACAGACTCAAAATTTTTGCCTAAAATCCCATTCTTAATATCTCTAGAAGTGTTCTCTGAGGAGTAGTTTTCAGAGGTTTCTAAAAAGTATTAGTTAGAACTAAGTCCTGTGAAATCACAGCGGTGGTATTAACCAGCTATCCTTTCAGGCAGCGAGAAATGAAAAACAGTGCTAATAAACTCCATTAAAAGCTCCTGAAACTACAGCAAATGGTTTTCTATAAACAATAAAAGTTTATAATGTTGGCTATGGAGAACATTGGGCAGTGTGATGGTGCCTGGAGGCTTTATTGGGGCAAGCTCAGGGCACCTCATAATAGGGCATATTCACGTAGGAGGCTCCCCCCATTCTTGTGCTGGTGATCACTGCTGTGGAGATGCAAGAACACGCTTTTATGTGGAAGCCTCTTCGATTGCAATTTCACTTGCTTTTTAATAAGGGTTGTTTGTGTGCAAGTCTGGTGTCCTGTACGCAGGGCAAAAATCCCTCTCAAACTAACAGTAGACCGTTTTTTTCCTGTCTCCTTTCCTTCTCTCAGGCCCTTTAAACAAGCTGTGGTGTCACTGGAAGTTTGTCTCCTCTCTTAAAATGCTATGTTTCAGAATTTTGCCTTTTTAGGAACAGATTGGGCCTCAGCCAACTATGCTGAGTTAAATTTGGAGTGAAAGTTAATGTTTGTGAAGGAAGAGGAAGCAGTTATTTGGAGAGGTGACTTTTTGTTTGTACGTGGCCAGGCGATGGGTCCATTAGGATAGTTTCATATGGAAGTGACTGTTACCCAGAATACACTTAAAATTGGGAAGGCCCTGGGAGCCATGAACAAGGTACAGACTTTAATGAAAATGTAGTAGATACTTTCTGGTTGTCATATCTTCGCTTCTACTATAATGCCTGCTACCATACGTGGGTATTCCCAGACTCTGTCTTGGAGCAGCATCAAACAAGTGCCAAATCTTCACGTCTCCTAATGTGTAACCATCTCATAGGAAGGAGTTGGTGTGCATGAGTGCTGTCTTTGAATGGCTCTGGACCATGTTGCTCTCCCGCCCTAGGTGAGAGTGTGCTGTAATCTCTAACAGTGGTTTCTCTCCCTTCCCTCTCGCTTTCCCTTCTGCAGACATGCCTGGAGTTGGAGCGATACCTTCAGACTGAACCGCGTAAGATTTCTGAGACCTTTGGTGAGGATTTGGACTGTTTCCTTCACGCCTCCTCAGCCCCAGATGCAGAGGACAGTATCCGACAGCTGGACCCCATCATTTTACCAGTGGAGACGAGTACGTGTGACAAAAGCACCAACATGGACATTATCCTCTCGCGTGACAAACTGCTGTCTGAGACATGCCTCAGCTCGCAGTCCACCAGCTCTTCCACAGAAGGCTACACAGCCGTCAACCAGGCCCAACTCAATGCAGTAACCTCATTAACTCCCCCTTCCTCTCCAGAGCTCAGCCGCCACCTTGTAAAAACCTCACAGACTCTCTCAGCGGTGGATGGCACAGTGACATTGAAATTGGTAGCCAAGAAGACTTCACTCAGCTCTGTAAAAGTGGGTGTAGCAACAGCGACTGCGGGGACAATAAAAAGCGTACAAAGTGACAGTGAACAAGGAGGTACAGGGACAGAAGCATCTCCGGAAAACAAGAAGAGGGTTCATCGCTGTCAATTTAATGGGTGCCGGAAAGTTTACACAAAGAGCTCCCACTTAAAGGCTCACCAGAGGACTCATACAGGTACTTATGTAGGATGCTTCTCTCATCTTTTCCTCCTGCCACCTAACCGTAGCCATCTCCTTTTATTCTCATTTAGAAAAGAAAAAAAATAAATCTTCTGAAAGTCCAAGCATCTGTCTATGAAACAGGGCAGTGAAAAAATATGGTAGGCCAGCAAATGTATGCATTATTCAATAGAACAGAGGAGTTTACCACCTACCATTAACCTGTTGGGGTTTCATATGCCTTATGGGTCTTTATGCAGAGTAATTTTAGGCTACCTAAGGGATGTGGATATATCATTCATGTTAAAGCTGTGTGCACGCCACTTTGGGGTTTTGGCACTCACTTCCCCAAGACTACTTTAAAAATGTTAATTTTAGTCAAGTGTTACTTGCTTCAATAGAAAATAGCTTGGGGAAGGTTTTGGTTGCCTTTTGTATGGGGAAAAGAGAAAAATATGTTTCAGTTTTTAGATACATGGTTTAGGAATAATGTGTGCATGAGACAGTGTGTGTGTGTAGATGGAGACGTGTAGGCACGCAGACGCACATACCCTTCAGATACTCATGATCTTGGACTTACCTGGTGCTAAAATATAGTGAGAATAAATGAAAGAATGACATGGAACTTGAATGAAGTAGTGTAGGTAGAGAGGGACTAGGATGTATGGATAGATGTGAGGCTGTAATTTTGGATAGCATTTACAAATGTTGTGTATGAGCTTCACTGTGTAAGCTGGTTGAAGCACAATGAATTAGCTTAGGTTTGATAGTTCAGGCTCCCCATTCTCCTCTCATTTCTTCATAGTCCCCAGTAGCTTTTTTGGCTAGTATTAACTGGCATTAATAGCTATGCAGTTCACACACATTGCTGCTTTGTTCTAAGCTTCACACGTGATGAGAGATGATAAATTCCCATTAGCACTGTCTTATCATGTGATTATTCTTGTTTCCAGAGGGATTGCTGTAATCAGTTTTCCCAATTTTACTGTAAAATGTGTGGTCTCTTACGATAACTGCACATTTAATTCATGATCTTATCGTGCAGGCAGATTCCTCGAAGCAGGGTTGTTCTTGCAAGGTAGAAAATAACGTTGGACCAATGCAGTAAATCATACAAATATGTGGGTTGTTAAGAGAGCTGCATTCATTAAATACTAGGCAACCCTGTAAAAGTTACATGGTCTGAAGTATAAATCATACTAAGACATAAAAGACATTTGTTTTGATCTTTTATATGGACTTTCTAGTGCTTTTACTGGGGATAGCCACCTTGCCAGGAGTGACCTCACCTGTGCTCCAGTGACTTGAAAGCCAGTGAAGAAAGTGCAATAATTTTAAAATCTGCATCAACATGGTCAGAAGGTTGGTTCCTTGTAGTGCCAGTGCTGCTGTGAGGCTGGACCCCTCCGGGGCTGTCTGGTGGGACATACCGTCTGAGACCTTCCAGCAGGCAACAGAGCTTCCAAAAATGAAGAGTATGAGAGCTGTTGACCTGGTGGTCTTGTTTGTTCAGATGTGACCCCCTGTTCCTCCTCAAGCTGGAAGTGATGAGTCTTACAGCTTTTCCTGAAGTTAGTCAGGGATGTGACATGATAGCCTGGAAAGGGTGAGCTTGTGGACTTTTCCTGTGTTCATTACCCAGTAGGTGGGGATGTGGACAAGAAGTCCTGGAGAGCACTTGCAAAATCTACTAATCTCTTAACATCTTTACCCTTTGGTATCAAAACCTTGTAAGATTTTGCATGCTTTTGAACCTGGCCTGAGGTCTGGTTGAATTTTGTATCTGAGGTCAAAACCTCTCCCCTCTAAAGTTAGCATGTGAAATCTTCTGTTTTACAATTAATTCATGAGACACATTTCTCACTGGCCCCGTGATATTTCTGTTGAGTAGCGTTAGACAATGATGTGTTGAGTTTGCCCATTGACAGCAGTGCTCAACATGGTGAGAAAGGCAAGTCCAGCTTTGCTGGCAGATGGGGAAGACCTTTATCAGATGATGGGACTGCAGCTTCCCACATGCAGTGCCCACACCTCCCACTCCCAGCACCTCACCTAGTGGGTTCAGCTACCCCTCTGATCTTGCCAGTTAAACCATCAGTGGTTTAATCAGCCCCTAAACCATCTATTACTTTATGGGAGTGTTTTTGTTTCCACTCACCATGTCCTAAGGAGATAGCATAGGTTGTTAGGAAAGCAGAAAGGCAAAAGACAAGAGAGAATACAAACCTGGACGAGGAGCTCTCCTGTCTTAGCAGCCGTATAACCACTCTGGCCCTGACCATGTCCTAGCTGTGCACAGCTGTGTAGAGAGCATTGTTTCCCTTTGTGATGAGGGCTGAATGCAGCCTTGTTGTTAAAACACATCTT
The DNA here is from genome assembly GCA_035221455.1 of Xenops minutus. Lineage (NCBI taxonomy): Eukaryota > Metazoa > Chordata > Aves > Passeriformes > Furnariidae > Xenops > Xenops minutus. The sequence goes on along the minus strand of JAWWEE010000162.1, from coordinate 26,157,632 downwards.
TGATGGAGCAGGTAGGAACCTGTCTCTCATTTTTGTCTGTGGAAAGCAGGTTGTCTAAATACATTTAACGTTTCTGTCTTGGGTGCAGTCTGAGTGAACTGAGTGGAGAAATGTGATAGGTTATCTAACCAGCTTATTTGAGTCCAAAGCACAAAGTCATTCAGACTCCTTCATACTGCTTATGTGCTCTGTTTCCTTGAAAAACACTGACCATTAGACGCCTTAAGTTAGAGCTGGTACAATCAAGACATTAAATGTGTTCACATTCACCTCTTCAGTGGGATTTTCCCACAGGGAGCTCCTGCCTCTGGTAGAGAGAGGGACAGAGAGGAATAGCTGTGGAAATTCAGGACTGAATTATAAATGGCAGGGCCACCTCCTTTCCCCTGCAGCCTTCAGGGCTAAGGACAAGGAGCCCCTTTTTCCATCAGTGCTTTGTTTTTTTCACACCTGAGCTGAGTGTAGTGTGGATTGCAAATGCGCCCAGCAGTGCCAATGGCTAGTAGCCACTTGGCTTAGTCAGTGGCTGAGCCAGAGGGGCTGAAATGATTGCGAGATATTTTCCTTTGGCTGGTGGTTTGTTAGTGTGTCATGAGAGAGCAGTCTGCCAGTGTGGGCTCTGTGCAAAGGATGCGAGTGCCCTGACAGACAAAGAGCTCTCAGTGTGGGGATCACAGGCAGTGAGGCACATGTGGACTCATCACCCTACTTGCACGTGCCAAGTCCACTTGCTGGATCAAAGGCATTTACTGCAGTGCATGAAAACAAGAAAAGCATGGGCTGGGGAACAGGGAGGGGAGGGGAGGGGGAAGGCAGCGGAAGGAGGTTGCATTCCTTTCGTTCATATGTAAGGCTGACCAGACAGACGCTGGCTGCTGTTCCTCACTGCTGTGTGATGAGCCAGCCTGGGCTGGAGGCAATACAGGCTGATAGCAGCTTGCTAGATTGGGAACAATCTTCACTTAGGGTTTTACTTTGCTGGGAAGCCCAGAGACCGTCAGACCCCACATGACACTTGGTGCATCTCCCTCATTACTCTCCCAAATCTCATCTGCAAGAGAATCAGGACAGCACTGTAAGGCCCATCAATGGTTGAACTGGTTATGAAACCACCTTCTGGATGACCTTTGGAGAGGGATAAACAATCATCTGTGTGGGAGAGAATTTAATCTGGAAGGGAAAGGGAAAAACATTGTCTGTATGGAAAGGGAAATGAAAATATTTGACTGAACTCAAAGCAAGCTGGGGCATTTAAAGTTGAGGGTGTGTAAAGGAGCTAAGAGCAGTGGTGGGACTGTCAGATTGCAGCAAAGAAGTCCATCAGGGAAGAAATAGCACCTGGGCCTGCAAACAGGAGGAAGAAGGTGAGCTATAGGTTTGAAAAACCACACTGCCAGTGTGAGGATGAAGTAAAAACATCTCAAGAAGGAGCAACCAGGACTGGCATGGTAGTTCAACCCTAGGACATTCTCTCAGAAAGAGCAGACATCAGAGAAAACAATGGCATTTTGTCTCTTCAGAGAGACAGAAATTTTCACCCTGCCTTCACACATGCATGGAGATGAATTGCCAATGTAATGGAGAGTGGAGAGGGAAGGAATTCGAATGAGCCAAAACCCATGTATAATCATCAGTACTTCCTAAATTAGAAAACAGGATATTGATGGAGAGTGTCTGAATGCAAATAAGTCTAAGGGTGAGCTGGCCTCTGACCTATGGAAAGATTAGTCATGGGATGTGGCTGTGTCTCCCACATCAAAGACTGCTGGAGGAGATTTCTATCTCCTGACAAAACCATTCCCATCAGCCTTCCTTGCAGGAATGTCCAGGGGAAGGTATAAGATGATGTGTTGCTTTCTGGCCAGAGATAAAGCATCACATATAAACTGACCAGGAAATCCTTAAGATTGGGACAGTGATAAAACAATTACCCTTACAGGGTTCTGCTAGGGTTTGCATTTTATGGGTATCAGAAGGTTTGGGGTTTTTGTTTTGTTTTATTGTTGTTATTTTCCCCCCCCTTCTTTATCCATCTGAAATCAGGATTTGATACAACCTAAACGCAAGTCTGAGAAACAACAGTTGGGCACCTTACATCTACATTTAGGTTTCTAAGTGTGAGATACCCACATAAATGGATATTATGAGTCTACATGTGATCTTAAGATAGCACTTATTCAAGTGGGGTTTGTTTCACATTGTCAGAGCATCTTATTTTAAATTATATAGTTCTTTGATCCAAAGTGCTGGGTGAAAGTAACTAAAACAAACAAATCTACCCTGCAGGAAAACAAATTACTACATTTGCAAGAAAAAATGAGAGACACAAGCGATTAGGAAAAGCATTAACCAACAGGAAGGTTTTTGAGATGAGATTTAAAACAATAGAGAGGTTTCCTAAAGTGCTGGAGATAGAAGAGGAAATATCCAGAATTTGGAAATTATTGGAAGAGACAAAATTGAGGAGAGTAGGCTGGATGATAGATAAAGAAGATTAATACAAAATGAAGGAATAATAGGGAATTAAAGACTCTCTGTGTCAGTGATACCACATGAATGGGAAGCTGCACTGCTGTATTGTATTAGTGTGGTAGCACCCTTGAGCAGAGAGCCAATGAAGAGAAAGAAAAAGCAAATAGCCAAGGACAGCACCAATTCTGCTGGATGCAAGACTTTGAATAATGATTTAGGGAGAAGCATTTGGGAGAAAAGTGTAGGTAGCATAGGAGAAACTAAAGCCAAAGCCCAAGATTTTTGTTGTACAGAGAACCATAGGTTTGTGGCGAGTTTGCAGCTGTGTAAAGAGCTGAAATCTGCCAAGAGGACATGCAGAGACATGGAGGATGCTGAAGCTCCCATGGCAGCAGCTGAAGCAGCAGGTAGATTTGCCACTGGAAATGGGAGCAAGGGAATTGAGGGAGAACGGGTATGTGAGGAAGACCTTCATTCAGGGCTGGATTTTTTTGGGGGTACAGTTGCTTTTCTCAATTGGAAAGATACGTTTTGTTGTGGCCTTGGATTTTAAAAAGTGGGGGGTTTTTGTGTAAAAATATAGGCAGTGTTCATCAAAGCTGATTAAAATAAGCCCAACCTGATCATGAGCTCTTTAAAACTTTCTGGTTTTGAAGCCTTTTACTTATTTGGCAAGTTTGGAGGGGAGTGTTGTGATTTCACTGCAGAGGGTCAGAGCCTCACTTCAATACAGCAAGAACTTAGGCTTAGGAAATGATCTTTGAGAACCTCCAAGGCAGTAGGAGGATGGCCCTGCCTAAAGCAGCCCTTGCCATTCAAGGCACCTGTGGTGTTCATCCAGTGCTTAGTTGTCAATACCTGAATTCTCAGTCCTGTGTTTCTGCTCCATCATTTGCCAAATCAATAGCAGAGGACAGTCTTATTGTTTGGGTTGGAAAATGTAAATAGTTATTATTTGTTTGTTTGCCATGTGAGAAGGTTTTTGGCTCAAGGTAGACCTAGAAAGTGATTTTTGTTCTCTGTTCAGCAGCTACAGGAGAGAAAGTGCAGGTGCACCAAGTGTTATGGCAGTCTGCCTTGGTAAAGCAGAGAGGAGCCTTCTCTAATTTGTAATTTAGGGTTACCTCTGCACTGCCAATTGGTCTTTCTCCATTGGTCCAGCCACCCCCACAGAGCACTTGACTGAAACAAAGGCATTAATATTCTTTGGTTACAAGTTATAGTTCATTAATTAGTATTCTGTCTTCTGTTGGTTAAATTATTTGCTCTTTTTGCTAATAATTAGTCTGCATGCTCAGTCTGTTTTAAGTGGTTTCTTGAATTGGTGTGTCATGAGTTGATGGTCGTGATCTCTCCCTGCTGGAGTTACCTTTTCCCTAGTTTGATGAGTTAGCATTATTTCTTCCTCCTAGTCTGGTCTTATCTTGGTTGCTTTGCCAAATGTCCTTGGTTTGTTGGGTCAGCAGAGCTCTTTTGAGTGAAGGTGGGAGAAAAACCACATGGCTCTGAGCAGCAGGCTGCTTTGGGCTTCTAACCTGTAGAACAATTTGGACCACCTGGAGGTGCTCTTTTCCCAGCAGTCTGTCCCTGCTGAAGATGAGAACATCCATCCCCTTCTCTGTCTGTGAGTTTTCTTCACATTTCTCCAGATGCAGAAGGCAATACAAGCCATGCCAATCAGCCACGTGGATTGCTGGGCTGTAAAGAGCAGCCAGGCCATGTCAACGGGCAAGATAGTCCCAAATCTGGCACAGAGGGTAGGGCAGGTCAGAGGTTGCACTCTCTGGGACAATGGGTGATTGCTTCAGTCCCTCAGAAGTGATGACTGTCCTGACCCTGACCCAGTCCTGGGGATTACAAAGGCCCGTGGTGCTGGCCCATTCAGCAGTCATGCTCTTGGCAACCACAGGTGGTTTCTTCGGGCCCTTGGGAATGGTGGCCATCCTGACTCTGACCCAGTCCTGGGAACTGCAAGGGTCAATGCTGCTGGTCCATTCTTCAGCCATGCACTTGACAACAACAGGTGACAGAGACAGCCTGTAGAGCACCATGGTCAGGAGGACCGCCAGGGTGAGCCTCATCGTGGTCTCTCCCAAGGATGAAATCTTGACATGCAGCTGCCTTGGCCAGTGACTTTGATCAGATTTCAGGCAGTGGCCACTCAGGGTGAGTGGTTTCCCATTCTGTGTGTCCTTGCACGTGTTGGCAGTGTGATGTCCCGGGCTGCTGTCGCACAAGGTGCTGTGATGTCACAAAGGTGTTCTCTGGCTGGCAGGTGATGAAGGCTGACGCAGAGCTGGGGAGGACCTGGATAGGTGGATTTTGGAGCCTGCTGCTCCCACTGCTGTGCCTACCGGCAGACTCTGAGCCCAGCAGTGGAGTGGGACTATGTTCCACATGATTCCTGCTGGGAGCTGTGCGCAGACTCCATCCAAGCTGCATTCAGTGCTGTGTCCCAGCTGGGCAGCCATGACATGTTTCCATGCAAAATTCTCTTGAGAGTAAAGCGGCAACCTGTGTTACGTGGAAAGCAAAAAATTCACTCATTTTGACAAAAATCTTAACCCTGACTGAGCAGAACCTTGGACAAACTGACCTTAGAGAGAGAACAGATAATTTCTCAACATTCCATTACCTTTCACATGCGTTTGACCACCTTTCATCCCCACAGTATCAATTGGATATGATTTGCCATATAGAATTTCAAAGGGGCTTACTCCCCTTTCCTAACCTGTGTGGTGATTCAGATTCTCACTAAAGCAGTAGGTAGTCTACACCTAGCTTTGTGCATTTGTCAGCCAGCACACCTTTCTGTACAGAACTGTAAATAAATACCTCAGCCTCTGCGTGGATCAACTTCTTGCGTGCTGGGTGAAAGAACTTGTTTCAGGGTGACAACTGGAGAACCCAAATCTTTCCATTGGTCAGCTTTATACATTATAAGAAGGCTTTAATAAGAATCAAAGCCTTTAAAACACCGGAGGTCAGTTTGCAATCCCAGCAGTCCCCATTTGCAGATAGGTGTCCAAATGTTGTGTTGGGCATTCCTGAAGACGTCTGGCCTTCAAACCTTGGGACTGAAAACCGGGGCTGCAAAAGCAGAATGCTGAAGAAAACATTTGCCGGTGTACTGGCTAAGCTAATGATTGACAAGCATGAATTTCAAGATAAAAGCTGATGCCCAGCTATGTTCTGAAAGAAAGAACTACTCACTGTATGGCAGTACATGTTCAGAGGCTTAGCAGGGATTTATTCTTTCCTCCTGTACCTCTGGTCTCCTACCACACAGAGAGATCTTAATAGATTAGTTAATATAAACTTCTATTTGTACATATTCTTGTTGGCCAGCTGTAACTTTGCAAAGCCTTTCCTTCCTTGGAGTGAAAATTTCCACATTTGGTGTTTTTCCAGTGTGGTGGTTGTTTGTTATTTTAGATATTGGAGGAAAAATATTTGTCTTGTAGGAGAATGTGGCATGTGTGTTGGGGAGAGGCAGGGAGAAAAGAGCTGTCCACAGTGTGACAAGTTTAGCTAAAAACTTGGCTTGTGTAGTGGAAAACAGTCTTTGAGTAGAAGTCTTTTATCTGTGAATATCTGGGTAAAAAGTAACTTGAATGGATTAAGCTATGATCTGTTGTAAACTCCCATATGAGTGATATATGATAAAATTTTATCATTAATGCTTTGCAAGACTCATAAATCCCAAAAGTGATTCTTTTCTTGGGCTTTGTTTAGTTTTGAATGTGTGTTAGCAAATATGTTTAATACAGAAAACCTCTTTACTTTTTTAATTTTCTCCCTGAAGATGCAGAATCACCGAGCAATGGAATGTCATAATACATTTGTGTTCTCCTTTAGTTACACTCACCTGGCAGCATGACTGACCTGGGCAGTTTCCAACTGGGTGCATGTACCTCCTTTAGAGCTAAGGACAAGAAATCATTTGTGCCTCTTCCAAAACCCTAGCCGGGAAAATTAATTATCTTTACTGACTGCCTTGTGCTCTTGAGACTAGTCTGCTTGGTTCACCAAGGGTTGCCCAGCAATGTTGCCAAGACTTTTTACTGAGCCCCACTCAGTGTGAAGCAGCAAGGAGCTCCTGTGCTGCTGAGTACAGCCTGCCACCTCTTCCCAAGGACAGGGACAAAACACAGGAAGGATGGGATCTCCTTCAAACATCACGTGTCTGCCACCATGTAGGCAGCCTTCCTTGGAGAACTTGCTACTGTATTTTTTAAGCCCAAGCATATTACTTCCCTTTTGCATCCATCCCCAAATCAAATGCAATATCTGAATGGTTGAAATCCCTGGTTTTTTTCCTTCTTTTTTTTTTTGTTGACAAAACCAGGAAAGAGAAAGGAATTTATGCTTTTTTCCTCTTGTGTTTTATTCCTGTGCTGTCTCTGCCAGTCTGCATAATTTTTTTTTTTTTTTGGTCATCCTTCTCTGATTTCTTAGTGGCAAAAGGGAGAAGATGGTAAATGCTGAAAAACATCAGCACTGCAATAGTTTGAATAAGCAAAACCCACATTCATTAGCAAAAACATGGAGCAAAACGATTTAAAATGTTAGCATCTGGAAAAGGAGAGTCTGTTCCTCTTAATTGTTTTCATCAGTTCTAGGGTCTATGTGTTTCATGTTTTTCCTGGCCTATTTGCCTTTATATATAGTGTGGAATTTTTCAGAAACTCTTGACCTAAAACGTGTGTGTCTGAGGAACACATCTTGGATACACTGCTCCGGATTATGTAAATATGCACCATGTTCCTTAAAGGGCTCTCATTGTCCACCCTCTAAGATACCTTACAAAAAACAAAGGAAAAAAACATGTTTCAGGATCCTGGAAAAATCTGACCCAGTGAACTGCTGAATTTTTTTTCCTTTTTCATCTGTTCCTTCTGCCGCTGCTACCTTGCCTTGCATCTTTGAGCTCATAGAGCTCCACAGACTCTGAAACTTGAAGCCCTTATTAGAGAACATTTTTTTTAAAGTTCTTGCTGCTCCTCTGGGGACCAAAGTAATGGCAGCTTGAAGCAGCAGAGGACATGTAATTAGGGCAAACAGCGATGCCGTGCATGATGGGGAGAAACAGGAGGAGAGGAGGGGAAGCGTGCACCAGCCTGGCGTGCACAGGCTGTTACTAGGAGACCCCGGCACGAAATGCATGAGATGCGGGGTGCTAATGGGCCAGCCCGCCTGGGTACCAGCCCGACCTGCTGCACAGCTGCTTCTGCCCTCCCGTTGCCAAGCAACTCCATCCTTATTTTTAATTTTTTTTTTCTTTTCTTTTTCTTTTCCATATTTCCTTCTCCCCCCCCACACCCTCCCCTCATTCTGGAGCCTTAATTGGGTATTTTTGCTGCTGGGTGCCCGCCTGGGCCTGTTGCTTTGCTGCTGTCCCCAGGGCCTGGCCGGGGGAGGATGTACAGGCAATTAATGGGGCAGAAGTGTGGGTTGTGTGCTTGGGCTGGTGCCGGCATCTGTCCCCCAGCCCTGCTCCCCATCATCCAGGAGCTTCCTTCTGAGAAGAGCTGCAGACAGGGGGTTTGAATGGGGAGTGCCTTTCCAAGGATTTATCAATCTCGATGGGAGTCTTGCATAGATCCATGGAGATAAAGCATGGCATTTCTCCCAACCTTCAGGGCTCAGCACTGTATTAAATACATCCTCTAAAGTTGAATAGAAAATGGAACATTTCCATTTCTTTGAATGTTGCTACACTCTTTGCTTTTCTCTGCTTTTCAGCTAGGCAAGTGGGCTTTGTGAATGTGTATTAGGTGCTTATGTGTGTGTAAGACATAATGCTGCAAAAAATCAAATCTTTTTGTGTCCTGAATGGCTACATGCTGAAAACTGCTGCTGGCTCAGTAGACAAGTTTTGGCAAGGCCTTTAGGAACTAATCCGGAGCTTTGAAGTTTGTAGAAAGACTGATTGGACATTGGGTCTACTTCTTAACCTCTTTTCCCCTATCTCTAATACAGATATGATCAGAACCATCTCTCTGTAAGGGCACTGCTGACCTTTTTGGATGAAAGGAACTGTACATCATTCATGGAAATGTACTGCTTTTACACTTGATCATCTCTCCCCATCTAAAAATAGGTACAACCTTCTCACATTGTGTATTTCACAATCCTGTCACATTCCTCTTCTGCCCCATACTGTCTTCTGCCAGCTTTTCTCTTGTGCTTTGTCACCCTTTCAAAGGCTTTTCCATCTTTCCAGCAGGTGGCAAAACTGTGAATAAAATGCCTTTTTTAAAAATTATTTTTATTTTTTCTCCTTTTTTTTTTGGATAGAAAACATTGGTGAGCCAGTAAAGGACTGACCATTGCCCCCCTCCCTGGCATTCCTTTTTAATAATAAAAATAATAATTAGGCTTCCTATTCGCCAACAAAAATCAATTAGGAGTATATTGAGGAATGAAAGGCTCAGAAAAGTATCTGAAATTGATTTTTGTAATTAGTTTTACTCGTTGATGGGTTGCACGCACATATACTTAGATGTTAGCATTGATCTCCAGAGGATGTGTGTATTAAATAGCCTGTGCTTCTTTTTTGCTAAAGAAATTAACTTATTAATCTTAAAAAGGGGGTGATGTTGTTGTGTGCTGAACTGCAGCTGCTCACTAGGTTTTCACAGAGCAGCTGCCTGATCATGTGATGGTAACATGCTGAATCTGGTGTGAAAGTGGAGATATTTAACAAGCAGTAGGTCTGGGGCAAGTCCTCTGCTGTGTCTCATATTTGACAAAGTGTGTGTGTGTAATGAGGGAGGACAGGCACTGGTGTTAAGGAGACCTATCTGGTTATATTTCATTTTTCAGGAGTCCTTCTGCAATGTGTTTCTGTTAAATATCATATACCTCTTTATGTAGGAAGAGAGGAGTGACCAGTAACATTTTCTGCTGTGCCATGTGCTGTGTGCTGATGTTCAGCTAATTAGAAGAATTATGGCTTGGCTTCATTGGTATGCCACGTATGTAGCTTGTAAAGCTCTCAGGGACCCTTGGAGATGAAGAGTGCTACATAAATATAAAATATTGTTAATGTGATGTTCCACATTAGGCGTCCCATTGTGCTGAGGCAGACTGTCATAAAAAACTGCAAGGCAAATAGGAATGCCTGTCTGGCATTTCTCTGCAAGGCGATCTGGGGGGCTGCTTCTCCTGAAAACCACACCAGCTTCTGGCATTTCAGAGCAACTTGTGTCTGCACTGACAACATTGCCGTGGGCTCTGGCGAAGGATGCTTTGGGTCATCCTGCAGTGACACTGCTGCTTGCTGCAGCGGCGTGATACCAATCACCAGCCCAGGATCAGCAGGTCCCAAAAGGATTTCTCAGGAAGGGTAGCAAGGAAAATTATTAAAACACTCTCTTAAAAAGCCAGTGGCACTACTTGATTCTTCACACGTTTCTTTGCACAGCTCAGGCCCCAGAGCTTCCTTATAGGAAAAGCCCAGGCAAGAAATCTTGTATTTAATTCATTTTTTCTGTTGTAATCTTGCAGTTTGTCTGGTTCTTTAGGAACACCAGTCTTGAAACAGGGGTAGCTGAAGCTGTCTTTCAATACATATTTTTAGACATTGAGACTGTTAGAACTAGTTTCATTTTAAATAGTTTTTAAGTCACAGATTCTAAAAAGGAAGGAAATATTTGTGTTTCTTTCAGATGACTTTTTTTTTGAATCCTGAAACTATATGTAAACAATTCGCAGTGAATTAGAACACATACTGATTTTTTCTGTTGTTTTCTTGAATACACTTTTGTATGCTAGTTTTGTGTAGCTATGTAGCATCATATTTAGGAGCTCTTCAAACATAGTACAATGAATGTCTTAATTGAATGGCCTTCAAAATGTGTATACAGACAGAATTTGGGATTTTCCCCTCAGTTTCTTTAAGCATTCTTGACTAAATCAGTCATACTGAAAAAAGGAGTCCCGTGACACTGGCAAATTTTAGCTTGGAGAAGTATCAGCAAGGATTTTGACTATGATTCTCCTCTGAAGTTCACTGCCAGACTGAGGGCTTAAACTATCTGATTTTTTACTAAATGCCCTGTAATCAACATGTTTGTGCTGGGGCATTTAAGGTAGGGTGCAGGGGAGGGATAAAGAAGTAGATATGGATGTATAATCATCATATCTTTGTTTACTTTTAGTTCTGTAAAGATACAGGGTGAAACTCAAGCCTTAATGGACATTTTTCCAATCACTTAGATGGAGCCAGGATTTCACCCCCCTGCGCTGGAACTCTGTGATCTTACCATGCAGATCCCAGAATCTGGAGGATTTTCTTCTTAAAGTCCCTGCTGCTGAAATTTGGGGAATAGAGAGCAAACTTCCTCCTCTGTGTTTCACAGTGAATCTTCCTGTCCTGCAGGACTGCAAAGAGAAGTTTAAAATCATTACCCTAGGTTATCTGCAAAGCAGAAGGCAAAAGATCTCTACATATTATTGTTTTCTTCTTTAAAGTCTCTCTGGAAGAGTGGACTTGTGACTTTTTAACCCTTGGGGCTGGCAATAAGTAATGCAGATATAAGAAGTATAATATGCCCATTGTGTGCTGTAGTTTTGTGATCATGTCCTTAGCCAGTTTTGCTTATGTACCTCTTCATCCTGTAACTTAATGTTTCTACTGATGCCTCTCTTGAAACAGACTCTGTGAGATCTCTGTAGCAAACACTGCCTCACTCCTTGTACAAAAGAAATATCCCTGGAACCTGGAGGGTGCCTGTGGGATGTAGGTGGCAAGGACAAGTGGTCTTTGGATCTTGAGAAGAGACAACATCCCCACTGCTATGCTTTGTGAGGAAATACTTATTGCAAAGGCTTGTACAGGGTTTACAAGCTAAGTATGTGTTGGAGAGAAAACTTGATGTTCACTGCTATGTGCCCGGAGAGCAAAGATACAGGTGCCTGCAGCTCAGCTGCTTTCCTAGCCCTTTGCACCATCAAAGGAGAGAAATTCACCTCCCATTCCAGTCTGATGTGTCAGAGTCCACATATGCCTTTGCCTCTCCATTAATTTGAAAAAGAACCATAAGTGGCAGTTTCAATATCTAAAGTTGCATGAGATGAAACTCACCAACACCGCCCGAGGCTGGAAGATGGAAGGAGAAGTCCCAAGGACCAGTGTGGTGGTGATCAGTCATGTTTTGCTAGAAACCTAATGTGTGTTTGCCACAGTAGTGTCAATGGGATTGTGTGCTTGGCTTTTTCATACTTTAAAATGATAAATCTTTGGCTTTCAAGAGAAAACTGTACCAATAATTAGTTTGGTTTTGTAACTAGATGCCTCATATTTAGTCTTGCATTTATCTTAGTCACAAAAGGAATAGTGACCTGATTTCAGGGCTGCCAAAATCTGATGGATTTTTTGTTATGGCTTATAATTCTATCTTCACTGTTGCATGTTTCCCATAAATTTTCAAAGGTCTTTGTCCTCCAATTACCAGACTGAACCAGGTGAATGAAGTAGAGGACGGAGGGCCAGATTGTACTGAAGTGTGCTTTGGGGGTGCTTTTAGAAGAAGAGCTAGTTTGCGTGAGGTGCCATAAACAGAATTGGAATAGAGAGCCTACTCCCAAAGCATCCCAGTCTCGGGGCATAAAATGTGCTCCAGGAACATGAAAAGATTACACGGGCTATGGACCACAGGACATAGCCACAATGAAGAGAGTCTGTTTTGCAAAGTATGCAGTTATGATGGACTGAGACTCTAAAGTATAACTGAAGGGCTAATAGTGTTTCTGTACCACTGGGTTTTTTGGTGATACAGTCTTTCTAAATGAGTCGATTTCAGCACACCACTCTGTGCTCTACCGGGCATGCACAGGCTGCTTCTTGGGATCCTCACCAGGCAGCTCAGGATGTGTCTTATGTGTTTTCTGGTGATCAAGTGACCTCTTTTGAGATGTGTCTTTGTTTGCCCCCATTCACCATGGTTTGGTTCAGCCTGGCCAGAGCGTAGATGTGGTTTTGGATGCCCTGTCCCAGGAGGTGCTCTGCAAGTGCACACCTGACATGCTTTACCTACGGACAGGCCACAGGACCAGGTTATGGCTACACAGAAATAACACCCTTCAAATGCACGTGGTGTAGATGTTGGGTCATGTGTACCCACTGTTTCACTCCACAGCTCACCCTCACTGTGCTGCACATGCTGCCCATGGGAACTAGAATGAGGGCAGTAGAATGTGGTCAGTAACCTCCCAGGAGAAGAACTAGAAGAAGCTGAAAGCCACTATTCTGGGTCGGTTCTAGATTTTCCATAAGCAAATGGTACATTGTTTTAACACTAGTGCTCATCTCGGAAAATTGCATGATTCACTGCTTGAACATATGTCTGCATTGCCGGCTGCCTGCCCTTCCCAGGTGCATTTGTGGATGTGTGAAATCTGAGCCGGCCCCATGGTGTGGAGCATGTTCTGAACTGAACGAGCCGAGTATTTAACAGCTGCATCTCTAGGTGTCAGCTTCTTTTCGGATGAGCACTGGCTTCTCCATTGCATGCATTTACATAAATGTGGATTTATGGATTTGTTTAAGGACTGCACAGATCTTTGTGTTGAATAAAGGTGACCTAAGGAGTAGAGCCTCCTTCCTGGGAGTGGCTTGCAGGCATGAGTTTTAAGTGTGGTTATTAATTTGAGGAATTATAAAAAAGTCAGTGTGGCACAGCTCTGTGATGTTGCTATTTTTAATTGGCTTTTGAAGCTCATAATTAATTTCTTAAAAAGGGGGAGATCCTGGTCCTGCAGAAGTGAGTGGGAGTTTTGCCACTGCCTTCAGCAGAGGGGAATTTCACCATCTATTCTTTTATTCTCACTAATCCTCTGCAACAACAGAAGAGCAGCCTAGCACATGGAAAGGATCCTTCCCATTTCTTGTCCCTGCCATTGCCAGTAGTGAGATAGGAGGATCCTCCTTCCTTCTTCATTCCCATGCTTCCTACATATGTGCGCTTTGGCAAGATACACTTCCATTTCATCATCATGTAAGGTGAAAGCGGCCATTAAAGGAGCAGTTTGTTCTTAGTCTTCATGTGCAGAGATAGGCAGGTCTCTCTCCTTCCCTCCTGTGCTTTTGAGTAGTTGCAGGAGGGCAGGAAATCTAACCTCTTTGAGGTCTCTGGGTCAAGGAGCTGTCTGACATGGCTTTAAAGGTCACTGTGCTCCTTTGCATTTATCTTGTGCCACTCGGAGCACAGTATGCCAGCAGGCTGTATGAAGCACAAAGAGGTACTGCCTGACATTTTGCGGAACAGGGCTTGGGTTATAAAGGAAAAACATGTGAAAACAAAACTCAGCTCAGGGCTGCGCAAGGCCAGAGCTGGAACACTTGAGAGAGGAGCCCCTGCAGCAAGTAAGAGAGATGTGTGGCATCCTGTGGGTTTACCAGTAATCGTGTTTGGCATTTCTGTGTCTTGTAACCTATGTATAGCACTGTATTTTCAAAGCTCTTGACAAATGTTAACAAGCCAAACTCCACCTCAGTCCTAATAGCCTAATAATTTCACAGAAAACCTGGGATGTTTTTCCTTCACCCTTCTGCTTTGTAGGTGACTGTATCCTTCAGACTGGCCGTACCTGCCAGATTTGGCTGAGCAGTCGTCTTCTGCATTAGTTTTGCAGCACGTGTAGCAAACGTGCTGCAAGGCACTTTGTCTGCCTTGCTGTCTCCACTCTAATGTAGGCACTAGAGAGCGTCAGAGAACCAAGGAAGCTGAATTACCATTGAGGCTTATTTACTGACAGCTTTTAAAAATAATGCATGAACTGTTCAGACAAAACTGGTGCGCCATCACAGGCAAAGAACCAGGGCTGGGGAAATCCCTTTTCTCTGAGGAGAACAGATGCAGGATGCCAGGAAGGGTGTCAAGGGCTGGTGGGGAGAGTGCTGCAACTGCAGCTCTAGTGTTTGGGGCCAGCACTGGTGAGAGTGTGAGCTGCAGTTGAGTAAATTGCCCAGAAACAAGTCACCAGCACTTGGCTCACTAACAAGAAGTTTTTTGCTTTTTATTTTCCTGAAGAAATCCTATTCAAAGAATCAAAGAAAAGAAGCAAGTCTGAAGATATGACCAGGCAGGCACATTCTAAGTGGGGCAGTGTTATTGTTGGCTCAGTCTGCTGTCCTGTTGGACATTTTCCCATGGGGGACTGTGACACACAACAGAGACATCCAGGCTGGCCTTTTTCCATTCAGGGACTGTGGGACAAATGAATATTTTGGTGTAGACTTGCCAGCTGCTGCCCCTCCTTCAGTTCTTCACCCCAATTGAACTACTGAGTCAAAGAAGCTTCTCAGAGGCCAGTAAAATGGCTCAACTGCAGTTAAGGTCTCAGCCCACTCTGCTGTTCTCTGTGGGATGGATGATCACCGGGCAGCAGAGCTGCCTGTGCAAAAGAAGTCCACAGAGACTCACTCACGAGAGAACAGTGTTTTTTCGTTGATGCAATTCTCTTGCCCTTTTCACTTTTCTTGCTCTTTTGGCCTTTCCAATTTGTCACCATGAAATACATAGGTCTCCCATAATAAGATCTCACTCCTTTTCTTGCTGAATAGACATACTAAATATAGAAATCTGTGTCTCTGCACTGTCTGCTGTGGTCAAGTGATTGTTTCACGTGACTGGCCTAGGGGGTCGTACAGACTGCAACCTCAGTGTGGTCCGTGGTGGGTTTTTATAGGATCACCTTTTTAACAATATTAGGAACAAATAAATAAATAATAATCCCTTCATACAGTGCTGACTGTGTGGAGAAGAGTGACATGGAATTTATATAGGAGGAGATGCACTGAAGCCTTTGTTCTGGGGGGGTGATGTTAAATTTGAATGCACACCAGTGCATGTGCACTGAATAAGAAAAAGGGAGTCATGAGACCTTGGAATTCTTCGTCAGAAGGTGTTAATGACTCCACAGATGTTACACCATGGCAGACTTTGATCCGAAGAGACTGATTTGCATTTGAAGATAGGTAGATGTGAACGCAGAATTATGGAATATCCTGAGTTGGAAGGGACCCACAAGGATCAGAGTCCAATTCCTACTAGCAAACTAGAATCTCTCCTGTCCTATCACTGCACCATTTCACTTCCTTCAGTGGTATCATTAATATTTTGGGGCAGAAATAGCTGATAAAGCTGTGGTACAAAAAGCCTGAAGGAGCAGCTGATTTAAAGAAGTAAAAATGTATCCTCTCACAGTCACTGTCCTGACACATAATTTCTTGAACCAAGGAACAGTTTTTGTTGTCAGAAGCAGCCAAAGGAGGTGCAGTCCTTGGGGGCAGTAGGCATGACTGCTTGAGGGGAACAGATGTGGGTCTGGCCATGCAAGGAGTAAATAGAGTCCAAGTAAAGCATGTGATGCAGTAGTGGTTGTCACTCTGAAGTAGTGCACACCTGCAGAGTGTTCAGGTGTTAGCACAGTCACTCAAGTACCACAGGAATTCATCTGGCAAGGGCAGAGAAAACTGAAGAGCTATTTGAACATCAAGCTTCAGCCACACAGCTGCATAGGCATTTGGAGACATTCTCTGGGCTTCTTTGCAGGGTAATTGGCTGGTTTTGTTAGAAATGGGAAATAAGGTTGTGCAAGAATTTTAGCAGTGCTAAAATCTGGACTGGAACTATCCTCAGTACAATACATCATAAGCCCTAAGTTGTTTCCATCCCACACTGGCCATGAATTGTGTGAGGGGCTAACCTGCTCAAATGGGTCAGAGGCAAGGTGGGAGGACACAAGGCTTGCAGATTGACTCCTCAGTAATCCTGCTGTCACACTGACTGTTCTCTCCTCCCCTCTGCAGGTGAGAAGCCTTACAAGTGCTCGTGGGAAGGGTGCGAGTGGCGTTTTGCACGGAGCGACGAGCTCACAAGGCATTACAGAAAGCACACGGGTGCAAAACCCTTTAAATGCAACCATTGTGACAGGTAAAGCAGCCTTCTAATACCGTGTTAAAGAAATGTGGAGGTTTGTGACTGGCATGGAGCTGCCAGTTCTCCAAGACAGGAGACTTGGTTCCCAGCACAGGGGCCCTTTTGGCCTCTTGTCCCAGTGCCTTGAACCCTGAACCAAGGAAAGACCTTCCACTTTGCCCCAGTCTTGCCTCGGTGGCCAGGCAAGCTGGCAGGTGTGCAATACTTCCTAAGCAGTGTGAGCTGTTTCCTTCCCACAGCACAGAGAAAAATGCAGGGTCAGGTGTAGGTCTGACTGAACTCTTCTGGTGTCTGTTGTGGGCACAGGATTCAGTCCATAGGGCAGCTCCTGTTAATACCCTTAAAGCAGAGAAGACATCCAGGGGGTCTTCTCTTACCACAGAGTCCAACCTCTGGATGTAGCAGGGATGAGTCAATAAAAGACAACAAAGAGCACCATTTTCAGAACCACAAGAGTGATTTAGACACATTTTACAGTTCAAGTTCACGGGGTTGTTTTATGTAAGATCAGTGATCTCTGCACATTCCTGCTAATTAGTGAATCACAGTTTTAAATCTCATCCTTGACATCTGTTTGAAGTAGAAAATACTCTCCACCTTCCTTCCATGTGGGCCCAGCTTTAAAATCCTGACAGGTGCCCAGAGCCAAGGTTCCTGAAGAGCCTGTCACGCAGCAGTCCTGCTCTGGGCACTCAGAAACGAGGTGTGAGCCGAGCACCCAGCAGCTCCCACTGAGAGCCACCATGACAGCCGCTTACTACCCATTCCTTTTTGCATTCCTGGCCGCTTCAATGAATGCTGAGCTCATCTGAAAAATATGGTCATCCTTGCTTGGTGCTGAGTGTTTTTGAAAGCTGGGCTCTTTGAATTGAGAAACAAACCCGAAAAAACACCCTTCTCCACATCCCCAATCCCAGCTGATAAGAAATCAGGGTGGAGCAAAAGCAATTACCCCTGTAATAACTCTTGACAGCACTGACAGGATCGAACAATGAGCAGTTCTCCCCCTCGACCCCCCCCAGCTGAAGATTGGCAGTGCCCTGGGTGAAACCTGGATCTGCCATTGAGTAATCAAATAATGTGCTTGCATCTGAACATGTTATTCAGCTAATCCTATTTATATATATTTTTAAAAGAGGCTTAAGAAAATTACCCATCTTTTTAATGCAGCACTAAGGTTCTCGGCTGTGATAAGGAAACGTTTTGTAATACAATAAAGGCTCTAGGAAGCCTCTGGGTACACCAGACCAACAGAGAATATGCTTGGAGAGAGGATGTGTGGGACATAAACAAGGGACCCCATCCTTTTATGGGAAGGAAATTTGATCATTTTCACATCCTGCCTTTCCAAGAGCTACATCTCCTTAAGTGCTCTTCTGCCCTTCTCTCCCCTCTTCCTGTCCCCCCTTCCCCCATGAAGCGCTTCCTCTTGGATTATCTTTTGTTTTATCCCTGGATTATTTTTATTTTTTTTTCTCAGAATGAGGTACAGGATAAGCCAAGTAGGGACCTCTGCAGTTCTGCTTTTGTTTAAGCACCTCTGTGAAAAACAGTTATGTTCTGTGTTTTAAATGTAAGGCATTGCCTTTCTCTTTTCTTTCCTCTGAAGAACAAACTAACCATTGTGGCCCCACAAACACATGCACATACACACAAAAAGCCCCAGGGTTTCCGTGTCACGACAAACAATAGTTTTAGCAGAGATCTAAAGAAATATAGTCGGTATTTTCAACTCCTTGATCTCTTTCAGCCCTTTTTTAAGTGTTCATTATTCTCCCTCTACATATTATCCCTTCCTACCTAGCTTTTCTCTTTGGCCGCAAACTCAGTCACTGCAGTCAAGAGATATATTCCTGTAATGATCTAATGCATTTTTTGCTCTTCTGCTAAATCCATAGATAAAGGAAAAATACTGTTAATAAAGTTAAGTGCTGTTAAACTCCATGTCCATACCATCTGTGTGTGGTGATAGGAGACAGATTTGTCCTTACCCTCCCAGTTAGTTGTTGCAAGCTTGTAGAGTGGCAGTGCCTGTTCTTGTTTTGCTCCACTCTGTCATCCTACTATTTTTCCTTTTCTCATTCCCAGATCTCTCTACTACCACCTACTGCAGATGATACCTCAAGCAGGCACTGAAACACGAGCTTAAAACTGTCCTTAGCTGTTTAGGCAGGCTTTCAATGTTTAAGATGCTCCTTCCTGAGCCTGGGTTCCAGCTGGAGAACAGTTTCCCTGTCTTTGAGTTCCTAACCATTATTGCACCCACCGTGATCAACAGGAGTTGTGGCCAATCCCTCAGACATGCTGGCTTGTTACATTTTAAGGAGCCTATTGGAGATGTTTTAACAACATCGATGTAGCACGAAACCTGAGCCCTGTTATTCGGAGTTGAAGGCTGTATCTTGACAATGAGAGCATGAAAGGGGTGATTCAAATAGCAAAGGGGAATGTTGTTCACACAATCTGGCTGCAGTTCCCTTCCAAGGCTGTTTTCAGATGTGCTTGTCTCTCTGACCTTCTGGCCGATGTCAAAGGGGTATTAATGTCCTCTGTGTAGAGATGAATTTTATAGCAAAAGAGATTCTATTCTCCCGTTGTTCCAGCCCTATCCCAACACCATGCAGCCCACAGATCACATGGTTAGTTATAGCTGGCAAACTACCACTGGTTTGAGTAACATTGTATGTGCTGCAAATGGTGTGTGGTTTGGTGGCAGCAAGGGAGAAAGGAGAATCAGCTAAAGTGGTGTGGAAAGCAGTGTCCAAGTCCTTCGTGGCTTCCAAACACCAGGGTTATGCTGGTCATTAGCCTTCTCCAGGAATTTAGGTTCTCAGAAACACAGGCTAGGGTTGTTCCTCACACAGTGCGAACCCTCAGCACTTCAAGGGGAAAAGTTTGACAGGGTAGTGACGCTTGTTTTGCATAAATATGTGTTTTGGAGATAGCAGCTTAGTGCCAGACTGTTGGGGTGTATGTTCCTCTCTGCTGCTTGTGTGTGCACATGTGCACGTGGTTTCCTTATTGGCAGCAAGCTAAGAGCACACTTAGCTGGAATGAACACATCCCACAGCGGAAAATCCACAGCTGGGAAGAAAGATGCCTGAGCAATATATTCTCCCCTCGCTGTACTTATCTTCCCTCTTCCTCCTTCGGAGGCTTCAGTGCTGAGCAGTATTGTGTTGCTAAGGAGATGGAGCAAAAAGAGAAAGGAAGAAATCATGTTTGTGTGCAGGGAATTTATGTGTCACACATAACTGTATGACTTTTATAATTAGAATGTCTTATTCTAGCATAAGCTGTCCTTTCCAGGGAGAGCTGGACCAGGGGAGAGATGATAAAAAAGACTGTGATGGCCCCACATACAACGTGCAGTGCTGGTCTGGAACTGGAAGAGGTGTAGAGCCAGAGGTGCACAAAGTCCTGTCTCATGGGCAGGGCTAGAGACCAGCAAGGCCTCTTTCCCTGCTCCCTCTAGTCCCAAAAGGAAGGAAAAAATGTGTCCATTAATCAATAGGCTTTTTGACGGCATAATTTAGCTGTAAAAATTTTGTAGGGGCTGTTTTACTGTTGAAAATAAATGTCCACATACACCAGCCTTACCAAGAGATAGAATGAACCAAATTAGTCAGCAGCAGAACGTGAAGAATAAGTATGGTACCATTTTATTAGCTATAAACTAGCATTTTATTAGCTATAAAAATATTATAGGGCTGAAAAATGTACTAGATGCTAATATTGTGGTTACTGATGTGAAACAATGCATTGAATCTATATTTTTTAACAGATCTCACTCTGTTGTGACTCAGCAATGCACTTTCCTGTGTTGCATCTATAATAGAGACAACTGGAGAGGAAAAGCCATGCTGCTTGGATGGTGGTCTTATGACTAGTCCTAGACTGAAGTGCCAGCTGGTGCATGCCTTTTTGGCAGCCACTCAAGCTGTTGTTTTGTTTTGGCAGCCCTGGTAGCCAGAGCATGCTGCTTTCTCAGTTTAGACTGATGAGAGAGATGTTGGTCCAAAGGTGTACTTTGGCACCCCAGGGCTAGAAAATTCTAGTTGTGTGGAGCCTGCTGTGTTGAAAGCCCAGTGTCCATTGTCAGATTCATATCTGTTTTGCTGAGGTTCATGTAGGACCTTGGAGGAATGCAGCCTCCATCCTATTTAAAAGTCTTTAATTTTTGCCTTTCTGAAGGTATTAACCCCCTTATAAGCTGCAAGTAGAGAAAAGCTGACGTGAGAAGAGCTGTACTCATTCATAGAAGATGAGTATATTATTTTTCTTGTGGAAGTTGCCTTGTTGCAATATTTCTTTGTCTTACAAAAGCACCTCTTGCTCACTCATCTCTGTGTGCAGAAGCAGATAGGCTAAACGTGCAGAGGAATACTTCCAGCAGGATGGAAAACATCCCTTAACTATTTGAAATATCTTCTCCACGGACACCCCCTTGTCGTGGGGGAGAAGCTTGCGTGCCCTTATGAGGTTGTGAGCTGTGCTGGCGGT
>JAWWEE010000162.1:26097777-26131629 GCA_035221455.1 Xenops minutus | reverse complement strand
CTGTCAGGCTTGGTGCTGTGACCACTTCCCTGGGGAGCCTGTTCCAGTGCCCAACCACCCTCTGGGTGAAGAACCTTTTCGTGGTATCCAGCCTAAACCTCCCCTGACAAAGCTTCATGCCGTTCCCTTGGATCCTGTCACTGGTCACCAGAGAGCAGAGATTGGTGCTGCCCCGCTGCTGCCCCTCAGGAGAATGTCTAATGGGAACTGAAACCTCAGCTGTGGGAGACTGTAGAGCATCCAGTCAGTGTGTTAGATTAAAAAAAAGGGTAGGAGAATCCTAGAATTTCATTACTGCAGTGTCCTAAAGTAGGTGCTCTCAAACCCTCCACTATGATATTCATTGGCTGTGAACCTGCATAAATGTCCTCCTTTGACCTCTGAACACACCTGCCTTTAGACATGCTATTTGTAGTCTACAAACCTTAATTATTAAGTAACAGTTTAAGCACTAGACTCTATTTAAATTGGGAAAAGTAAAGCAAGACTATTTACTTCCAGTGGTCATATATGATCTTGTTGGCACCTCAGTTAGATATGGCAGCACAAGAGCCCCATGGTAAAAGAAATGCTGAAATACTTTGTTCTAAAGGCAGGCCTACATCTACATTATGGATCCAAATAACCTAAAAAACATAGAGGTAAGGGGGATAAGAGACTTAAACAGATTTAAAATTTCTCAGGCTCTCTCTGTAGCAGGTCTTGAACTCTGAAGCCAAAATTTGAGCTTTGGAACCATTTCTTATGTTTGTAATGGGAGATATTTTTCACCTGTCTATATGGTGTATTCAGTCAATCTGATGACTGGGTTTTTGGGTGCTCATACGCAAGTGTCCTAGTCATTACTAAAATTTTGAACCAGAACTACTATTTTTTAGAAAGAGTCTCCATTTTGGCAAGACATAATTAGTGGCACATTCCAGGTTTCTTTTTTTCTTTTACAGTGACAAGTTTTGTTTCTTTGCAGATACTTTAAGCTGTGCACATCAAACTTGTGTAGTCCGCTATAGCTAGTTCCTTTCTGGGTCTGTGTCTCCTTGCTAAAGTTGTACAGTTGTCCTCTCTTTGTAAACTATCAGTAGAATCAGTCTAAAAAAGGAAGGGGTTTGTGTAAGGCTTCTTGGAAGCAAACCCATAAATAGATGAATTGGTGACAGTTGAGGACTGAGTTATCCAGCTGTAGAAAGGAGAAGCTTGACCTTGCTTCCTTCAATGGTAGATTTATGCCTATTTGCAAAAGAGAAGCCATTATAAGAAAGTCCCATTGTGGTTTCCAAGGCCATGGAATTATAGAATGAGAACAAATTGAGAAAAAAGTCTCACAAGGTAGTGGACACAGAAGAAGCAACTAAAACAAATGTGAGTTTTTGTGATTATCTGAATAATATTGTGGAGCAGAGCAGTCAATCATAGAATCATGCAGGTGAGAAAAGGCCTCAAGAGGCCATCTTGGCCAACCTCCTACTAGAGCTGCTTGCTCAGGGCCATATCCAGCTGAGTTTTAAATATCCCCAAGAACGGAAGTTCTGCAACCTCTCTGTGCAAGCTGCTCCAATATTTACCCCCTTTTATGATTAAAAAAAAAATAAATTAAAAATCTGTGTGTCAAATAGGAATTTTCCATGTTCAAACATGTTTTCATTGCCTCTTCCACTGTGCACCTCCAAGAAGAATCTGGCTTCTTCTCTACAGTCTTGGTTATGTATTTGGAGATAGGAATAAGATCTATCCTTACTCTTCTCTTGCTAAGGCTGAACCATGTCTCTCAGCCCCTCTTCATCCATCATGTGTTCCAGAACCTGATCTTCATGGTGGCTCTCTGCTAGACTTGCTCCAATATGTCAATCATTTTCTTGTAACTGGGAGACGAAAACCAGGCAGAATATTCCAGATCAGGATGTGCCTCATATGTTACAGTGTTGATAAAAATAATTTATTCTGGATTTTTCCATTATCTAATTGAGACAACCTATATTTTAAGATAAGATTCTATTTTCAAAACTGACTAATGAAAAATCATTTAGGAAGCCCCAGTATAAATCGTATTCTAATCAGATTTGCTGAAACTCTGCATAAAAATATGCTTATAGAAATATGCTTTCTATACTGCCAGCTTGAGGCCTGGCAAGCAAAATTCTGTTTTTTCAACATGACCATAGCTGGTTTACTTTGAACTAAAAAATTTATTGTTTCATTCACACTGTATCAAATATGAGGCCACATGATGCTGTATTTTAGTAGCTTTTTAGACTAAGACAACACTTTAGTGCATCTTTATTATGTTTGGTTTTCCCCCTTAGGAGATAAAGGGCAGTTTAAAATATCACATGCTTTTTATAAAGATCAGTCTAACCACAAAGGAGATTCCAGAGTCCAGAGTATTCTTTATTATCCCAGAGCTGTGTTTTTTCAGTAGCTCGTATTCAATCTAGACAATTATATTACCTGGCTAAACCAGCAAATGAAGAAGAGAAAGGACAAACCAAAATTTTAGATTCTTTCAAACTGAAATTCTAGATTCTTTCAGTGTCCTGCTCAAGGCCCTGATCAGTCTGATCTAACTAATCTTTCTTTAAACAGAGGGTTAAATTAGGTGATCTCCAGAAGTACCTTCCCATATGAATTTTTCTGTGTTTCTATGATTTGTTTCAGAGCTCTCACTTCTTAAATGTGTACTGGTTCTAGTTCTTCCCAGTCTTGTGCTGATGGAAAACACTGTAGGGCAGGTCCGTAGGTTATCTCTCAAATTCTCATAGTTTCATCCTTGTTAAACTTTGTAAGGTTTCTTCATGAAGGAGACTTAGAGAGGAGGAAATCTTAGAAGAACCCCAAACTCTTAGCAAACCATATTGAAGGAATATCATACCTTGAGATGTGTCACAGCTGCAGGGACCAGCCAGATATTACAGAAACAAGTTTGCTAGCCTGGAGGACCCATGTGATATCTCAAAAATGGTTTCTAGGATTTGAAATCTAAGCCAACATATTTCTACAAAGGTGAACAGTGATTATTTTTTTTTCTCATTCTTTTTTATTCTCCTCTGACTTTTTGGAATTGGGTTTACTGTTTCTTTAGGCTAGCACATTTTCACTTAATACGTGGGGAGCACTGACCAAACACAGAGGGCGAAGAAGGACCTGAATGCAAAAGGAGCCTGTAGGTCCTTGCTTTCAGAACTGTTTCAACTTCAGGCATAAAAATGCAACTAATCACTAGGGTGTGTAGCTAAAATGGAGTTGATCAATATGATCATTGCAGTGGTTGAGTACATCTTAGCTGTGACCTTTTTGATATCTACAGAAGCAGGCTTTCTCCCTCATTTTTATCTGACCTTAGACAACTTGGTTTAACTGTCTCTAACATAAAGGCTGCTTCTCCTATTTAACATATTTTATTTACCTGTGTACAAAAGAGGTCGTAATTGGTACTTTTGGCAAAACTGATGAAATCCAACTTGCTTAAGTGTTTTCTGTTCTCTGCCTCTTCCCCTAACGTATGTCAAAATTTTTAAATTTAAGAAAATAAAAAAGTGGAAAATTTTGTAAATAATTTAATGTTACTAGGCCAGCACTCAGTGGATCAAGGGCTTTTATTCTTGATTTCACTCAGGGCTTGGCACATTATGTCATTCCATCCAGTAAGACTGTTTTTAAGCTTTCATATCTTGGGTGATGCTCTAACCTAAAACTCTTAAAGTACTTTTTGTTAATTTCAGATATAATTGCACTTGTAAAGATTCCTACATACCAAGAACAAAAACAATGCTTGACAATGACTCTATTTAGCTCTGTCTTGAAAAATGGAAATAATTTTCTCCCAAGATACAACTACTCAATGATAAGTCTTGCCTGACTTTCTTTAGCATTAAAACTACACCTTTGTGAATGATCACTTCCAGATCAAACTTGGATGTTCTTCTACCTTTTGTCACGTTTGTGTCTCTTTTTAATAATAGTTTAGGGTTGACTACTGCAGTCTTTCTTCTCCACAGCTTGCACAGGCTTTAGTGGCAAGATTTAGTCTTGTAAGGTCTGTAGGATCTGGCCTACCAGGTACTAAGATCTGTCTTGTAAAGCTGAGAATTTCCTCCTGCCTTAGAGGAAGAAGTCCAAGACATACTTGTGCTATATAAGTTATATATATAATGGTATAGTTGTATATATAAATTATATACATAAAAATGTGGAAATCAGGAGTAGACTGCCTTTATCACCTCAAGAATGAGTTTCCCTACCTGAAAACTTTCAAATGCAGGCGTCATTTTTCAAACAGGGTTTTATAGTTTTCCTTAATGCTTGTTGATGGCATTTTTGATGTAATAATTGAAGTTGGAACTCTGCGATTTTAAAAATGGAAGCTTTGATGATTTTTTTTTTTTTAAGTGCTTTGGTCCTAACTTCTATATACTGCCAGAAAGCAGGTTCTCCACCCTGTCTCTGTGTGGGTGTGCATGTACAATAGTGTACTGTATATACCTACACAGAAGAGGAAACCGAGCTACTGACTTACAGTTTGTAGTAGCCAACTGTGCCTATTGCTTTGATTTAGGGAGGGCACTTGCTGTTGCCACTGCATTTTAGGAATCATGTCAGCTTCTGTAGGAAAGTTTTCAACAGTGCTGGGAAATACATGTTGCTGTGTACTGTGAATGAGTAGGCTGCAAATTTGGGGATTGGGAGGGGAGGTGGGAAGGGAGGGGAATGAGGGTTTAGCATGTACACATTAAAAGGGAACTAGAATGGACAGAAACATGGCAGTTTTAGCCTTTATTGTTGGGCTTTCGGGGAAATTAAAAGCTAACATGCAGTCCCTGAAAGGCCTGATGGCTGAAGGGCTGATCTTTGTATTTTGCAACATACATTTTACCCATCACTCTGTACTTTAAACCCCAGACCTGTCATATTCTGGAAGTAGATCAAAACACTTGTTTAAACACTACTTTGTTACCAAGGCCATGTCTCTACCAGGGAAGCTGCCCTACGTTAAAATACCGGTCTAGTTAAAATCACTTTGTAGCTGCACCTATTACTTGATTGCCTGGATTGAATTTGCATTGGCATCCTATGCAGTTAAGCTGAAGTGTAAGAAATGCTTCAACTAATTAAGATACCTCTACAGGAAGCTTCTTGCACCAATTTAAGTACCTGGTTTTGAAATCACTGCATATACACTAAGACAGCTTTTCTATTAGAAACAAGGCCTCAGTTTGGCATGTCTGCACATCTAGATGAAAAAATTACAACGCAGGCTGAGATTTGTTTTCTTGCTTTGCAAAGTGGCCTGTTTTCGTTCTTATTCTTTGAAACTTTTCTTGCTCTCTGCTACACATTAGATTTTTGTTTGGGGGATTTTTTTTAGCAACAACAACAAAATAGGTATGAATGCTCCCTATCAAATAAAAGAAAAAAAAGAAAAAAAAAGAAAAAGAAAATAAAAAAACCCACAACATTGCTTGAAGGACTTTCATTTTGCACTATATTTTTTCTTTTACCAGATGTGTCTGACAAGTGCATTTTGGAGATGCCCTCGGTCACGTTCTCTCAGGCCTACTCTGGTATTTCTAATATATCACAGAAGTACCCAATCTTGTAGCCCTCAGTTCTGCCTTTTTTTGACATTTTATTTTTTTTAAGCTTTTTATATATATATATATTACTTTGTCAGTTTTTTTGCTGTACAAAAAGTCTTAAGATTTAAAAATATTATTTGTATTATATGATGGTGGTATGTTAATGTTACAAAATTATTAATGAAGAAAAAATTTATTTTTGTTACTGGTCTGTTTCATAATTCTTTTTTAAATTGGTATATTGTAAGATATCTATGCAAAAATGTTATGTGACGCATTTTTATTTAAGAATGTAATATGTGTAATAAACAGTAGAATGTGTTTGGCCCGATAGTGTTTAGCGTGCCTTGTATTTTATTTCATTATGAAAACTTATGTGAAATGTGAAATGGCTTTTGAGTATCAGTTAAAGCTATGATATAAAAAAATACAGCATCTAAGCATGCTTTAGCTTATCAGAATCACATTTTTGGATTTAAAATTTTTTTAATCTATTTTTATGTGTTTTATAACAGTTCAAGTGTTGCTTATTTTCATGCAGTGTCACATGTTGCTTTTGGAAAATATGCTCAAGAAGGAAGTTCTTATTCTTAAAAACTGACCGGATTTGGTTTGTAATCCTCCTTCTTATGTAGGCAGTGATTTCTGTTACTTGTTATTACACTCATAGGAGAGTTCAGCCAGTGTTATTTTTGTAAAAGATACAGAGAACACTTGCATTTCATTTTCCATGCCTAGCTTTAAAACATTTGTCAGTCAGTGGTCAAAACAGGACTAGACTTTGAGGCTCCTGAGAACTAGTGCTCTGCTCTAGAGTGTGTGTCAGCCTGACTCACACAAGTGCAGTATTGCTCTCTTTACCCCACCTCAGTCATTCAGTCTCCCTCTCTAATGTCTGCAAAATTGTAACACAATCGAATCCACCTGGATACTCAAGTACTAAAAATGTATTTAGGCAGTAAAACCAGTTATTTTGAGCACAATTACTTTGCAGTGTCATGGCATAAAATTAAACTACTTTTTCAAGTCAGGCTGGTATCCCCTTAGGTTTTTACTGCTCATACATTGCAGCAACTGCAGTGGGCATTGCAGTGGAACGTTCTGCAGGGCTCTCTATCTGATGCCAGCTGGCTAGGTTTTACTTCTGGGACAACTCGCCTCACTTGCCCTGTTGGGAAACCTCCTAGGACTGTTTATGTGAGACAGACAGAGGGTAGGACTTCCCTCCTGACACCTGCATCTAGAAGTCAGATGACCATTCTAATCTGCCCATTTATTCTCCCTCTGTAGCTAATAAAGAGAGACATATCCAGAAGTCACTCATTCCAGGCAATGAGTTGAATACAAAAGAACTGGAATGATGTCAAGCATTTCTGTAAAATGACATGGTTAAGCTGGAAGACAAAAGTTCCAGTGATGCACATGGCTACTCTGGTCACTCAGGCTGTACCGGAGATCTGATGAAAGACATAATGTGTAGTGTTTGCATGTTTGTTAACAAGCAGCTCTTGAGCACTTAAAAAGGGCTCAGCACAGGTAAAAATTTTGGGCTTGTGTTCCAAATGGTCAAAACTGCACCATGCTCTGTGTGCTTCAGTGTGTCAGTGATACCTTGGTGTCACAGGGTGTGAGTAATTGAGCCGATGAGTTGTCAGAGTTTTTGGCATTCTACCATGAAACAGCAAGGCTGAAAAACAGTCTCTTTGTTGTAGATTGAAGTGTGTCTCTGATTTAGGTATGAATGAAGTTATGTTATTTCTGCAAATAGAATTTTGACTTTATGGGTTTTTTTGTTTGTTTGTTTGGGGTTTTTTTGGTAAAGACAAGGTCTAGGTTCCTTCATTTTATCTTTTCCTTGAAAACTTCTAGAAGCTTTTGGCATCCCACCTACCTTGATATTTCTGGCAATTACATATTATATGTCTGTATGTCTAGACAAAGGTACTTCTAGAGTAAATTAATGCTTTTCTCTCCACCTGTCAGAAGGACTCCCAAAGAATTCTGGAACAACCTTTTGAAGGAAACTTTCAGGCAGCACACCCTGAAACCCAGCTGGAGAGATGATTATCGATTACAGGTAAGCATATAATCAGTTTGTTTTCCAGGAACTTTAAGAAAATACAGTGCTTTTCTCTTAGATGCAAGTAGGTTATTTGTCTGGATGAACAGCTGTCAGACAGTTCCCCAGGCTGAAGGCCAGGGAAAGGAGATACTGTGAATCAATTCCTTCACTCTGAAATTGTTCAGGTAGCACACAGTCTCACACCTTGGGCAACTCCCACTGTTGGGCTACAGACTTCTCTGAGGAAAGAAACATTTATGCACTTCAAGGGTTAAACTGTATATGACCCTCCTGTTGAGCTCATCTGATGCAAACTCATTGTGTGCAAACTTTTCATGACTTTTCAGATGTAGAGTCCTAGAATAGTTTGGGTTGAAAGGAACGTTAAAGCTTATCTAGTTCCAACCCCCCTGCCATGGGCAGGGATGCCACCCGCTAGATCAGGTTGCTCAGGGTGCAATCCAACCTAGTCTTGAACACTTCCAGGGATGGGACATCCAAATCTCCCTGCGCCACCTGTTCCAGTGCTTCACCACAGTAAATAATGAGAGCAGCATTAAAACTGAATGAAAGCAAAGGTTTGCCACTAGGATTATGTTATTTTACTGCGTTTTACAAATATTTTAATACTTCTGGTTTTCATTATTCTTTTAAAAGAAATCAGTCAGTTCTTATATAAAATAAACAGCTTTTAATGAACAGTTTCTGACCACCTGGATGGAAATCTTTCCAGAGGCACAGTCATAAGCCATAAGCCATATCTGCTGCCAGAAAGCTCGTGTGCCTCATCCTGTCCCTCTGTGGTGCTGAGACCTAACAAGGGTCATTGGAATAATTGCTTCTAAGGGCCTTCTGTGTCCATGGCTTGTCCTCTGACTTCAGTTTTCTGGAGATTTTTGGTCTGGAACCATAACAACCACATCCTGTTTACAGAGACCCTTCCTCATCTACCCCTGTGCACAGTTTCAGATTCACTGTCTGCTTCTATTTTGGCAGTTTAATGTTCACTGATGGGGAGGCAATAAAGCAGAGCAAAATGAAGGTGTGCTATAGGTAATTAGTCTTGAGTTTAAAATTCTTCAGGACTCTGGAGGCTCTTCCAAACTCAGTCAAATTTACCTCTATTTACTGAATTTCTGCTGGACTTTTTGGGGTGCACATTGAACAAAGGTATCTCAAACAGGTGGAAAAAGATAGGGGTGTACTTCAAGTTCAGCTTGAGATCCCCAAATAATGGAGTGTGGGATCTAGAATACAGAATCCCATTCCAGGCAAATGTTTGCCTTCTGGTTTGAGGCTTCTATGTAGTATTTCTAATTTACTGAGGTAATCAGAGGGCACTTTTCCTCACAGGATTCAGTCTAGCTGGTGTCATCAAACTTAAGACCAGTACTAATCCCACAAGTAAAGAGAAGTATTGTCAAGTGATACCATTTAAAAGCATTTTAGACCTAATGCTCTGGGAGGCAGCAAGGTTTGCCACTGTATAATTTAAATATGTTTTATGAGTTTTGGCACAGAATGGAAGGGCTCAGCTACAAATCTTTGTCTCATGTAAAGTTACATGAGGACCACCAAGGTGTCACCTCAAACTACCTTGAAATCCCAAGTAATGGTTATTATTAAAACTTAAGTGTTTCCATTCTGTTTTTATCTTTTGATGCTCGCAGGCATTTCCCCAAATCCTCTCAGCCCACTCCTCATCTCCCTCCTTTTCCATGTTTTTATGCTGCCAGATGACAGCTTCCCTTCTTAGGCCAAGGCCTTTTGCATTTAACTCATTCACTGATATTTAATGATTCTATCATTATTCTAACCTACAATGATTATCCATTAATTGATAAATTTTCTTCATCGCTGGAGCTAAAGTGAGTCCGAGAGTCTGACAGTATGTTGGTGAGCTGGCAGTGTGACGCCCAAGGACTGCTGGTGCTCCCCTCACACGGAGACCTGGCTCCTAAGCCATGCCCCAAGAGCAGTGCAGGGACATGGCTCAGCTCCGTGCCAGTGCTGGGATGAGGGGCAGGATGTGCTCCTGGCCCTGCAGAGAGCAGGGAGCACGGGGGGTCCCTCTGGTGCCATGGCCCTGCAGAGACTCGGGGCCTCAAAATGGTGCCTATGTCCTCAAAATGGTGCCTGTGGCTTCAAAATGACACCTGTGGCATCAAAATGGCTCCCGTGCCCCCAAAATGGCGCCTGTGTCCTCAAAATGGCGCCTATGTCCTCAAAACAGCACCTGTGTCCTCAAAATGGCCCCTGTGCCCTCAAAATGGCACCTAAGTCCTCAAAATGGCGCTTATGTCCTCAAAATGGCACCTGTGCCCTCAAAATGGTGCCAGTGCCCTCAAAATGGCACCTGTGCCCTCAAAATGGTGCTTATGTCTTCAAAATGGCGCATGTGGCTTCAAAATGGTGTCTATGTCCTCAAAATGGTGCCCATGCCCTCAAAATGGCGCCTGTGTCCTCAACATGGCGCCTGTGCCCTCAAAATGGCGCCCGTGCCCTCAAAATGGCGCCCGTGCTCTCAAAATGGCGCCCGTGCCCTCACGACTCCTGGTCTGGCCCTGCAGGCACCTCATGGAATCAACCACAATGCCTGCCCAGCTCAGTGCCTGAGCGACTCTGTGCCTGAGCAACTCGGTGCCAGCAGCAGGAGGAGAATTAAGGCTGATTGGAAGCGCGTGGTGACATGTTGTCCTGCCTCCAGGTGGGTCCTTTCCCGGCATGTGGAAGCCACTCTGCCCTCTCCCCACACAGTGGTTCTGTTCACCCTTCTCACCCCTTTGCACAGCTGTCCAGGCTTTCTGCAGAACCACGAGGGTTCTTGTTTTCACAGTGCTGGCAACCAAGGAATTATAAAATGCTGCCATGTTCTTCATGGTGGGCATTGCTATTAACCCCTTGTCTGTTTTTCTCTCAGTGTTCCTGGTGCTGGGTGCCTGCTCTACCGAGCCATGGTGTGGATTAAAACCAGTCACCTAGGCATCCATAGGTCATATTTTCATTAGTAAACTCAACAAAGGGCCATAGTCCAGTTGTCCATACTGTTAAATTGGTGGTTGGGCCCTGTCAGACACCCCCTGCAGCACTGCCTTTGCAGAGCTCAGGGCCAGTCGGTGCCCAAAAAGGCACAGACAGGGGAACTGTTTTGGGAGATCGTGTGGCCAAAGGTAAGAGGTCTCAGTGGTATGAGACACAAGCCATGCTGAGCCAGCAGCCTCAGGAAACCCTAAGAGTGTTTTCATGTCCATACGAGCACTGCCAGCACTCCCACACAGCGCCATTCCCACAGCACCACGGGCTACAGGAGCTGTGTCACTGCCGTCAGGTGGTGACCAACATTGTCTGTGGTGTGAGAAGATAGCTGTGCTGCTTTCTGAGCACAGCCCCTGACAGCTGGGCTGCTTTGGCTTGGTGCCGCAGGTGTCCAGCGTGGTGCAGAAGCTTCCTGATGCTGGCTGTGCCAGTGGCAGCCAGGACAGCTGCCAGGCTGGGCAGGCCTCCTCCTTCCCCTGCTGCTGCCCGCACTTGGAGTTACTGGCAGCCAGAGGTAAGCACGTGTTTTGGAAGGATGCTGGCCCACTACAGTGGGCAGGTGGAAAAAACATCCACAGTCCCTGAGCAAAAGACCGGCCCTTGGGTAGTTGCTGCCTGGCAAACTTAAGGAGGGCAGTTTTCTTTTTGATCATACTGGGATTATGCTACCAATTGTCTTACAGTGTGATGGTACTGAAAACAAGGGGAGTCTGATGCCCAAATAACTTTCTGCTTGTGATGTTTTTTGTTTTGCTTTGTCTGGTAAAAAATTATGGTTGGTGAAAATACTAGATAAAGCAAGGATGTTTCTGCTTCTTCCTTCACATGCCATGTGACTCACACCTGACTGAGAAGAACTATTTGAAATGGAGGATGAAAACAGTTCCTGCACCACTTAAATTAAAGGTTTATTGATTCTGCTCTTAGCTGTGCCGAGCATCTCCAGCTGTGATGGTGATACCCACCTGTTAAGAATCAGACTAATATCTGTTTCATGTGCTGGCAACTGTCAGAGTGAACAGGTAATCAACATCAGCATCATTACTGCTTTATGTGTGGACATAAAGCATGCACATGTACATACATGTCCATGCACATGTCCATATGCATGGACATACACATGCATATGTGTATATATATATATATATATATATATGGTATACACACATGTATTTAGAGATATGCAAGTTCTTATGTTCCCTCCTTACCTTTCTGATGGTACCATAACACAGTCCTTAAGAAGGTTCTCCTACGCCCACCCCTATACTTAAGTGATGTGAGAGAGGAGAAGAACAAAGCTCTTCTGAATGTTACACTAATATTCTGTTAGGAAACCTTGTCTTCCAAGCCAGATATTTCTGTGACACTGTAAACCTGTCACTTTGGTCCAAATTCACAGTAGAATTCATTACCTAAATATCTTTATTGATATTGAGAGTCTTTAGCCTCCCAACAATTTCCTAAACCAGGGATGATAGCATTCTTCTACCAGAGAGAGGTACCTGCCCTAATGAAACTGTCATGTTCCAAAGACACAGAGGCCCCAGACTGATTTCCCTGGTCTCACCTGTCTGCTAATCTCTTTATAACACCACACCATTCCTGGTTTATATTGCCTTCAATTGAGTTATATTCTGTTAAGCACCAACTTCTCCTTAGTTGACTGCCAAACTGCCAAAGTGGTAGCTTCAGTGGCAGCACCAGGTAGGTGAATTACAAACACAGTAAGTGAAAAGTATGGAATTATCCTCTCTGTTGTATTCCTTTTGTATTTGTGTGCCGTGTCACACAGTGGCTGTGTGTAATCTAGGAAGGGCCAAGCGTGTGCTTGTGAACTGGTTGAGCTCTCTGTCTCAGTGGTACTTACTTGTTTTCACACACAGACACATAAATTTAAGGGTGCATTTGTATTGGCTGAGGCCATGCTGATGTATGCTGTGTGATACTGGTATGTATTTTGTGATGCCAGTGCACCTCTGCTCTCTCATCTGGAAAAGAAGCAGTGCTATGAATTCTCTGTCAAGGGTAACTGTGAAGATCAAACATTTTGAGGGCAGGGGCAAGTAATATTAAGAATATCTTTTCTTTGATAGAAAGCAGACATTTTTTTTCGCTGTATCCCTGAATGTCTATTGCCACAAAAGACCAAAAAATACCATGGCTCTGTAATACACTCTGTGCTAATACACTTAATGAGCCTCCTAAGAAAAGAAAGACAGTATGTATGGAAGAGGTGATATGTGATCTATCCCTGGGAGTGCTTAAGGACATCAGTCTTTTCCTTCCTTGGATAACTGTAGGGTGCAGGTGTTAAAGTTCATGGTCCATATATATATATATATAGGGAAGAAAAATGGAAATTAGAGTATTTAGGTAGCAGTTATTCAATCTGATGTTTTTGGAAAGAAAGAACATTTCCAAAGAGAGGAAGATGTAAACTTTTGGTGTGTCAGAGCAGATAGATTTTTATGGATCACTCTTCAGGACTGAATACAGAGAGAAATTACTTTTTCTGAAAAGTTGACCCTAGCCTGGTGTCTGAGCTGAAGACCATTTAAAGGTACTGGACAGGTTTTCAACTTAAGTAGAATTTAAACTGCTACCTTAATTCTCAGTCCTGAGTATGGAGATTTTATGGTTCATATCAAACTTCTTTTATTTTGTAATACAATAAAATAGATTTTTTTTTTAAAGACACCAACAAAAATGGTAAAAGACAGCCAATCTAGTTATAACACTTCTATTGGCACCCATTCTTTTGGCTCCATAAGGAGTAGACTCCTGCCGTGGCTCTGCTCTTTCACATACTTCTGGTTTTAATAAGAACAGGAGGTATGCAGAGAACAGAACATTTTCTGAAGGGGACCAGTCCATCATTCAGCATTAAAAATGTAGTAAGCTAACAGTCTTTTTCAAGAACTTTGTATGATGACAGCTCAGTGAGCTGTATTTCCTACAAAACATAGTTTGCTGATCAGATGTTATATGCACATTTCTGTCAGTGATGGTGGTAACAATGGAGATACTTTCCAAGCTTTACACAGACCTTTTCTTTCTGTTTCTCTTTTTCTCTTAAAAAAAAAAAAAAAAAGGAAAAAAAAAGTCAATTATCAGTCCACCTCAAGCACTTATTTTTTCCTCATCAAACCATCCCCAACCCCCTCTGCACCCATCAAGCTGTGTGCAATCTTTCCAGCAAGACCTAAAAACATGTGATATCCTTTTGGATTCATGTTTTGTGTGGAATCTCAGTCTGAGTGAGGCCTCAGGATGAAGCACTTACTGTCAGGAGGATGGCAAGGCAGTCAGGATTGCGTAGGCGTGCAGAACTGAGGAACCAGGGCTGCTCAATATGTTTTTAATGAAACTGATAAATACAGCCATTGAATGAATAGAGCTGATTGACACGGGGAGTTACTAGTTCTCCCTTTCCATCTGCAGGCTTTTCAGTAGCAGAACAGAATAAAGAAATTTAAAAGGAAACTGGGACATGTATTTTCAAAGAAATGTTATAAAAAATAGAAGCAAAATTCTCAATAAAAGAAAAATTGTTCTTTTGCTACAAAAAACCTAATAAGGTTTTTCCATGTTCTTTCTATAGAAAAGAATCAAACCCTCTTTCACAGTTTCCAGTGAGCCAATGGAAGGTTCACTAATGGAATAAGTGAAAAAAAATCAAAGTAGAAATTGTTTGTCATTGTCATTTTCCTGACAGGGAAAAAACTGCTAGAAAAAATCAGCTGTCCCACTGCTTTAAAACGAAAAAAAAATAATAATGAAAAAAATAGAAGTGAGCTTTGAAATATCTTGATGATAAAGAGGGAGCATTTCCAGGGGAAAATGCAGCCCTGATCTAATTATGGAAAGGAGTTTGCAGCCACACAGCTCTGACCTCATCACACCATGCAGGATCAGGCAGAGGATTGTCTGCACTGGATAAGATGTGGGTAGTCAAGTCTTTGGGTATTTCCACATACCTACTGTTTCCCCTATCAGCATGTTAACTGTGTATCCCACTATAAAAGCTGAAAACAAGGATAATGGATGACCTTGAGGATAACTAAACTGAAATCACACTGGTCTATTCTGAAGCAGTGAGCTAGGCAGAGTTGTTTAAAAACAGGTTGACAGCCTATTAAAAGAAACTAACTAAATAAAAATATTGAAATAAAAAATAAATAATACCAATGTCTGCATGTCACAAGCTTAAAAATAATAACAGGTGAAAGCAGAGTGTGTGAGTATCGAAGGAGAAGTTGACATAATAGGTATTTCTGAAGAAAGAGGGAGAGTCAAAATTCAAGGGGATATCATAATACATGCTATAATCTCTAGTGCACAGACAGGTTAGGTTACAGAGTAAAGGGGAGGAAGGCCACTCTGCAGCTGCAAAACCATTCTATATAAGATAAGACTTTAGTAGGTGAAGAAAACCAGATAATAAAATATTTATCTATTCATGGCTGACAAAAGCAACTGTAAGTTAGGAGTAAATAAAAGGGACTACAGCATAACTGAGCAACCTCCTTCGGGTAAGAAGCATGCCAAAGAGTAGCTTGCCAATATTCAAATTCATAAAGGAAGAATTTTCTAATAAAAAATACAAAATCAAATAGAGAAGCTAGTGAGCAAGGCTCATGATGTCTGATTTAAAGATGACACTTTTCCTATTAAAATATTTTTAAAGTATTGGCAACATTTTTCCAGACTCACAACATGTGAGAACCTTTTTTTGCCATGGTCACAAACCCTTAAAATTAGATGGGTATGCAAAAGATATCCTGGAGACTTGGGAAGAAGTTTTGCATGGTAGTTTCATTTCTTCTTTCATTTGGTTTTGTTTTACTTTCTGTTTGTGCAGCTTCTTTCTGTTTGTGCAGCTTCATGGTGCTAATTTATGGTTTTCAAAAACATAGGTATGTAATTAATTTATAGAAGATAAACAAACAATTAAAAAGCCAGGTTCAGTCCTACGTGTACTTAGTCCTCAGGCTTCCAGAGAAATTGAAATGATTCAGAAATACAAATTCCTGTTAAGAAGTTGACCATATGCTGCTAATTTTATAACTTCTTCCCTTCACCGTATTCTTTAAATAATTGTCTCCTTGCCACCCACCATGTTTAGGAAAGAAAAGAACTTTGCACAGTTGCATTATATATGACAGAGAAAAAGAAAAGGGAAAATGTAAAAAAAAAAAATAAAAATGAAGGCGCATAACTATAGGACTTCAGAAGAGAAAAGACAGCTTCCAGTTCTGGAAAAACTTCCTTTTCCTAAAGAGGTGATTAATCATGTGTTTGAAGTTAAACACACACTTATGTGCCTTGAAAAATTGGGATATAGGGGGAAATTGTGTGCTGAGTAGAACATCCTAATTTTATTTTTTAAAATGTCTTCTTGTCTTTAACATCTTGTCTGTTCTGTCTGACTGGAGAATTGAAAATCACAGGACAAAACTGATCTAGGCTCTGGGGCAACTGATTATCAGCAGGTCAGCTGGTGCATATCCTGTGCTGGGGACTAATTGGTGGAGTTTTCCAGTTCTTAAGGGATCTGCTGGAGAAGACTGTGAAACCCAGCACATGTATTTCTGTAGCACTAGGACAGAAATTCCTTACATCCATCCCTACTTGGAAGTATCTGAGTGCTAGAAAAAAAAGGTAATGAAAAGATTCTTACTTACATTCTGACACATTTGTAAAGCTGCATAGAAGTGCCTTCATGAAAATGGCACTGAGTTATAAACTGGTATAAATGTCTATTCTGTAAATGTGAGTCTGACCTCAAGTATTAGGAGCTTCAGAGCAAAAGAATAACATTGTTAAAAAATAAAGGGGTAGAGAAGCATAAATTCAGGTACCTAATTGCTTTGCAGACTTTCAGCATGCTAAAATAGAAGGCAAAGACTGGCTAGGAAGAGTAAGACAGTGTGATACATAAAGACATTTACCCTTAGGTAAATCAGGAGTGGTCCTCCTGTAATCAACAAATTGGTGTAAATAGATCTTGGAGCAAGATAGGACTCCGAGATAACATCTGCTCATGTTACCTGCCTTATTATTGGAAGGATTGTCGGCTGCAGCACAAGAGGATAAAAGGAGAATGCTTGAGAACTAATTAACGAGTTACCAGCTGAGTGAGTCTCATTATTTTGAAATGTAAATACTTATGTTGATTAAATCTGGACCATTAGATCAGCTCTTTGATAGAGGAAGTTTCATCAAAAATGAAAAACAAGGAAGGCAGGAGCTTTGTGGTGTTACCGAAATAGCTGATCCTTTAGGGAATGTCCCAAGAATGTATGGAGGGCTAAAATAACGAGCTTTATTTGAACTTACCCTCTGCAACTGGAGTTGTGAGTCTCTTGCTCTTTTCAGACTACACACAAAGAAACACCTGATTTACACTGACCAGCAGTTGCCAAGCAGTTAGTTTAATGGCAAGACAAATTCCTATACAGCAGTATCTTGGTAATGTTTCATATAAATGTCATTCCTAGCCCAGAACAGGCAAAAGTTTCTTCTCAGATCCTTACCATAGATTTTTGTCTGCCTCAGATGCCTGGAGTTCCTGTTCATGACACCAAATTTCTGCACACATAAAAACATGTGTACTGGATTTAGACGCTTTTCCAAGTTACTTACATACGAATAGTCATTACTTTAAACACCCACTGAAAGGCACACTTTTTATGTACGAGGTCTGACTATATCCTGATTATAGAGAAGAGTGAAAGAAAAACTGAAGTGAGCAAAGCAACAAAGCTGTCCTTTCAAAACTTCTGGTTCTGTGGTGTGGATCTCTAGATCTGAAATATGTGTTCAACTTCTGAACAACACATTCTTGACCTATGTCAGGGAGCCAAGACTGTAGCATTTAGATTTTGCAATCCACTTTTATTCTGTCTCCTTTACAGTATAGCAGGAGACTCCCCAGGCATTTTATTACCAGAAACTGTAGTGATCTTCTGTCTACCTTCGGAGACTGTTATATAAAATGCAGTTATCTGTATATTGAATGACCTATGGACCAACAGAATAACCTGAACTATTGCTGCACAGCTGTACAGCTCAGTCACCCTGTCAAATCACCACTATAACTGATTATTGCTCAGGTTCTGGATTTATCACATGACTAGCATTTGTTTTCATGGCAAAGTAAAACACGAAGTGAAAAAAGCACAGAGTAGGCATGCAAGATGCTTTTCATGTGTGTTTAATACAGCACTAGTAGAGCATTATCCAAAATTACTTATACCTTCTCAAACAATGGTAGCTCTATGGATGCTCCAATAAAGTTCGCCCAGTAAGCAGTGAGTAGTAGACAGCACAGGATTCAGCTAGGAGAATGGAAACTCAGGTTTTCCAATTAGAAGTGTTTAATAAATGCTGACATTAAGATGTCCATCCTGTGAATCTTTCTTAAGTTATGCATTTATCTGCTTCTCAGTCAGTACCCCTTGAAACTCCAACTCCTGTTGACTACCTCCCAGTATTCGTACCTTCCATTTTAATCTTGTCTCCCGCAGGTGAAATTAGATGTTTGTCATTCTAGATCCACCTGTTTTGCCTCCAAAAACAGTCAGTACCAGCTTTATCAGAGGACAAAATCCTGCAGCTGAGGAGATAATGAAAATATGCTGCCAGGGAATGTTTTCTCTTATTCCTGTGAACTGCATAATATCCTGATACAGACTTCATATACTTTGATTACATGACATCTGTCTTCTTCCTGCAAACCCTTGTTTCCTTCTCTCTGCTTGACTGATGCTAAGATTGGCCTCCCTGTGTACCAAATGACTGAGATTTGAAAATAAAGGGCTGGAGTCTTGCATAAGTTCTCCTTCATTGCTTTCTACTGCTGGCAAGACGAGAGAGCCAGCAGTCGTCTTCGCACAGAGAGGAGCACAGGTCCAGCTCTTCTGTGTCCCCAGAGCACTCAAAGCAGTTACAGATGAGTGACACAACCCCACATGTTCAGTGAATGGAGGCCGGTTCCAGTTGTTTTTGTCTGGAGTGCATGGGATAGATCTTCTTACAGAAGAGATTCAGCAACTGCTCTAAGCAACTCCGTCAGGGACAGATTGTTAGTCTGATTCCTATGTGCTATTTTCTGATTCTGTTAGCATTCACAAATGTCTCAATATCCAGCATTTTTCCATTACAGCCTCTATAATTTGTCACTACTTCTCCCAGGACAAATATTTACTGTGGAAAGACGAATCTGATTGGCTTGTTTTTAAGAATGTAGCCTTTTCCTTTCCGTCTTTTCTGATAGCTTCATTATTGTTTTTGGCATGTGAGTCACAAGAAGAGGTTACACAAAGGGTATTTACAGCATAATGAGGTTCAATGGTGTTGAAAGCTAAAGTTCATTAGCTTCACATTTAAGACTATCAGAGCAGAGAGGCTGTAGTGAAGCATTGTGTTTGTCATTTGCAAAATGTTTCTGAAAAGCAAACAGCACAGATTTTCCGGACACTTACTGGCTTCCTTTTTATCCTCAGAACTGATTTTCATTTGCAATAGAGCCCAGTATTGCAGAGTGGAGATTGATGGAACCATTCAGCGCAGTGTCAGCAAGTGTATGTCACCTCTGCTCTGACCATCACCAAAGTTACCAGGGGAATGAATCAGAAAGGATTTGAGCAAAAGATGTTGTTGGTGCCATAGTGACCATGCAGTTGCTAAGGATGTGATTAGCATTCCGATTGCAGGAACGGGAGAGTTAATTGTTATGTCCTCATTCCATTTCTCTAGGGGAATACCTGTTTGCCAGTTCTACAAGACAGAAAAAAACCTGCCTCTTGATTTTACAGCATCTGAAGCCAGCACCTGTTCGACCCTGAACATCTCCATTATTAGACTAGAATACGCAACTCTTATCCACTAAATGCAGCACCTGCAATGCTAACAATTTTTTCCTCTTTTTTTTTTGCCGCATTTCCCCATCCCATGCACAACACTCACTTCCTTCTGGAAGTTTGATAGCCTTTTTTCTTTAGGTTTGTTTTTTTGTTTGTTTTTGTTTTTGTTTTTGGGGTTTTTTTATGTAAGTCTGAAATGCAGCTATTAAGCTGAAGAAGACTCAAGGAAATGAACTAAAATGTCTAGTGAGAAGAAAAATGGCACTGTAAGGATGGGATAAAAAAAAAGCTCAGGGTAATAGAGATTGATCACTCAATCTGTCTATGCCCTCAAATAAAACTGAGTGAATTTAACATGTTAGGTTACAGTTAAGAAGCTGAATTGTTTCTGTGGATAAATTATAGTTTCAGATTATCATGGGGAGCCATTTATTTATTTTTGCCTATGTGAGTCATTTAGGCAGTCCCTTTATGTGAGTGAAAATATGTTTATTTTCCCACTCCCTGCTGTTGTGTGTTCTATTAATATCACACTAGTTGCAATAGATGGGTACGGTAGAAACTATTTGGTGTTGAGTTGGTTTTTCACTTTTCTTTTTCTCTTCTTTTTGTTCTTTAGGCAGCTATTTTTATAAACCAATTCAAAAGCCCCCAGGCACTTTTCATGTAAGTTTTTCTCCATTTTTAAAACAAGGCTTAACCCTGCAATAACAATCCACAAAGAAGCAGTAGCTTATGTAAGGCCTGTGATGTCTTTTGTCCCTTTCAGACAAGATGGAGGTGACACTGTATTTCCCTAGCTTCCCAAAACAAAGCATTGGGCACTCAGAAGTGGATCCACTTCCAACTGTTTCTGTTTGATTAAAAAAAAAAGAAAAAAAGCTAGAAGCTGTCAGAAGAGATGCTAAAGTGAATAGAAAAGTAGTGTTTCCAAGAGATGCACAGGTCCCTGTTGTTTACCACTAACCACAAGTACTATCTCCCCCTGTCTCACTAAGGACATTCCTGGTAGCTGCCACCACAGATGCTGTTGCCCCTTTCCTCATGGCAGAAGTTCCTTCTTATGCTCCCCATAACCTCTTGGAGTTGCTTCTCTTTGTTCTGCCTTTCCTATGGCTCTGTTTCGATTTTAGTAAATTAAGGACCCTCCAAGCAGGAATCTGGTGCTATGTCATGCTTGTCTCTGTACATACCGATTTTATAGTGAGGTTACTGAAGAGCTTATTATCTAAAGAGATGATGCACGACAGGTTTACAAAGGAAATCAGTGGAGAAAATGAATGTGAAATGACCAGCTGAGCCAAGCAGTTCCCAGCTGATGGAGGTGACAGACACACAAGAGCTCAGAGTCCAGGAGCTGGAGCCAGAAGACCTGATTTTCCAATCTGAGTCAGCTGTTTTGGCTCATGTTAAAATGAGGGGGGAATTAAAGCACCAGTACTTGATAAGAAGTGCCCTCTCCTAGGTGGAGACAAGGGGATTGTACTGGGGGCTCTAGGCAGTTATCTGTGGGCTCTTGAACTCACATAAACTGGATTGTGCTGTCCCTGCTGTCTGTAGCAAAACAGGATGGCAATGAAAATGAAATCTGCTTCACACCCTCAGCCAGCATGGCCCAGTTAGGTTGCAGTAGACATCAATCAGCATGTTTGCCTCTGCCTGTGACTGAGCAGCAAGTCTCCTCTAGTGTCCCTGGCTTGGCTCTTGCTTTGCCCCCCCATTTGTCTCCTATTTGTAATGTGTCACTCTCCTTGTGCTGCATGCTGTCTAGGTTGCAAGGTATGTGCTATCTATGTGGAAGTGGCACTGTCTCTGTTTTAAATGCCACTATACCTTGTCCATCATGGCCCTGACCTCTTGTTATTGGTCTTAAGAGCTAGAGAAATAGAAATTAATACATAAATTCTCCCAACTTACCATTAAAGGAGGGATGGGCTGGACATGACCCCATAATACATATTCCCACTCTCCCTAGGAGTCTTCAACCTTAAGTTGTCAGTCCATGATGGAACACATATTTTGAATGTAACCTCAGCTGCTTTCTTCTTGTGGGAGAGTGCTTCTGTCTCTTTGTTCTTTCTTATTCATGTATTTTGGTTCACATAAAACCACCTGTGTCCTTGCTCCTGCCAGTGGGAGGACAGTAATTTTGAAAGGACATTAACAGCCTTATCATTTTGTACATGCTTCAGACAGATCATTGAAAGTGCCAGGTCTTCCAAAGATACCACTAGATAGTAAGCAAATGTTATATAAAGGAAAAGAACTTCATATTTTGCCTCAAATGGCTTAGGCAAACAGATAAGAAGACATGAACAAGCTTCCTGGAGGGGACATCTAAAACAACCAGCCACAGGAAGCTACTGATAGGAAGAATTCATTGGAAGAGAAAGCAGGAAATTGAGGACAGCTGT
Source organism: Xenops minutus (assembly GCA_035221455.1). Classification (NCBI taxonomy): domain Eukaryota; kingdom Metazoa; phylum Chordata; class Aves; order Passeriformes; family Furnariidae; genus Xenops; species Xenops minutus. The sequence continues at coordinate 26,109,680 of JAWWEE010000162.1, read as the reverse complement.
ATTGGTGTCAGTCCTATTTTCCTAAAGTCCAAGGGAGATGTATCAGCATCTACAAATAAGAGCAAGATCAAGACATAAGAACTTATCCCCTCATTGCCTATTGCTTGTATTGAATATGCTGATATTATCTACTTTCTCAGTCACTTTATTCAGCTAAGGAAATAATTCTGGTAAAAAGTGTCATATGTCTTCCCCAGGAACAAGTTTGCAACATCTGAGTATATTTGATCTAGGACACAGTTTTCCTCTGGTGTTACAGCAAAATCAGTGGTATAACCCTATGAGTCATCCTGTACAGCAGCAGTTTTTGAAGGTGTTCTGCCTTCTAATTCTGCATATCTTTTAATAAGTCTTTTTCCAAAGACCTCAGACCCTAGGAAGCCAATTTATAACAGATCCCTTTTTTAATGTATGTGCCAGAAACCCATACTTTCCGCATGTAAAGAACAGTAGCTTGACGTTAATTTCTTAAACCTGTAGATGGAATCCCAAAATAACCACTAGAATTTTCGAGAGGGATGAAATATAATGTGTCATCCCATTATCAAGAAATTATGTGTTTGGTCCTTCTGAAAAGCCAGAAAATAAAATAAAATAAAAATTAAAAAAAAAGACAGGGTTTGTAATGCAGGACTCCTTTTCTACTATGTGTGAAGTTTTGTATAGCATTTTACACTGGCTTCTCTTGAGCATGATAGCCATCCATTAGAGGACTGGACCAGGAATTTTCAGCACCTCTTATTGTTGATTGGATCTCTTGGCTGCACTTTCACCTTCTATAAAATTAAAGGTGGGGAGGGAGGATAAAATTATAAGGGGAAGAGAGAAAATTTTGAAGACCAGATTTAGGAAGCAGGTAGAAATCTCCTGATGAAAATGGTACAGAAGAGTCAGCAGTTATTGTGGGGCACCGTAATCATACTGGACTAGAATATGTACAAATAGCCTCCCCAGGAAAAGGAGGGTTTGTTCTTATATTTATATAGGGATGTAAGTATAATTGTTACAGACCTGCACAGTCCTGATGTAATGACAGGGAAATTGCTGCTAAGCTCTGTGACTGTCTTACAAGCAACCCCCTGCCACAGAAATCGTTGCCCAGTTACATTGTTCCACTGAAGAAATTTCTATTACTGCTCCAAAGGCACAAAAAATAAATCTATACTACCTGGCTTTTGGAGAGTAAACTGTGACTATGCCTGGAAAAGTACTTCCTTGGCAACTATTTATATGAACAAAGCATGTTCCTTCTGTGCAGGCAGATCCCAGGAGCCAAAAGCATTCAGGATTCCATAACTTGGGATCACAGTGGCAAGACTGGGTCTTTGTTTTGGTGGTGTTTTTTTAAATTTTGTTTTATCTGTGGAGTTTTTATCATGACTAGCCGTCTCCTAAGCAACAAAATGGGTAGGAGGAAAAATAGCAACTAGGCTAATAATAATAACAAAACCAAGGGAAATCCCTGCCTGAGTCATTGCAGGAGAGGGAGTTAGCAGTCCCCTTGAGCCTTGTGACACTTATTCAACAGAAAAAGTTGTTCAGGATTATCATCCTGTCACCTGACGAAGACGTGGATATGTGCTTGACAGGTCTTCCTAACTGTAGAGCAAAAATCCCTCCTTGCCTTGCCTTCTGCTTGCTTTTAAAAAAGCAGTATTTTAACAATTGAAGGGTGAGACAGTCCTCTTTTCAGCAGGAGCTAAATTCGTAGAAACCAGATTTTGTTCCCAGATTGGCTTTAAATGGGAAAAAAAGCCTGGCATTTCTACAGGCTTACTCTTGCTTTTCAAGCCACAAATGGGAGCAGAATCTGACTTTTCAGTAACTTCATAAGGGCAGTTCCTGCCTAGTGTGTAGCTTCCTCATTTCTCTAGACAGGGCTCACGTCAGATCTCTTCTCTCTGAAGGATGTGGTTTCTTAGGGCTGACGCTTTATCTGTAAGGATTTGTGCTGATTCCCTAAGCATATTCCTACAAAACAGAAGGTTGCTCAAATGTGTTTCTAGAGCATGCAATGATCAGATCTGAGTCAACACTTCTACAGAAAGCCACAGTGCAGTAATAAGGTGTTTCAGTTTGTCCAATTTTCCAAAAGATCCAGAAATTGTCAACCTTTGGCTGAACTCAGGTGTGTCCAAAAATACACACCATTTTATGAAGGTGTCATCTTTACTCTAAATGTCCTGCAGGTTTTTTCCTAGTTTTGAGGCCTTTCAGCCCATACATTACTTTAATTGACATGCAGTGTAAGTTACATGTTGATCTTAGCTCTTTTTGTGTATTACATTACATGGCTTCTTAGTACTGGAGCTTCTTTTCTTATCATCCCCTTGTGGTTTTGTTCAGGCCTTTTCATGGTAGTAATGCAATTACCAGCTATGTCTAATAATCCTCATCATTTTTATAGAACACAGAAGCAGCAGAATTAACGAAATCTGGTTTTCTCTGAAATTGTGCCCCTGCCCACACACAGTCTGTATTCCACTTATGTGTAATTTCCATCATAAGAGTTCCAAAAAACGCCTGCAATTTCCTTGGCTCTTCTCTTGGAGAGGCTCCCCCTTGCTTTTTTTCAAACAAGTCCTAGTTACTGACCTCAGCATACACCCTTCTCCCTCTTAAAGGCACTAAGTGGGATTTGTACCCCACACAGCCACTTTTTCTTATGGAGCTTGCATGAACCTCTTCCTTTTGTGACCTCTTTCACATTGCCAGTTTGGCTGAAGGAAGCCAGCTGGTTTGAGAATTATTAAGGAGAGGCTGAGAGATAGACAGTATGATCTCTCAGGCCTTATTTCTTCAGGAAAAGAGGATAAAACCTGAAAGTGATTAGAGCCCAAGTGTTTATGTCTATGGACCTGGGTTTTTAGAGGCATCTTTATCCCATAGAGCTGGTGATTTTGTTGAGGTGTTATTATGTATTCTGCATATTATCTAATAATTACATTTTATCATCATCTACTGAGGACAATATAAATATTTTAGTATAATGGTTGATTTGTCTAGTTGGCTGTGAGAGACTGGGAATTGCATTTAACCAAAGCAACAATTCCCTTCTATTTTAAGCAGCTTGGAAGTTTCCAGGGACTTTGTCTGACTCCTGATTCCCTTCCCTTACTGTTCCCTGTCTTGTAAATTGGAACATGTTGCCAAAATTGCCTGCCGCCCAAGAAGTGGATGGCATGGCTTCCTGTCGGGCTGTCAACATAGTTCTTTTAATCAGTCAGGGATTTGTTGCTGAATGAAAGAAATCTCCCCCAGACATCTTTCAAGTGAAGGGTTTCCACAAAATTCCCAACTCAAGTTGCCGTGGGAAAGTTGGTAACAAGGTTTTAGAAATCATGCTGTGGTCTCAAGCATGTTAGGATTTACAGGGTCAGATCCAGCATTGCTAAGGCCAGGAGAAGTCTGATAATGGACTCAATGAGTGCAGGATTAAGCCCATTGCCACTTAGCTACCATGGTGACAGAAACCTTAGAAATTTCTGAAACATTGCTGGTGTACTGGACTAATTTCAAGCTTAAATTTAGAATAGTCTCTACAGCTAGTTTAACACTGCCATTTAAATTATAGTCAGCTATCTTTTCTCCTTAAATGTATTTGATAATATTTATAATATTTGCCTCTCAAAGGTACATTCTATAAATTCTCTTCCTTTTCATCTAGAAAAAAGGACTTCTCAACAAAGAGGATGATTTCTCTTTAAGCAGCTTCTGTTTCCACTCGGGTTTGGAAAATGCTGTTCTTTAGTGAAGAGCCCTCTGAGACCCTCTGGCTTTCTGTGAGGTCAGAACTCATCACCCACTCACTGCAGCCTCCTCCTGACACAGATTCATATTAATGTTCCTGGTGGGTTTCTCCAAAGTATCTGTGTGTTTTGAAGCTGAGAGAGAGGTGGAGCCAGTAATTTCACAGAGTACTATGACACCATGTCAACTTTTGGGTTTATTCCTCTAAGTAAGACCTGCTGCTCTTCATATAGAAATCTAAGGTCTCTCTCAAAAAAATGTGACCTTCAAGCAGGGTGTATTTCACTAGAATAACTGTTAAACGTACTATCAAATGCTTTTCATGGCTTTTCTTTGGAAAAGCAGAATGAGAAATTAGCACTACATTCCTAAAAATACTATGTGAGAGAAATGGGATAGGCAAAAAATACTGATTAACTCTAGGATGCTGTGCGTTTTTAGAGTAGACCTGTGGTTAGAAACAGTTTCTTTCCTCTGAAGCCATTTTTCATTTTAAAGCTCTGTGTCTAAGTTTGAATGCTACAGGGTTGTGAGTAGGGCCCATTCTGTGCTCTTAGTCCATCTTACTGGGTACCCTTATGCAAACTGATTCTCTTTCCCTTCTGTTCACATGTGATGTTTGGGTAGTTTCACTTTCTGCTAAGAGTAAGACTTTCACTAGCTGTGTGGGCTTCACTCTGTTGGTCTCACTGGCGGTACTGTAGTGACGTAAAAAAATACTTTTGCTGTTCAAATAGAAATCAAAAGTAGTCCTGCAGTAGGTGGTGTCGTATTTGACATACAGGGAGGTGAAATAAATGTCTGTCCCTGAAAGGTTACAATATGGGAAAGTAACAAATTAGCCTATTCAGTAAATAAATAGCATGTTCTTTTCTGGTCACTTTTACATCAACATAGACCCTCTGAGAAGACCTTCTGCTGGACTGAAGAGTCACATAGCTAAATCAGTGGGACTGACCAGACTGCCTAATTTGAGTGATCCTACATGGTAGATGTAAGGTTAGAACACGCGTTGTCTCAACAACTGTCTTAGGCTTGAGAACTCAGCTGGAGTTCCTGATTTTCCTTGGTAGATAGTCAAAGAACTCAGTCTTCTGCTGATATTATAAAGAAAGTATACAGTAGATACAATATCAGATTCCTAGTAACCTGGACAAAAGCCATACATTACAGATGAAAAAACAAGGAGAGCTTGAGACTTTAATGACTCAACTAGACAACCAAGCCCAGAAATGTACCCCAAAGAGAAGTCTTAGGAGATAGATAGTCTTCCATTGTCCATTTCTAACTTCTTTGATTCCACATATTTCCATGTCCCTTGAACAGAACAGGGCTCCTATCAATCTCTTGATCTGTTCTGGCACACACAGTGACAGTCCTGTGTGCAGATGGCACCACTGGGGTTTTACTGACTTTTTTCCCTAAAAAACCATATGCAAACTGCTTTTGGATTCACTGCTTCTCCACCCCATCATTCTGCTGGTTCTTCCCATTTCTTTGATGATTACATTCTTGACTTTTCTCCCACTTATAAGATATATGCTTTATTTTATAATGTTTCTCATGCTCTAAAAAAAGTGCTAAGTCAAGCAGTTACCAAAGCTGGAAGATATTCCTCCAGTTGGCACAGCCATCATGTAGTAGCCGTCATGTTAACTTTAAGTATAGATTATTATTGAGAATCTTGTATTACCTTGGCTGTTTGCCCAGCATGTCCTTGATAACGCAGGGTCACAGAAAATGAATAATATTCTGGTCCTACCCAATAAGACACAGGATCATCATAATGAAAATGACCTTAGCATACAAGAGGCCTTTAAATTTGGCACTCCAAATTATATGAAAAAATGGTTTAGATTACTTTTCATGAATAATTGTTACTAACCCTTATTCCCCTTTTGTCCCTTTCCAAGACTTTTATTGATTCCCAGTTGCTTGGATGCTAAGAATATGCATGGGTAATGTTTTGGGGATTTAAGGCACTAACAAGTTTATGAAATGAATGGGACTTTCTGGGTAGCAGACGAAATACAGCTGGACAGATTTCTCCATGCACAAGTAGCTTAGTATCTGCCTCTGAGATGGGAGCAATACCACGTAATATATTTTGACAGTCTTGTGCAATCATTTCCCCAGTAGAATTACATTCTCCTGATGTGGGATGGTTTATTACCCCTGAGTATAGTATATATACCTTTTATAGTGTTTCCTAGTCAACACTGACACTGAGCTGGCTTTCCCAGATTTCTACATTTACATAAGTATCCCTTTAAGTGTTTTTACAATACCATAATTGGTTCAGACCAATGTCACAGGTAGCTGGTGAAGCAAACTAACGAATTCATAGACAGTTCCAGTATCACAAGTATTGACCACAAGGGACATTGCTAATCCCAAGGAAGACTCATTTTCCAAGTAGAAGCTAAAACATAAGCCCCTCCAAAACCAGATTAAAAAAAAAATCTTCATTTGTTTCTAATTAGGTAGTTAGGGAAAAAAAGTCCCAACAGACAAGTCTAAAAACTTTGCAGAAACAGTGACTGAAGTGAGAAGAGAGTTTGGGATAAAGTGACCCTTTTCACAGATTCATGTGTTCCTGTTTTGTGTTTACAAACTAAGAACACAGTTTCTTACACTTTTTGTGTTAGACAATGGCAGTGGATGGGGAATACTTGCTACAGTCAGTTGATTGACCTGCCCTGGCACTAGCAGCAAATGACATAAAGGCTTGTACTGCAATCTCAGGATGGGAACTTCTGTTATGTGTCTCTGGCAAATAGACTTTTACACCTAATTATCAAGAGTGTATTGCCTACTCTGTGTTCCTTGCTGCCTGGTTATTGCTTGTGCCCCTCATTAATTTTATCCTTCTTCCGCCCTGTGCCTCACTAATCAGAGCTAAGAATTATTCATTGGTAATCCTTTTCCTCCCCAGGACTCTCCCAGGTAAAGCTGTTTGAGTGTTTGAGAACAGGAAACGTTTGTGTTTTTAAAACAAGGGCTGTCTCTTAGACGTTCGTGCAGAAGAAGTTAAAGCTAGGAAAATGACATTATTAGTCCATCTGTGACCTATCCATTTCCTCTTTCCCACTGCTAAAGCCATCTTTGTCAGCACAATAAATTTCTAATATTTTTGCAAATGCTCTCCCTCCTCTAGGGATTTTGCACTGCAGTTGGTACTATGCAATCCTAAGCACTCCCTAAATTACACTGCCTTCGTTTGAGGCACTCCCACATAACAGAGCGCAGCTGTGATGGGATGTGCCTTGGGGCAGTGTATTTAGGAATTAAAACATGCAAGGATGGCATTGCATTTGCTCTTTCTGCTCACCACTGGCTCACTTTGGAGTAGTGAGCTCATATTGTTTGTCAGATTGCAGAAAAGGAGCGGGTTTTATGAATGTCTACTATGCACATAAACAGACTCCATGAGATTTGGCAGACAGGAGCAAGTGATGACAGGTTGTCATCAAATTATTTCTTTATATTTTATACCGACAGAAATCATCCAGATTTGTTGGAAGGCAGATACATGAAATATAAAATGCATCTTAGACAAGACCTTCATTAAGAGTACCCAAGTTTGCTAATCCTAATGCCCAGTCAGAAATCCTGGTAATTTTTTCTTATTATTTGTCCCCTCAGCTTAGTGGTAATGAAAACAAAGCAGTCTTGGCCAGCCATTCATGTGGAAGGAAATTGTTAGCACAGCATGGGTTCTGCTATGGTTTTTGTGTATGATAAAACTGGACATCCCATCTAGTCAAGAAAACCCAGCTCTGGGTGAAGCCAAAAGAAGATGCAGGCAATGAGATAAAGCTTATCAGGACCATGCATACCTACAGCTTGTTGCCTAAAGGGAACCCAAAACCAGATCAGGATACTTTGATTTCATTCAGAGCCTGATCCTTCTGTCTGAAGTAGGTTCCCAGACTACATTTGAAAAATTGTCTGGAACACACTGAGTACATCTTTCTATGTTTCTGAGCAGGTTTATTCTGATTAAGACTCCTTCAGATTTTCATACACAGTATAAGATGTTCAAGTCTGAGAGTTTTTTGCTTGGAATAGAATCTGCAAAAAGAATAATGTTTGGGGAATAAAAAGATTATCAGGAAGTAATAACTCGTATTGCACGTGCTTCCCCAAAAGGTCATCTGACAGTGTTTTCCACAGTCCCATCAAAACTAGGTTTTTGCTCTTCCATCATGTGATGCTCTAAGAAATGAGGCTACACACGTTCATTTAATAGTGTAGTTCCCTTGTGATATCTTCACCTTCCTTAATGAGGGCAATGTTACTAACTTGTTAGGAGCCTGAGGACTGTATCAAATTAACATAGCATGGAGGAGAAATTAACAGAGAGAGGAGCTACTTGTATGAAATGGAATGAGATCACTGATAGCCCTTTTGTCAATCTTTATTTTTGTGTCACAGACAAAATGTTAACAAGGATAATATAGAACACTGTTACTCAGAATTGTGATGTCCTTAGTTTTTCCAGTAACCTGAATGACCAAAAGTAATTAAACCTTTTCAGTACTGATTATATAATAAAGCAACCCCAATACAGGTATTTAACTGTGAGAAAGAAAGAGAAGGAGCATGGGTCTTGATAAAATTATTGGGAAGAAATGACAATGAATAGAAGACTCTTCTAGTTTTTCATGATGACTTTTAATTTAGCATGTGTTTACACGAGTGAAGGAAAAGTCACACTGTAGTCTCAGTAGGATAATGCTGTGCTCCTGCTAACATGCAAGAAACCAGAATGCAGATCTTTCCATACTTCATCATAAAGCAAAACCTGTCAAGGGTCAAAGAAAGCAACAAAGGAATGCAGAAGAGGGAAAGGCAGGATTCATGAAGAAAGGGGAGTTTCAGTAGAGACATCCATACTATGTTTTTCTTTAAAATTTTCCTTTGCAAAACTGTCTGGTAAACTACACCCTCTCTGCAGTGATTTTTGTCAGCCATACATATCACGCTTTTACAAGCACAAAAGATACACAGAGAAGTCAGCAAACCAGGAGGGTGTGTGAAATACAGAGCCCATGTAAGGTTTGTAAATATCAATTTGCTGCAGCCTTGGCCTTTTAGTGACTGTGGCTTGCTTGTGCAATGATGGTTCCCGAAAGGCATTGTAAGCACTTCATTGCAGAATGTCTGTTCTGCAGTGGCACTGGGGCAAGGTGCTGGTTTTACACATCCTCTATTTATTGCTTCACTGTGCAAAGTGGGTGAGCCATTGCTAACAGATCCAAGGAGCTGTGAGCCCAGCATAATCAGTGTACTGACAGCAGCAAATATTCTTGTAGATAATGATTATTGCCCAATATCTATTTTTTTTCCTAGTGAAGGTTTCCTCTCCACTTCTATGATTCTTGAATACTGGGAACACTGGAGGCAAAATCCCCCCCTCTCTTGCCTCTATGCCATGTGCAGGAGTATCTACCCATGCCCAATTGTTATTACAACTAGAGGAGCTAGTGAGGGGCTGAGCCGTTCCACAGAAGCCTGCCAATTAACTTTAGGGCACACCTGGTTGTATCGGTAAACATTTTTGTCAAAAGATACGCACAATCAACAAGAGCAACTCCCTTCTTCCCTGGCTCTAGGCATAGAAGCTGTGCAATGTTTCTGAATTCAGTAAAGAAGTCCTGACTTGGCAGTATTTTTGTTCCAGTGTAGTCATGGGTTAGTTTTGGAAAGCGCTTCATGGCAGCCCAAGCTTGGGTTGGCTTTGGCAAGGTGAGCATGTGGGCATTGGTTCCCAGAGGGCCCTGCCATCTGCTGCTGTGGCACCAGGGAGCTTCACTGCTGTTTGCCAGCAAATGGCTACAAAGCACTTGTGGTCAAACCCCACTTGCTTAAATATAGCTCACAGTCACGGGCCAGATGGACTTGTCTTGTTTCTTACTGTTCCAAAGACAGAATATACAAATACAAATATAAAGACTTACAGGTCACATCCTAAAGTAAACATAAGTTTGGGGAGTGATGCTCCTGTGTTGGGAGGTGCTAATTAGTGACACCTGCTCCAGAGCCCAGCAACAGACGGGTCTTACTGTAAATGAGTGGTTGGTCTGGAAACACAATACTCTGGGGAACCTGCAGGAGTTAGGCAGATTTAGTTACACCAACTGGTAATAATCTGTGGACAGTGTACACAGGACCCAAGATTTTTCACCTATTAGTGCAGACAAGATGACAATAGGATGTGCTTTGGAGAAATGACTGCAAGGTTGTTTCTCTCTTTATTCTTTTCTTTTTGTTTTTTGGTTTGTTTTGGGTTTTTTTGGCAGTACCCTGGTGAAGTGATACACATCCTTTGCTTGGCAACACTGGAAGAGAATTGGACACCAGAATCTTCCAGGTTCTGCCACAGACCCTCTATGGGATTTTAGTTAAATTACTGAGTCTCACTGTTCTTTATAACTTGAGGACAGTAATGTTTTAGTTCTCTCAGTGTCCTTCATCCATGAGTTTTCTGGCAGAAGCTCATGATCTACATTTTCCATTAGCCTTCAAGCAGTCAGAGGAAAAAAAAAGCATTCTCTTCCACAAAGTTGGAAATATTTTGTTGAAAAATCTCTGCTTAGAACACTTTCTATTTTAAAACACAATCTTGACATTTGCTAAGAAAAACAGACATTTCATAGATTTTTTTTTTTTCTCTTTTCCCTGGATTCTTCATTTTCTGTCAGGACAAAAAAAAATAGTCTATTATGTGCAGTAGCTAAGCCTGGTGGACATATTTCTGGGATGTAAGACTCCTGGATTCAAAACCAGAGTACAGGTTAAAATAGGCCTTCTCTATTTCAGCGTATGCCCTGCATCCTCTGGTGTTGGCTGTAACAACACAAAGCTCTTTCCTTGGCACTCCCTTTCAAGAGGCTGAGGTTGAGAGTTCCTGCTTGATGGGCTGAAATGTTTCATTTCCTCTGGCACTCCACTGAGCTTCCAGCTTTGTATGAGGACACCAGGCAGATCCCTGCAGGCTGCAGGCTCTGTCCAGTGATGGAGAGCCACACAACTGTGCCTCAGCCCTTCTGCAGAGTCAGCCCCAAAGGATTAAGGTGCTTAGTAAGAAAGAAACCCCTCTGTGAACAGGCTTTGTTTATATACAATCTGTAATGAAATCCCTTAGGGTTCTCACTTAAGGAGGATAATTGACACCACCAATCACAGTTTTGGAATTTGAGGATGCAAAAAAACTACTCTCTGGTCTGCTCTGTAGGAATAGCACCCTATTCTTATTTTCCTTTTTCCTTTTCTTTTTGAATTTTTGAAGGATTTGGGAAACTTCTGTCTTCACCAGTCTGACTGTATCAAAGTCTGCATCTCTGTCCCCACACACTTGCAGCTCAAATCTTCAGCTTGTTTTAGGCTGCTGTGTGTGGTTCCCTGGTTATGACTTTTCACCAGCTTTTGAGGCCCTGTATTTTCTAGCAAATCCCAATGTGGCAGTTTAGGGAAGGAAGCTGGATGTCAAGGAAGCCACACCATTTTCTGAAGCGGGAATTGAGAACATTTAAGTCTCACAGGCAACCTACTAAGGCCAGCAAGACCCAGAAGCTAGCAGGTTCAGTGATGCCAAAAAATCTTGGTATTAAAGGAACTGCTAAGAGAGTTTGTTCTTTTAGCAGCAAAGGTATTTATTTAAGCAGCGCTGGAAAGCTAGCCAGCTCATGCTGGACAAACTAGCTTCAAATCAACACTGCAAAATGAGCCATTTTATACATTTCACTACAGGATTACAACATACAGTTTTGCATAGTAATAAGAATACAACATCTGATCATGCATATTAGTGATTAGGCAGAGACTAGGCAGAGTCTGGGCAGAGCCTTCCAGAATCTTCTTTTGGCATCAGGATTAAGTAGTCATTTCTGGTCTTCGGCCTCACTCTAGGGGTCTTTAACTCCTCTTCTTCACCTTGATCTCTTCAGCCTTCATTGTTCATGACCTAGTCACTGAAGCTTACAGAAACTACTGGCTTAAGGACATTTTGCTCTATTCAAATGTCTACATTGTCACGATTAACAGCACTAGGTCGTTTGTATGTAGTTTCCTAAGATCAGGTCCAGTGGTTTGAACAGAACACATCTCCATGTTCTCTGATAAACTCAAGCAAAGCAGGTGCTGAACAG
>JAWWEE010000162.1:25941671-26097677 GCA_035221455.1 Xenops minutus | reverse complement strand
AAGATCAGGTCCAGTGGTTTGAACAGAACACATCTCCATGTTCTCTGATAAACTCAAGCAAAGCAGGTGCTGAACAGTTTCTCCTGATCCACTTAACCATTTCTGAGGTTTATCCTTGTTTCATCAGGCAGTGGGAAAATTGTGACAGAGAAGGACTACAGCTGACAGAAGGGCTACACAGGCCTGGGTGAGCCTCTGAAAAGTGTTCCAGGGAGTAAAAGTGCTCTGTCCCCATGAGTACTTATTGGGAGTGATTGTTTTAAGGTCCCTTAAAGAATAAGCAGAGCCAGCAAGTGAAGATTGGGAAATTGCCACAGCTCTTAATACTTTCCTCCTTTCCTAAAACATAGCTATCAAAACCACAAGTTGATGCTTTTATTTTGCAGGATGAGCCTTTATTGAAATACTTGACATTTAATTTCTCTGATTATGTAATTTTTTATTTTCAAGGGGACATTGTACTTTGTGTGTGTCTCCTGCTGGGTTCTCTAAGCCATTTTTAAGAAAGAGCCCATGTAAGTATAACACTCAGGCAAAGGCTCAATCCCAGGCTGCTGGAGGTCAGCACCACAGCCCCATTTGGGAAGTACTCTTTATAAACATAGTCCATGATAGTTGTTACAGCCAACATAGTCTCTTCACATGTGGGCTGGATCTGGCTAGGGGGGAGTATAAATCCATAAGTACCGTTGTCTCGCAGTTCAAATGTGTACGAAAGAGGAATGCCAATCATGTGGGTCCAGTCCCGTGAGGAGCCTGAGTTATTGTCTGTGAATTAAAAAAAAAAAAAAAAAAGAGGGGAGATACTGTATTAAGCACGGTTCTTTGAAAATACTTCTTAATGTAAGTTATACCAGAATCCCTGAACTAAGCAGTAACCATATATCACTGTGACATGGAGAACAGAATTTCTAGGTGCTGCAATTCGTGATTATATTAAAAGTCTTCCATGGAATTTCCTAAGTCACACAATTCTTCATAAGATGTTATTGTTCAATAACAGGAGATGAGTTTCAGGGATTCTGTGTTTTTTGCATTTTACTGTGTATAGGCTACAAGGTGGACTGACCACTTGTCTATTCTGGTACTTCATTTCCTACATTGGTACTGATTGACATTTCTATTTATAGTTGGTTTTAAGCATAATTTTGGTCAAATCTGAAAAATTTCTGGCTGCTCCCTGTATCACTGTTAATTTTCATGGATCTTTTTTCTTACCTTTTCAGTATAAGTACAAACCCTGGCAAAACACAGCCCTAGGCAGAGCCAAGTTACCTTACACTGCATTGCTCATGCAGTAGGTGACTCAGAGACTGGCTCTCAGGGACTGGGAGAGACAGACATTGGAATACGCAAACAGCATGGATTCTGGAGCCAGCTATGTTAGTGTTCTTGCTTAGTCAGAAAATACTGGGTTTACCAGGCATCTCTAAGGCCCTCTAGTCCTCTTTGTAAAGGCTGTCAACTAGTATCAGCTGTGATGCGGTTATCCAGTCCATTAGGAACAAGGCTGAAACCAATATATTTCCCACAGAATTGCAAGCAGCTGCCACGTGATAATGTCTGATGGAGTAACTATAGATCTGATTGGGATTTTAATTTTTGCTTGACTCCAGTGAAGATAAATAGAAGTTTTGCTGCTGACTTCAGCAGGGTCAGGATGATCTATCACCAATCTCCTTCTGTCTCCTGTGATATATCTGTGAGGAATCCATGTAGGAACTAGCTTCTGATCAATGCTTCTTTCATTCCTGCAGTCACCTTTATAACTTACAGTTACCCTGTATTCAAATGACTGCTGCTTAGATGTTCCACTAAACCAGCCCTTTAAATATTACTCAAAGAAGAGACTCAGCAAAACAGTACTTGCTGATGCCTGTAACAAAAGAATGACTCTCTTCTTTGAAAAAGAGAAAAATCAAAGGGAAACGTAAAGAAACTTACACAAAATTAAAGAGGGTGGTCCTACTTTGTAGCTGGTCCCATGCTTTGCCTTCAGAGCAGCAGCTGCTTTCTGTCCAACTTGCATCTGGAAATTCAAAATAGCAACAGCATTGTCATCACAGGCAGTACCTTTGACAATTATTTTGAGTGAACCAAATCTTTTTCAGCTTTATATGATCAGCTTTAAGTTTTAATATTATTACTTCTAGTCTTTAGAGGAACCCATTACAAACATTTCTTCTTGATTTTTTTTTAATGCAAAATATGTTAAAATTTTTTAATTTAGTCTGCTACTAGATAGAGATGCTATTTGCCATGTTGTAAAGCTATGGGACTGTACTTTGAAGAAGGAAGAGTCCATGCTGTGTAGCACATTGGTACTGACTGCAGCAGTGACTACCTCTTACTCTTGTTTTATTGCCATAGACTCTGTATCCCACCCTCCTTAGAAACTGAGCCATAGGCAAACAAAATTACTTCTCCAATGACTCATGAAGTCCAAACCCAAATCCCTTGTGTTCTTGACTAGTGCTTCATTTACTGGAATCTTCATAAATACACATGTGAATGAACTCAGAACACTCAGAAACAAAGGGGAGAAGTAACAAGAAGTAGGTGCTTGCTTTGTTCCCACTCTCCTTAGAGCATGTTTGGAATACCCTTTCTGGACATGGTCATGGCAGTCATATATGTATAATGTGCTGGCATCCTAAAGTGCAAACTCGTTCCTGTATGCAGCAAAAAACTGGTGATCCTCTCTACTTACCTTGCATTGCATTAACCCTATCTCTAATAGTTCAATTTTCCTGATTTAAGATGAATAATTGGGATTTCTGAGGCAAATAAACCTTACTGATACTGAGCAGAGCAGCAGTTACTCTGGGAGCCAAAGCCCTGAGTAAGCCCCTCTCTTCTGAAGGAAAGGCAAGAGGGCAAGTAGAGTTGTGCCACATGCTACTGTCTGTACTTGTTCTCTCTAAGTGTAAAAGATGAATGCTTTGCCCTACCAGTTCTTCATTGTTACTTGGAGGTTTAGTTGTGGAACCATATGGAGTGAGGATCAGCTGTCCATAGGAGTGAATTGTTAAATAGCACACAATGTCACTCTTCTTCCTTCTGATAAACTGAGCCACAGCTCTTGTTTCAGGCTCTGATTCTGGTTCAGATCCACAGAAGACATCACTGGTGCAGTTAAAAGAAACACCAATACCTGGAGAGACATAAAACACCAATTCAGAGGGAATGGAGAAATTTACCTTGGAGTGTTAAAGTATGCATTTATGTGGGCAAGGAGACTAGACAGCTCAGTGGGTCTTTAACATCATACTCTATTGGTAGCAACTAAAATTTGCTACAAAACTGAAATACTTCATGCACATTTGCAGGATGGCTGCAACAAAACCACTGTGATACCACCTCAGTGTACCACCTGCCAGGGAAACTTTGGAGCCTCCTTGAAATTCACGGCAAACATAAATACTGGCTGTTAAGTGATTAACTCCTAACATTGCTGTCTAGAGCTTATGCTTGCTCCTGCAGTGAACTAGAGGTATAGTTACACAAGCAGTGATTTTCTGCTTACAAAAATAAATGTCAGTTGAAAGTCCATGAGTTAACATTTTTACAAACCAGAATTCTGTTTCTCCATATATCTTGATGACAACAAGATGAGTATTCCTTTCTTATAGGACTTCATCATTTTTTCAGAAACTAGTTTTACATTTGTATTCATGATCTGAAATAGTTCAAACTTACTGCCCCAGGATGAATTGAAGTTTCGGTTCAGATCTGTTCCATAGCAGGTGCCATTCTGATATGGAGAACGGTTTTTCCTCCACAAACGATCCTAAAGAAAATTAACTTCTGTTACATAATAACAAGTCAATGATCCACATGACCCAATGAAAACACATTGTAAAGACTCCTTTGTTTTAGACCTCTGCATTCTAATTAACTCTTGCACTGTAGAAGTATGAATGTGTTTGCAAAAGTGATAAAGCTTAATGATAGAACAAGACACCTACTAGAGCCAGGCTGTCAGCCACAAGCCTGCATGCACCCTGAAAGGAGCTTCCTGAATTTTATTTCTTTTTTTAAATTATGCTCTTTCTGTAGTACTCAAACTGCTTCCCTGCAGTATTGCAGTCCTAAGAGAGACTTGGCATTGTGAGGGATAAGAGATGATAGCTGAAATTCTGTTTGCTTCAGATTCAAAAAGATTAATTCTTTTTTGTTCGCTAATCTTGCTCCTGTGCCTTGGTTCCCTACTACACTCACTGCTATACTTGGTTCTGTTCATACCTCACTGCACTGCCTGTGTGAGCTTCCCAACTGAATTACTGAGCATCCAAGTGCAGTGTGTGGTATGCCCAAACCTGCCAGAGAGGAAGGTGGGAGAGAGCAGGATCCACATAGTGGAAGGCTGAGCCCCTTGGGCTATACCGAGGGTCTGCATTAAAAGGTGCTTTATCTGCGTCAAGAGCCTGGAAGCATGACGAGAGTGGTAGAAGACCAACATTTTGCATTATCCTCTATATCAGAAAAGGAAGGCTATTTGGGAGGGCACACCTATTTCAAAAGAAAATAGCCAAATATTTGACCAATTCTGTCCCACGCAAAGGTGCTAAGACCCATCTGATAGTTGAGATCTTTTGTGAAGAATGAGTGACTCTTCCAGACTTGCTTAACTCTGAAACCAGGCCTTGAGCTGTTATCAAGGAAGTAAGCCCATATATCAATATGAGTCAGCAGTGTCCTGGCAGCCAGGAGGGCCAATCATGTCCTGAAGGGCATCAGGCAAAGCCTTGCCAGTCGGTCGAGGGAGGGGATTGTCCTGCTTTGCTCAGCACTGAGGAGCCCTCACCTTGAACATTGTGTGCAGTTTTGGGCACTGCAATATTGAAAAGATATTAAGTTGTCAGAGCGCATCCAAGGAAGGGCAATGAAGATGGTGAAGGGCCTTGAGGGGAAGCCATATGAGAAGCAGCTGAGGGCACTTGGTCCGTTCAGTCCGGAGAAGAGGGGACTGAGGGGAGACCTCACTGCAGTTACAACTTCCTTGTGAGGGGAAGAGGAGGGGCAAGCACTGATCTCTTCTCTGGGGTGACCAGTGACAGGACCTGAGGGAATGGCCTGAAGTTGTGTCAAGGGAGGACTAGGCTGGATATTAGAGAAAAGTTCTTCACCCAGAGGGTGGTTGGGCACTGAATAGGCTCCCCAGGGCAGTGGTCACAGCACCAAGCCTGACAGAGTTCAAGCCAAATTTGTATGATACTCTCAGGTACATAGTATGACTCTTGGGGATGGTTCTATGTAGGTCCAGGAGCTGGAGTCAATGATCCTTAAGGGTCCCTTCCAACTCAGCATATTCTATGATTCTGTGATCTCCAGAAACCCCAAAGCAATTGATCCTGTGGTTTTTCCTTCCCAATGGTCGTGACATTTGCCAGGAATTTTTAGCTCTGAAATCTCAAGTGACTGCTGATTTGCCAGAAGAAAAAAATCCTCTCTGCCATGAGAGGATTTGTGTGAGTAATCTCGCTGTTTTCTGTTTAAATATAATTGCTATGACTAAAAGTATCAAAGTATTTAAAAGTAACAAGACATGATGTGCACATCTAACTTTCATTCTAGTTCCTGGATTCTCACTACTTACTGTTTCCCAGGAGTAGATGTAGCCATCAATATTGAGGACTGGCAAGACATAGAGGTCCAAATTTTGCAGAAGTCTACTTATCTTTGGGTCAGATCTGTAATTTTGAAGAATCTGAAAAGAAAAAGTACAGAGCACTGAGCAGATAATTTGATGGCAATCACTGGAAAGAGCTAGTTTAGAAGTATCATTGGGGAATCACTCACTACTGGATATCACTATGGTATCCAACATTAACCCAGTGAGAGTGTACTTCATATGGGTACAGTCTTGTGGGCATGAAAGCTGCATGATAGCGTACCTGTGTGCCAGATACTTTCTGCACACATGGAACCTTGCTAGGACATAGCTTAGGTTTCTTATTTCAGGAGGACTGTGACTTTGTGATACACAGAGGCTTGATCCAAAAGCCACTGTGGGAAAAAGAGAGGTTGCTACCAGATTTTGGAAGGCTTTGGAAACAGTTCAGGTGGAGGAATTGGTGTGCTAACTAGTATTGTTCCATATCTCAAACTGTGATTTGGACTTAGGTCTCCACAGATACCTGTACTATGTACTAATTTTGAAAATCATATTTTAACAGAAAAGCATAATTCTTGGTGCTGTGATAAAGAAAAGAACTGAATTATCCAAAGTGATATGGTTTTTTTTATTATCTAAATGGAAAAGTGAAGACTCACTTCTTTTACAAACCACTGACAGAAGGCTGGAGATATCCATTCTCTGGCATGAATACCACAGTCCATCCAGATTATCTTTTTGGGTTTATTTGATGGTTGACTTATCTGAGAGATTGTAAAAATGATCATTTAAAAACTGTTGCATTACAATAAAATAGCCTAATGAAATACAGAAAGTAAAGGATGTGCCTTGATATGCCATTGAGCCATCTGAGATTATTATTATTATTATCATTATTACAGATATCATTATTACATGCTTTCCTTCCTAATAACCCCATCTCTCTAGCATCATAAGGCATGAGCTTTAAAGTGTCTGTTGAGCAGAAGTGTCAATAGAACAGTTAATAGAACAATTTTTTTATTATTTTTTTTCCTTTTTCATTTGTATTAGTCATTCACAGGAATGGTTGTTCTTAGTTGGAGGGAGCTTTTTTGTTTGTTTTTTTTTTGAAGGGGAAGCACAAAAAGGCAGGGAATCTAATTTTACTCAGTGATAAGAACAGATTAGACAATAACTAAACCAAATATTAAGACTACAGTTTTTACTAGTGTGCCCAATAAAAAATGTCATGGAATACTCCTAGCAGAAAGGCTATATGCTGTAAAAACTAATAAAAATAACAAACCAAAAGTTTTTATCCTCACACAGCTATTGACAAGCTAGTTTCAGCTTGATTTGTATTTCTAAACAAGGCTTCAGTTAAATTTCTTGTTTTCACTACATAACAGCAATAGCAAGTTTATGGTGATAGTGTATAGCAAAGTTGGCAAATCTTACTGTACTGTAAAGGAGTAAAACCATCTCCTGTTATTTCAGTGAATTAGGATGAGCACTATCTTGGGAAATATCTGAATCCTATCTTCTCCTGTGTACTTTCTTCTTTGTTAGATACCTTTTATTATTAAGGGAAAGTTCCTCCTTTACCTGTAGACAATACATTGGTTGATTCTCAAATGTCATCCCCAGCAAGTGTTGAGTGACCAGCTCACTGTAGTTCTGCTGGATCTGAGTCATCCATTGATAAATCTGAAAATGTCACAGAGAATTTTTGGTCTAAAGTGGGAGTTTCCCTCTCTTTCCCACCTCCATTTCCAGATTAAAACATTTTCTTTTGTTTAGACAAGCAACATTTTCCTCATAGTCTATTGCAATCTGTGATGTCATTTACACTCATGGGAAGGTCTTTCACATGCCCCTGCCAAAGGCATGGTCATATCTCACTGACTTTTAAAAGAGGACATCACTGCAATACCACACAGATACTCCATTCTGGATGTCAGTTAACTTGCCTGTCTCATTGGGCATCTTCCTGTTGAGTTCACCAAACACAAAGCCACACCATCAAATCTTCAAAACAGTGTTACAGTCTCTTCCCTATCAGTACTGATTTTCCACATCTGAGTTCAGCAGCAGTCATCCCCCATGGGTAGCTCAAACAAAATATACAAGAGGGTTGACTCTGTTCTCTTACTTTTATTATGCAAGCTAGGGGTAAGAACACCACCATACTCTGCTGTTACCCAGGTTTACCCACTCGTCTGTGAAACAAAACACCAAAAAATCTTCACTGCCCACCCTTATGACATTATTCTCTCCTGAAGTCTCAAAAACCTTCCCTTAAATTACTTCTTTCAAGCGGTCTCCCATTGTTCATCTCTTCTTCCTCTGGGATTTCTAAGACCACATAATCATTGCACTTCACATTTGGCTCAGCATCAAACAAACTGAGGTTTAAATGAATAAAAGATAGAAATAATGATACAGCATAACAGGGTAGAAAGGTAGCAAACCAATCAACCGAACCCCAGAATATCATCTTCAAAACAGCCTGGCTGCTTCACGCAGAGCATTTAGGTTTTAGTCAGTGAGGAATTGAGGATTTAATCAAAATCAACGGCAAATCCATGTTCGATTCAACCAGACCAAGATTCTAGTCAAAGAGTAAGGACTGATTCTGAAAAGAAGAAAGAGGTCCACTGAATTCAGGTGACCTTTCTGCAAGCACAGAGTTGCCTGCTGTGGCCTTTATAAAACATAAACAACAAGCAGACTGGGATTCCTCTTTACCTCTTTCATTGGGTGATATTGGGTGTAGACATAACCTTCTTGGCCCTGGCCCTGGCTGCTCCTCTCCCTTGGCATGCTCTTATCCACAAGTTCCTGCACATCAGGTATGAGAACTCTGAGGGGAGGGAAAGGGGAAAACAGAAAAGAAAACAGTCCCAAACAGTTACTGCAGAACTCTCATGGTGGGTACACTGTACATTGCATCAGCAAGTGAAAAGACTTAGTCTCTTCTGTTGTGGATTGCCTGGCAAAATCATTGCCTTCAGCATTATGGTTACTTTCATGTAAGACAAAGTATTGAGATTTTTCACAGGGTTTTAACAATACCATAATAATTTTTACCAGATTTTTTTTTTTTAAAGTTTTCAATTTTCTACCAAAAAAAAAATTAAAAGTTCAATATTTTTCTTCTCCACTTCTATTTCTGAGCAAAACTCTGAAAATACCACCTTTTGGTAAAAGGAAGGGAAAGAGATAAATTTAAGATTAGTGTTTCATTGTATTTTATTGTATTGTATTTTATTGAGACATTTTCAATTTGCAAAGACTTCACAGAAATACTCATTGCAATTGGCAAAAATCAGAACAAACCCCTTATTTTCTTCAAATTGCTCCTTTTGCTTTTTAGCTACAAAATTTACTATATTTGTAATTAGTACAATACAGGTGCAATTCCATGATCCAGAGAGTCAATAAAACCTTTTCCTTGGGTTCAGAGGACTTTGGATCACAGGCTGTCCTTTGTCACTGCAATCAACCCCTTGTAAAACTGCTACAAATCTGTGCAATTGTAAATGCTTGTGATAAAACAATTGCAAAGGTAGCTTAAACACTGTTGATCTCAAATGCTGTAAGGGCTAATAGGCTTTTCTGCTGACAGTAGCACTGGTCGGCATTTCTGGAAACTGCACATAAGAAATTTTTAAGAGTAGTTACAGCTGACTTTACTCTGAGCTTTGATGTTTATTCACATCTAAACTTCAAACTAAAATTCAGGCAGTGCAAATTCCCATGAACTGAACCCACACACACAAAATGCCTTATCAGTGCTCCGGAGAATTGAAATCCCAGAGTCTGGCACAGTCAGAATATTGATGTCCTGATTATAATTTGTCATTTATGTCTCTATCATTATATACCTGACTGTCATGTTACCTTCCTTGCATGTCAACTGCCTTCTAAAAGGTGGGTCCTGCTTTGAATCTGTTATAGGAACTTTAACACTGCCGTACTCATCTCAACCCCTTCACAATTTCAGCTTGACTATTAATTACTCATCTCTTTCTATAGAACCCTGTGTGCAGTGGGTACTTTTCTGGCTCCAGTCAAAGAAAAACAAAGTTAAGCGCTAATTTCAGTTCAGTCTTTAAATATCCACTGGAATCAGTTGAAGCCATTAGAAAATGAAGAGTCTTGACATAAATAACAGGTTAAATGTCTTCTGAAATGTTGTCTAAGTCCTGAATACCTAAATTTGATGCTAGATCATTTGTACTGGCTCCAGCCTTATATCTCTTCATCTCTGGTTGTCAAGGCATCACACTAAAAGAACTTGCCAGGCAAGATGCAAGATGTCAAGATCAGCTTTAACTCAAAACACCTTTGAAGTGACACCAATTGTCCTTAGACTTCTATTTGATTGGTAAATGTCAGTGTCCATAGGCCATTTGTCATCAGCCCTACATGACTGCAGGATTGTTTATATTAAACATAGCTAAATTAAATTAGCTACTGCTTTCCTGAAAGAGGCAGTTCCAAATGAGAATGGGACTGTGTGAGGAATACATGTTATTTAATCCCATTTGGCTTTATAAACACTCTTTGTATCTGCGTTAGATCTTCTAGTTAGAGGTAGATGCATGGCAGTTAGTGACAACATGTGGCTGGGGTAGGTGTGATAAAGCATCATGGGCCATTTGAAGGTCATGGCTCCTGACTGTGTGCACAGTGGGCAACTGCCATTGGGATTTTTGTCCCAAGCTGGAATGTCTCTTTGGCTGGATGATGCCAGGAAATTCTTACCAGCCTGATGGTAGCGTTAGGGTTAGGAAACTGCAGCTTTGAAGAAACCAGATGACAATTCATTTTGAAAGGGCTCTTCTTCAAACCACAGGAGCAATAAAAGACAGAAAAGGGAACAGGAGAGCTATAGACTGCTTTTCTGCAGTGACACCAATTAAACCTTTGGGATCTCCAAAATAGGGGGCAACCTGCATTCAAATATCTATGTTTTCCAAGAGCAAAGCATGCTCCTATAAATAGTGGTTGTACCAGGTTCGGTTTCTTGATTTTAGACTAAAAAACTGAGTCATGCATCCAAGTAGTGTCCTCTGCCACTGAGAAAGCAACAGCAGGAAACAAGAAGGACTGGGCTGTCTCAGGTCCCAGCTCCAAATTCACAGTCCAGGATAGCTGGAAAGTGAATAAATAGGGCATAGGGAGATGTGCTTTTAAAATTCAAAGGTTATATAATATCTGTGCATTTGGCTAGTTGAGGTAAGTTAGAGGCATTTGGAAAAAAGTTTGGTCCTATTGCCAGTACTTGCTGACTATTTATTGGAAAGGACTGGGTCCTTTTGTGATAGCAAGGAAGATTGTCAGAGCCTGCCTTTTCCATCAGGATATTAGAGGCTGTACCTATAAGAGATCATATGCTGGTCTAAGCTGTGTTTCACCTCTGACAGCAGAGGGGCTGGGACCCTTATGTGCAGCTCTTCTCCAGCCCTGATATCTTCAGGCATCAGGGGCTTCCATAAGTCCAGCTGTGCAGGGAAGAAAAAATTGCACAAGTGAAGCTCTGTCTTCTGAATGAGAAAATATATTTAAAATAGACTAGCTGCATATCAATAAGTGAAAGAAGTTTTCCTTCAAATTTTCCCCAAAACTCTGCAGTCATTTGTTTCTATTGACTGAGGCACCACTGATAAGAAGCAACACCTTCAGAGAGCCATACAAGGAAAGGAACTTCTTCACATAAATTCCTTCAGATAGTAGAAGGACAATTCCATCCTTCACTAAGACAATAAAAAAGTTACGTAAAGCTTTTTCAAGTTTACTTAAACCTTCATTTCTGTCCAAAGCTACATGCATACCTGTTCTACAGCCCAAGACCCTGCTCTGCTTTTTGGGCATATGTGGTTATTCTTACTCACCAGTAAAGTACTGTAAAGAAGCTGAAGATGCTGGACTTGCTGAATTGATTCTGGCACAATATGCAAAACCTGATCCCTGGAAATTTAACAGAGAAACAAGATCAGTTTTAATGTCTGTTAAAGTATCCATAATTTCATAAGTCAAAAGGAGATGTTTTGTTACGCAGAAGGAAGATGGAGCATGTAACTGAGTGCTGTTCCCACAAAAACATGTCTGATTGATAAATTCCTGGAATGTTTTAGCTTCAGAGAGGACTAAGCAGATGTGAGTTTTCTGTCACTGGAGCATTAGCCACTCTGGGTTTCTGCCAGTGGCAATCCTTTATTCACCACACCAGCTTCACTGAAGCCAACTGCTCACATGTCCTGGTGTGTGTTTCTGCCTTCACAGGACCAGGGCCAAAATGAGAGCACTGGTAATATATGATAAACTATTTATTTGATAAGATGTCACCTTTTTGTTCTCTCATTTGGAATTTGTACAAGCTTGCAAAAATATTAGACAGTCAAGATAAATGAACATCGCTATAAGCTTGACATGTCCACAAACTGCTTGTCATGAAAATAGCCAATTTATTCCCCAAATAGTGAATATTGTGGTCTCCAGAACAGCATATTCTTACTCAACTCACAGGAAATAAAAATTTCTGGTACAGGATTGATAATTTTTTATTTTTAGAAAAGACACACAGATCCAGTGTCTTAGCGTTTATTTTCATGAAGCTCGATGGAACTTTCATTTCCTACAGGCTTAATCAGATAAAAATATTCAAAGTTTACAAGGAACAAATTAAAATGGTTGGAAATGTAGAAAAAGCCCAGATCTGTATGTTCTGTTAAAAAAGTCCTTGTAATTATTTTCCTATTTTTTTTTTCAGTGTTCATTCAGATGGGCTTTCCCGGACTGATAGCAAGTGTGATGGTTCTAATGAAAGGGTTTCACAGTGAGGAATGGATGATGATGACTGCATTGCATTACTCCAAGGTGAGATAGCTGTTATCCACTACTGCTGTGATAGAATGGGGAATCCTAGAAATGTACCTATTTATTAGCAACCAACAACTACTGCTTCACAGTCTCGTTTAGTGGCTTCAATGGGCCTTGGAGCCTTTACAGGACAAGCACAAAAAAAGGGACATTTTACATTTTAAAGCTTTTGTAACAGAAATTCGTATTGCAAAAAACTTGTGTGGCTTTTTGTTGAAGTCATGGTCATTACAGTCATTAATATGCTCTCACCACCTGAACTGCAATTCATTTGTCCTTCCATACAGAAATACACAATCAGCTTAATAGACATGCAAATAGAATTCACTATTCATCCACTGTATCCCCAGAGAAATAGGAGAATTTGTGTTATTTTAACATCTCTCTTGAAAATACCACCTTTCTTGTTAGAGAACTTGATACCTAAAATGGGCAGTTTACCACTGGTTCTGGAGATGCTGTTAACCCTTCTCTATGGGGCAGAATAGTTCCATTTCCATTGCTAATGATTGGTACAACAGCCATGATATCTTTGTAATAAACCTTGTATATGCAGGATAAACATCTTTGTGAGCAGAATAAACATCTCAGCTGCAGTTCAGAGTTTATTCTCTCTAAATGCCTGGGCTTGCTTTGCTCTTTGTCTATCAGAAAGGAAAACAATATCCTATAATAGCTTTCTATCCTCTTTGACATTATGTCTTAATTACACCAAATCAGAGAAATTCCAGACAGTCAGATTGCTGCCAGATGGCCAGCTCTTATTTACTGATAAACCTTTCACAATAGCCAGTGTGGAGGCAAATAATTTTTAATAGTAAACTAAGATTAGAAAGATATTCGTTTATGATTATGAACTAAGTTTCTCAGTGGAGAAATGCAAAGTCAGCCCTTGTGACCACGTGAGAACTACAGTTTTTAAAATGCTAGTTAAGCTTTCTTACCAAAATAAAGGGCTGTTCTCAGCACTAGCTGTGTTTCTTTGGGTGCTCGTAGATTGGGTTTTTCATGGAAGTTGTTGAACAGAGCAAATGGCAATAAAAATGAGGTTTACTAATAATTTCATCTCTGTGCAAGTGCTGCCCACCCAAAGTCACACTGACCATTCAATACTTGATTTTATATTCCATTCAAGTACTCAGTAGATTCTGGACAGTAACTAGGAACAAAAATTAACACTACATGTCCAAGGGTCTGTTGAATTCTATTCACTGACATCAACAGAGTGATTGCTTCCCTAGTACAAATCTAAAGACTACATATTATCCAAGGGAAATAACACATTTTAAGTAGTGACTCGGTGTGCTCTGCTAGGTGATTTTCCAGAAGAGCTGCTGAATGGTTATACTAGGAAAGAACGTACGTGTTGTAGGTATGGCTTGGTTTTCTGTCCTTTTTATGACTATATTCTGGGAATAAAATTAGTCTAGAAGCATTCAGAACTGGACTTTCTCTGTTTACTTCAGCAAATTAGCTGTATAAACTTATATGTGGACAGTGGCCTCCACACTGTGCTTGTCTCCCTCCTGCAAATCCCAGCTGCCACAATGGCAGAGTAACCTATCATTCCTTGAAAACTGAGGATGAATGAAACAAAAACAGCTTAGACAAATAGCATAATTTTACATCACTAGTTTTCTGAAGAAGTGGAATGGAGAATGGAAAATACAGCAAAACTAGAGATTTCATACTTTTCAAAAACATTCATTAGTTATAAAAAAATGTGATAATCTCATTCTCTGAGTGAAGATTGTCTGGAACAACTCCCTTATCATTTTTTGATAATTGTTACAGGTTTCCAACAGGGCTTCACTATCTTTTTCACATAACTTGTCTTTTATTAACAGATAAAATTTTGCTCAGTCATCCTCCTTGCTTTATACTTAGAAAAGACATTTTTTTCCTACAACATCTGTTTTCAAAGTTCATTGTGAAAGTGGCTAAGCCTAATGAATTTCAGCTAATGGAAGCAGAGCATCCTGAGATGCATTTGAGGACCATTTTGTGGCTCCCACTGCTGTTATATTTTTGTTGCCTTGGATATGGTCCACTCATTCTTCATTTCTCTTGTTTATATTTTCTTTACAAATCTTACAGCTTAGTAAACTTGTCTCCAGGTTTTCAGTTCATAATTGTTATTATTCTTACACAGTGCCTGGGAATTTCACTCCATGCACAATTTTTCATGATACCCCATTCACACTTACCTGTCATATTGCAATTTCAAGCTGAGTTTTCCAGGAATTAGCATTCCCAGAGAAAAGATGATCCCAAGAGAAAGCCACATCTTTAGCAACACAGTGCAGGACTAGAGAGGAGGAGGACAGATCTGGACTGAACACTTGATTTGTACAATTATAAATACATATCTATCTAGACTAACTCTAGAAGGCAACCTGCCCTTGTTGAATCATTAACTTCACTTGTAAATAGTTCTGTTTTTTCTTAATTCCAAAAGCTCTCTTCCACACCCCAAAACACAAACATAATTAGCAACATTCTCACTGAAACACTTTTTCTAAGAAGTAAGAAGATTTTTCTTTAAGTCACATTTCTATCTTTAAAAACATTACATGACAGAATCAGTAGTAATTGGAGAAAGTGTTACCTGCAAGATCCACCATGGCAACTAGTGAAGATCAGCTCATAAAAATCATGGGGGTGGGGAGGAACAAAAGAACAGTGGTAAAACAAGTTCCATCCTTACTCTCTTTCTTCTTGTGTTGTGTCTTTATGGACCTTTTAACTGCCATTCTGACACCTGACTAAAAAGAGGGTATGAAAGAATAGACAACACTCCTATAAAAGGGAAAGACGGGGACATCAGAGCCTGACCTAAAGCACTGTAATTTGGACCAGATCAATTTCTGTCCAGAGACTAACAACTCCACACTGCCAAAAAGAGTGTCTCTTTGTTATACACTCTAAACAGTGGGCTGGTTACTATATGAAATATTTAATTTCTCATTTAGTTTATAAATCAAGAGTAAACAGACATATAGCATAGTTTTTCAGAAAAGAATTGTTTCACTCATATTCTCTCTTGGATTAAAGCTATCTCATGGTGATTTTTTGAAGAAAACTGCATGGATTTTGGGTTAAGAGAGTCCAGTAAGTCAATTTGTTTGTGTACACATGCAATGAACATGATACCATACTATAATCATGGGATCTTTGTAAACCATTCTCACTGAAGTATGAAGTCCTTTTATGTTTCTAATAATCTGTTATCAAGGAAAGAGGCAGCAGAACTGTCCCAGTATAAAAGAGAAACAACTTAACTCAAAAGTGTGTTCTTGCTAAACCAGGCTGCAGGCAAGAGAAGAGTATGTTCTTCTTCATAAATCACGCCAGGCCATTTCCATTTTATTGCAACACACTGTAACCTGCTCAACAGCCTGAACCTGAAAACACTCAGTATTTCCCTCCACGTAGATTTCCAACCCACAATGGCTAACAGAAAACTGAGAGAAGTCCAGATTAGAGACAGCTTTATTTATGAACAATCAGAAAAACAAATTCATGTTGGAAGATCATATTGACACTCAGGACACCTGCTCAGACAATCTTTGCTTCTGTTTCCTTTGTCCACTGCTATGAGGTGGACTAATGTTTTTAAGACTTCTGCAGTGTTGCCTGTGCCCTTTTAACAGACCTGGCTTTGAACTGGGGTTCACTCCCTTGACAGAGGCTCAGAATCTAGTAACAAGAAAAATGGAGACATAAAGAGAAATGGAGCAAATTCTGATAAGGACTAAAGATGAATTCCAGCCCAAAGCCTACACCTTCACATTGAACACAGAAGCTGCTTATTCTGTGGTGAAAACATTATTCCTATGATACCAGATAGTTATGAAGGTAGATAAGGTCATTTTTCTTAATAATCATAGAATTCAGAAGAAATGACAGTTGCTTGCTAGGTCCTTGATTCAGATTCCTTTGAAGGCTAGTTGATTTTAATGAGCTTTAGATGAAAGTCCTGTGCAAATAATCATGGGTGTTCCTCTGATTTAAGAAATGCACTTGTTTTGGGATTTCAACAGAAGATTTGCTCATAAAAGACAATACCTAATTTTGTACTTGTGTTCAGCTTGCAAGCAGCACTGCTGAATTCAGAATAAAGGCCATTAGAGACATTATTCTGCCACCAATGCAAAAAAATAGCTTGGGATGAACAGTTAACTTCAACAAGCCTATTGCCCTCTTGGGCATAAATAATGTCTGCCTCAGTAATAAAGTCTGTTCTTTGGTCAGGTTCTTACTGGCAGCTGCTTATCTTTCTAATATATGTGGAAGGCAGCTTAATCCATTTATTCCCTCCTTGAAAACTGTGCTCAAAAAGGCATGGGACTTTCTGGGGAGAGGAAAGGTCATAAACATGTGGCACAAACATGCCATATGAAATCATGTGGTGTCCTTTCTTTCAAACAAGTTTACTTTGCACTGCTTCCATGTATTCTTCTCAGAGCTTCAGAGTGTTTCTTTAAGCATCAGTTTAGCCTCTCAACTGCCCTGTTAGAGAAGCAAATATTATTTCCACTACTTAAAAGATTAAGAAAAAAGGGGGGAAAAGTGGCTCCCCAAGGTGACATAGGAACACTGCTGCAGAGCCAAGAATAGAATTCAGATCTCCTGACTCCCTGTCTGGTGCTTCCTTAAATATATGACCATCTGCTCTCCTGCTGGAAGTATAGATACTATATGCTGACTCCAACAAGCTCGCTGCTAAGCCTGTTAGTTTATCCTCTTTCTATCCCATACTGATATCATCTCAAGCTAAGCTTTTGGCCTGGAGTCAAAGTGATTTCCAGTGTTTGAATGACTCGACCTGCTTGTTATTGTTTTAACCTTGCACCACACATATGCTCAGCTATTTGTGACTTATCTGCATACAGTCTGTGTAGCAACAGCCGCAAGCTAGAACTGTTTTGTTTAAAGATTCCATACCGAAGCACACCACATGTTTTAAACAACTATCACATAGCAGTGAGTTTGATCCTGGTAGCTGCCAGCACCCAGATTTCCTACCGAGCTGCATGTAACTTGCAAGGACAAAGAGCTTATTAAAAAGACCAAAAAAAATGTACACACTGGTGTTTCTCCACAAACATCAGTTCATCATATTAAGCTTTCTGAGTTAACAGCTAAATCCCATGCTGACTCCATCTGAACTGAAAACCTTACGGAACTATACAGAATTCAGCATGATCAACATTTTTGATTTTGAGAAAATCATCCTCCAGTAAATCTCCTCTCATTGCTGCAGAAAACTCACAGTATGTGTTCAAAACAGAATCATCACTCAATAGGGTCGAAACAGTATCATGCTGACTAATGTGCCTTAAATCCCAGTCTTCTGCCCCACTGAAGAGGGGGATAGATAATTCAGCTGTTCTACTAAAATATCCTCTGGTTTTCACTGTAGCTTTACTTGGAGGAGGCACACAATGAATTGACAGTTCTGTCTCCCATTGTCTTGTCAGAGTAGATAACATATTCTATAGGTATTCTCTTTTTCTATGAGTATTAAAGATATTTCTGTTTTTTCTGAGCAATGTTCAAAATATTCCAATTCATTCTAGAAGATTAAACACATGGTTGTAATTCTATAGCATAAATATATTCAGCAATATGTTGTGTGGTCTGCAGTGTGAATCATTGTTCCTCTCAGTATGCCAAGTCTTCAGCTCTCACAGCTTTGTTAGAGAAAGGTTTTACTGAAAGTCTCTGGACTCCATTGTGATTTGACAGTGCTAACTGTTCTTAAACCTCATTAACTCCAGCAACAATCCTAGCATAAATGGGAGTATGCTGGAAACTATGATGAGTTACATTTTTGTTCTAGTGTCATCTTGCTGAGATTTCCTTGTTCTCTCTCTTTCTCTGACATTAACCTGAGAACACCCCATCAACTTTACACTTGAAACTTTAAAATAATCACAAGCCAGAAAGAATTACAGCCAGCAAACACTAGATTAGAATGACATTACTATCAAACCTTAAAATTAGTTTCATTAAGCCAAAGTTGAATGTCCTGCAGAGATCATCAAATGTCACAAGATACATAAGTTTTAGCTTAGTGGAACTAATTCAACAATTGGCACATGATCTGGTAATTTCAAGAGATACACATTTACAGATACTTTCAAAGATTCCTCCATAGATTTTACAGCATTTATACACATGCCTACTCATGTATTCGAGTACAACCATAAATACAAGTGTGTAGTGTCAATGTGGGAACTAACACCTACCTTTTCTCCACAAGTCTTACGATGCAGTTTTTAGGCAGCTTTATTATCAGAGAAGAGCTTCAAGTACCCATTCAGCAAGCAGTTCCTTATGGAGGCAGGCGGAAGCAGCCTGACAAAATCTGTGTTGGTTTAATTAGACTGGCAGAGCAGCTCTTCAGACACCATTTTCTTTAACCAGGAAAGAAAAATGTCATTACCATATTGTCTTTCTTTAACAACAGGTGGCCTGAGTGGTTATTTTTACTTCATCTTTTAGATTTCAAAATATCACTGCTAAGGACCTTGAGCTTTAGCATACTGTCTGAATTCAAAGTTGTATTTATCACCTGTAACAAACATTTTTGGCTCAGTTTTAGGAGTTAATGGTGATCACATTTACAAGGAGTTGTGCACAAAATCCTACAGTCCTTTCATAAACACAAGTCCTATGGGAAATTTGTCTGCATAAGGATTGTGCAATTAACTTTAAAAAACATTAGTAGTATATTTCAGGTGCAATGGTAAATTGCTGAACCCAAAGTCCACAAATACAAGCTGCAAAATACTGCCCTTGTAGTTTGATCAAAGACTCAATTTGCTCATAGATTTTAATGTGCCTGAATCCACTATCACAAAAACCAGTTATTTTTTCTCACTCGGCTTCTCCAGTCCTGAAAGCTTCCCTTTATAAGAATACCTTCTGATGACATGATTAGAACTTATGATTTCAAAGGTATTGCTCTAGGGGGAAAGGATTTTCAGAAGTGTTTGATCCTGTACTGAAGTTCTGAGTGGGCAAGAATTAGGCAAGAATCCTTGATTTTGTGTAAAAACAAAACTTCTTGTAAAGCTTTAGCTGTCAAAGTAATACACTGTTTTAATTAGGCCTTTTAAAAGATGATGTTATGTAACATTAAAGGTCTGGCTTGTATTTTTAAATAAAATAAATACCTTTGTATGTAAATAAGTTAGTTTTATTTTATTGCTACTAGCAGAACGGTAAAGGACAGCACGAAAGTCTTTATTATTGCTTAGTAGTTAAAAAGCAAGCTTACAGCACTGCATCCTAGAATAACCAACATGATTTTTAATGAGTTTATTACAAGCACTAAAATACTTTATGATTAGATGCAAATATGGTTGCACACAATTCCTTAAACCCAATCAATATACACTGTATATAAAGTAATTAGCTTTTGCAACTATAAAACATATTCATATTAACCTTTGTCCTCTCTTCTATCAACAATGACACACACACTTAGCTTTCTGTTTAGTGATGGCATCACTGAGTGTAATAACAGTGTTGTTTGCATACATGCAGTTATGCGTGTCCATGCAAGGTGAGCAATGCTCCAAACCCCTCAACCACTCTCACAATCTGTTAAAAATGCTTATGAGGTCCCTGAGGAATCTCAGAGATTATTAATGAAACCATAGTACCCAACAAAAGATTTCAAAGCAGTTCTTGTCTGAGCTAAACAAGTTCATTCTACATAACTTGTAAGACAGGTTTGAAGTGTGATGTATATGTATGGGTGTGACATGCAATGGAAACAACTTGTATTTTGGTGTCTGATTTTGTTATAAATAATTGCTAGTAGTATCTGAGGAAGGGACTGGGTAGTGTCACTTTGAAGTGCTTGTTTTGACAGGGCTGGGTAGGTTTGCAGTAAGGCTGTAGACATGGTTTGCATTGGTCACAAGCAATGGGGTTCCTCAGCAAAGGAAGCCAAGACTTTCTCCACTCTCATGTCTGAACTGTTACTACTCTTTGTACAAGAAAGGGGTCTGAAACATCAGCCAGCTCTGCCTGGGAGAGCTTACAAATCCAAGCAACTCAACATGGGGGTGTTCCCATAGTACAGACAGGGAACACAGACACCCGACTGTGCTGGAACTGTGCCCCTTGCTGCCAAACAAGGCATTCCTTTGAGTCAAGTACTACCAAGATGGGTATGGAACAACAGGAATCTGGTTGTGCCCCAGGGACCTCCTGAGTGACTTTCCTGTGAGCAGACAGATAAGCAATGGCAAGCAGGAAGCTGAACTCAGATTCCCCCTGTCTCCGAGTACTACCTTAGTGTCAGATAATTTTATCTCTGTTCAGAGAGAGTGGTTTTGATACCTTCATTCTTGTTCTCTTTTTACCCCCTTCAACTATTGAGTTATTAGATTCAGCAAATGAATATCAAACCTACTACCAGCAGTGGAAAGTTTGGAAAGGTCTTTTTTTTTTTTTTTTTTTTTTTTTTTTTTTTTTTTTTTTTTTATCTGCATCAGCAGAAATCGAACCAACCTTCAGCCTTCTCAGTATTACCTTTTGGGGGAATTACTGCCTACTGAGAAGAAAGTCTTCTTGCTGACATCAGTGAGGCATTCACCATCTTGTACTGTTCCTTGAGCATAGATTGATACAGAGAAAATCTCCAAATCCACATGCCCACACATGTTTTTATCTACTTATCTTTTCAGATCTCCATTGTTGTCCTTACATTTATACAGAAGTGACCCAGACTGAAGATTCATTTAGAAGATGGTGTATGCCTGGGACAAATCATTCCTTGACAAAATGGAGCATATTCTAAACCAAGAGATACAAATGCATCAGCAATCTTTGCCTTCATCTTGCTCTGTACACTGTGGTGTGCAAGGGGTGTAGGTTACTTTTGTATTTTCTAGTGAATTCTGTGTATCAAAAAAGCTGATAACTAACTGCTGAGCCATTACAAAGGGCAGGTGACAATCCAGTATTGGTCTTCAATATGTATATTTTAAAAGATTAAAGAAGTCTTTTATCACGTGAATGACATTTCAAATGTGGGCTCCATGCTTGGTCTCCCCTCTCTCCACAGCTATTGTGTGTAGTAACTTCTAAACATACAAATGTTTATATAATCTCCCCATGACAGATCATTGTATATTTCCTAAATCACATTTCATCTGTGCCAGCACAAGTCAAGACTTCAGTGACAATTCTCACCACTGACACCAACCTCTGTGCAGTCAGAGGCCAATTCACCAGCTCTTCCCCACTGCAGGAGAAGACTGAACTCAACAGTTCAAGTTTTCTCTTTTGAAACTGTAGAGCCACTGCCTCAGCTGGTGTATGTTTGCTGTAGTGCCCTGACTGTAGTCTGAAACAGCTGATGAACCACTCCCCCTGTCCCCACACAGTTCCCCACCTGTTGAATGGATGGTAGAGTACAGGTGATATTTTATGTGCAGCAGAATCTGTACCATGAAAATCAAATGGGTAAATACAGAAGATTTACTAAGTACCCTTTGTGCACTTCGTAAAAGTGTACTAATAAGAACAAATTATGGCACATACTCAAGAATGAAGAGTGGTCAAAAATTATTGCCCCAGTCTGTAGGCATGAATAGAGTCCCTCACCTATAGCAGTGAAAATAAATTCTCCTGTTTATAAAAAATTGCATGTTGCTTCATAAAGCAAGAGCGTATCTGGGTTTTAATAGGTGCCATGGCAACAATGTTACTGGAGTATGCATAAGAAGCACTTCTGGAGAGAGAACCTGATGAAACAAAAAGCTCACTGCTCTGTGGACTCAAGGACTTTTGCTGCAGACATAAATACAGATTCTCCTTTTTCATGTTCCTCGGTGGCTAATTACAGTTGCCACCACATCTATACTTTCACTTTATACCATTATTGTCCAAAAATAGTGAAAAAAGGGGGAAATCTGCTACAACTATAAGGACTGATTTTAATCAGAGTTCCATTATATTTGCATCAGTTCAAAGAGGTGAACAATGAAGAACTAAACCCCCTGTGGTTACCAGCTAAAAACCAGAACCACAGGATTACATACTCAGTAAAACCCATGCTTAAGTACCATAGTCACTTTAAAAGTATGCACGTCACAACCAACAGATAACCATGGCTCTGGTTGTTTTTGTTCTGAAATAACTAATTTCAGCCCATTTCACCTAGGTGTGAATACTCCCCCTTTTTTGAGCTCTACAAGACACCTGCAATTCTGTTTTCATTCAGATATTCTAGTGTCAGTAAAGAGGTATTGAAACTAGAACCTCATTCACGCAAAATTAAATGCTCTGAGATTTGTGTGCAAAGAGAATAACTTATTAACAAATGGCAATATAAAATCATTGTTAATACTAGAAGGACATTAGCACATTAGAAGGAAGTCTTAGTATTTTTTTCACTTCAGCAATTAACCAGAACCACATCTCTAGGTATTCACATACAAAGCATTACTCAACTTTCTTGCCTACACAGAAACAGTTGCAGTACTTGAGAAACAGACTTTAATTCTCTAAAATTTGAGCTCCACTTTATTTAGAATCTGATTTCTTAACAAAACCCAAACTCTTTCAATGTACTTTTAGTCCCTCTTTCCCAGTCAATTCTGAATATTTTGACCATCTTGAGAACAAAGTGGAAGTTTTAAAGAGAGTTTCTGGAAGTTTTTTGTGAATGAGTGGCTGGACTATTTCATACCCTGAGAAGGCTGGAGTTAGGGCTCAAAAATGGTTTTAGATAAGGAAATCCAAGCAAGAGAGAACTACAGATCATCAGCTGCTTATGGAGACAGTTTGTTTTTCCAAACAGTCATTGTTCTCATTCTGCATTAGTTCACAAACTTTGTTTTATTTTTGCTCAGATGGTACTAGTTTATTTTCTGTTCATGCAAGAACCTGAAAAAGTTTCTGACCCTTGCAACCCACATTTCCTGCCTTCCTGTTTCTTGCTCTCATTTTAGATCTGTTCACACATCCTGCAATGCTTAATATGATCCTTGGGCCAGTGAAGTTTGCTATATACCTTACATTTGTAAATCCTTCTCTCTGTGTTTTCTTTTTGATTATGTGATATATGACAATGATCTAACCTTGTCACCCTTTGGTATGTGGATAGCCTTCAGATGACCTGGAGATTTCACAGGATGAACAGTGTATGTATTATTCTCAAGGAAAAATTTACCAGATCAGCCAGCTTTATAAAGGCATTTTACTGTTTTGTAATAAATAAGATTTATGAATCAAAAACTGCCTAACAGGAATAGTATGCAAAAACCAGGAATCCTAAAAGGTAGTATGTGTTTCTTTGAGATTAGAACAAATACTGAAGTCCATATTTCAGAGCTCAGAATGAAGGAAAGATTGGTATGCTTCTACTTTTCAGACTTCTTTGTGACCCAGGAATAAAATATGCTTCTTTCCTACAAGAGTCTGATCAAGTATATGGTTGCTTTCTGCAGCTGAGTCCACTGTCTTTAAGTCATAGCTATTTAATTACTCTAAGCCCTATACGTGCTTTAACAAGCTTCCAATTCACTGAATATCCTTCCTGGCTTCAGCAATTTAGTTTACTTAACAAATTACCTATTTTCACTTACAGGGAGTTGGGAATCTTGGCCTTGATATGGGTTGGATACATCCCTGAATTACCTTTAGTCAGTCAAGCACCACAGCAGATGTCTGGGTTCCATCCATTGATAAGATACACCCACGGGCTGTATGAAATAAAGCCACATTAAGCTTCTTTGTTCCTCACTCTTCATTGAGAAAAAAATTCCAGCCACTGCACTTACAAAGTGTTTCAAGTATGAATAAAGGTTAGAAACACATGTTCCTGAGTCTGCAGGCAGACTGTGAAAATGGTAGCGAAAGATGCAGCTTGCATCTCCAGTTAGTGTCACTGGCAGGTCAGCTAAAAACATCTATTTTGTATCTGTTGTCCTTTAAAAAGGGGATTTTGCACCTTTCACACCACACAGTGACAATCCCCATAAGCACAGGAGCAAAATAATTATTGTTGATCTTCATTGTGAGTTTCCCATTAATTCTAATAATGATTCAGGAGAGAATGGTATTCTAAACACAGATTGCAATACACACAACAGGGGACTAGATCATTACATTAATTAGACATCTGAAAAAACTGGCTTTACTTTCAGCAGACTAGCTTTTTAGCATATGTAAAGATTCAAGAAACCCAAAGCTCTGAAACCTCTGGCAGCAGCTATGTAGTGCTTGGAACTATGAGTGAGCGTAGATGACATAGGAACAACACAAATTATTGAGAAAGCATAAAGCAAGACATTTTTGTAAGCACAGTGATCATTATGGCAGACTGCTATACTTCCATGCTGCTTCTATTAGTTTTTACCTACTTATAAGTTGTTTAACAAAGAAAGAATATATATGGTGATCAGTTAATTTAATAATGTGCTATGCCATTTTGTGCCCACTGGTGGTTCATTCTGTCCAGGCTGCTGGCATCCAAGAAGACAGTACACTTCCCTGCCTGTGTTTTGTTCCTGAAGAGAGGGGAGTTACGTACCTACTACAGACGACCTGACTGAGCAGCTCGAAGCAGACAGAGGGAGCAGTTCCCCAGCCCAAGTGAGAGCCACAGCTGACACTGCACTATGGGTTTGCAGGGCTCCAGCTTTAAACAGCACCAAGTGCTTTCCCAAACACAGCTCTGTGCACTACCTGGCCCTCCATGAGTCAGTCAGGCAGCTCAGAACAGAATGGCACTGACCAGTCTGCTTCACAGACGAAATTGTACAGAGAATGCTTTCTTAAAGTAGCAGATCCAAAAAGGAAGCCTAACAAACTACTCAAGTTAAGCAGATGAACTTTGCTCTGGTTGTTAAGTTTTACAATTGCATCAAATCTGTTCCCTGTATGTGCTGCATTTCAAAACTGAAATACTGAACAGCTCACTCTGCTTTTTATGCCAGACAGGCAGTGACAATGCTGCTTTGGTTGCACTGATTCCTTCATAAATATGCACTGTATTCTATATGAATGTTCCAGAAGTTGAGCAGTGACTTTTCCTAAGCATAGTCCTTCTTTTCACCTTATCACTGCAATACCTTTGTTACCTCACCATTGTAGTACCTTAACCATGTGTCCATGCTCCTTTAGAAAGACAAAGAACGTAGTGCTTGTAGCATAGCAAGTGAAGCAAGGGCACCACGGTTAGGTAGCACACAGTCACTGTAGAAAGTATTGCTGTTTCCCTTCGTGCCCATGGGTCTGTGGCTGTGCTACAGCAGAACTGTGACTGAAGATGTGATTACACCGCAGAAACAAGCAAGCTGTTGCTGGCAAATGTATTTTGTGCACTTCAATGCTCCAAGTACTTCAGCAACTCCAGCAGAACAAAATGCATTTTATCAGTACATGTTACCAAGAATGGAAAAGATGTATCAGTTCTCTCTGCCCCTTCGGATAAAGGGCCCAAAGCTGCTGTGCACTTCTAGAACTCTGCCAACATAATGCACCACTACATAACAGGCCAATGGACATGTATCACAGTATGTTATGACCAAATCTGAGTATTGCAACACCTCCTTGAATATTGTGGAGACACCAATATCAGAAGCAAAGATCAGGAGTCAGTTTGTAAACACATGGAAGAACTGTGGTCTTGTAGTGAGAAGTCTCAAAATCTGTAACAGTAGCAATGAAGCAAAGGGTTCAACCTTCTGAACCATTACTGGTCTGAAGCTCAGGGAGATTGCTTTCTTCAGAAACTTTCCACATAGCCGGATCTTTTAATATATCACTTACTGCTTTACCATATATAGTTCTGCATAAAGAATTACATGGGATGTTGGGGGGGGAAAAATCCACTCCTACTTCACAAAAGAAAGACCCCACTATCAGTTCCCACTTCACAAAAGAAAGCCCCCACTATCAGTAGGCAGTGTTCATTTTACAAACTTTCTTAATCTGTAATACTTTGGATAGGCAGTTGTGTATAAAACTACTTGTCCCTTCTGTTAAAATCTAACATAAATTACAAAGGAAAAAGAGAGCTCAGGAGACCCAAAACGGTTGGTTTATTTTAATTATTATCCTGCACAGTCGCTTCAGATAAAGAGAAAGCATCTTCTGAATAAATTTTTCCTTTCAAAAACTCAACTGCATCTTCCTTTGTCATATCCTGAAACTTCTTGTTCTGGATCTGGAAGAAAGGAAAAGGAAAAGGTACATTATTTCTATGGTCCAAACTACCCTGTCCTACAAATGAAGTGCTCAGTGATGGGAAGGCCATATGGAGTTGCTGTATTTTGAAAACAAATTCACTTCAATCATTCATTCTATAGAAATCAGGGAAATAAGCCAAAGATACATAGGTTTTTTAGGTACAAAGGAATTCAGTTGCTTGATTTGGGGTTTTTTCCCTCAACCATAATTATATTTATTTCCCTGATAATGGTAAGTGGTAGCTTGTATTTTAAGAGTTCCTCTGGCCTTTTTTCCTAGTGACAGCACCACTGTGTTTTAACTAGCAAAGATATGTAATTACCACTCTGGAGAAGGCCCACCATTCCTGGTGAGCCTTCATGTTTGGTAGAACAAGGCCTGTTGTACCAAACACACTCATCACTGCACTGATAACAGGACCCAGAGAGAATAACAGGACTCTTCTTACCAGAATCACATGATAGCCCAGTTTATTTAGATGCCGCTTCTTCATTGCCAGCTTCCCCTGGGGATGCACTGTGCCCATGCAGAAGGTAGACAGAGGAACAAACAGAAGAGCCAATCTACAACCCAGAAGAGTACAAATGCAGACAAGCATTTTTAAGACAATCATTCAATTATGTCTGTTAACACTGCAGAATATATAGCTGTCTCTGGTAGGCAAAAATACAAGGACTACACAAGTTTCAGTATCCTCTTCCTTCTTCAGACTTAAGTAATTTAGACCCTCTCTTCTTCCAGGAGCTTCACATATCCCAAATACCTACAGCAGAATTAAATACTTAGATTTCCACTTCTCCCAAAATGATAAGGTAATAGATCATTCAGCATTCTCAATTCA
The DNA here is from genome assembly GCA_035221455.1 of Xenops minutus. Classification (NCBI taxonomy): domain Eukaryota; kingdom Metazoa; phylum Chordata; class Aves; order Passeriformes; family Furnariidae; genus Xenops; species Xenops minutus. The sequence goes on along the minus strand of JAWWEE010000162.1, from coordinate 26,070,126 downwards.
TCTGAGAGATTCTGCATTTACTTTTCTCCATTGCTAATGATATTCAGAATCAGCTACTTCCTGCCATAAAAACCTACTTGGAAGGGTGAGTTTCTGTGACACAGTTTACTAGCTCTCATTACCAAAAAGTAAACTGTATAAAACACATTGCTGTGCAGTGACCCAGCACACAAACGTCAAGTATCACCCAGTTCTACTCAAGCATTACTTAAATGATACATGTCTTGCTTCAGTTACAGAGGTCTTCTTCTACACAAGATTAAATGAATCACCTGAAATGTGCATACGACAATACTTTTTACTCAAATTGCATTTCAGTAGCTGAATTAACTGCCATAACATACCATTGAGATGGACATTTTCAAGACTTGAGAATAACTGAATCTTTAATGGGACACATAAATATTTGAAATTTTAAAATTGCTATGTGCATCCATTACAAGAGTTTCAGATCACTGAGATGTTTCCTGCCTCTTTCTGTGAAATGTTAAGTTTAGCCTCTCTTAGAAGAAGGTATCGAGCTACATGAATTGTTGCTCTGAAATGGCACGGCAAGTTTTGGATATTATCTCAGTGAGCACAAATAACAATGTAGTTATCTACTTTGCCTCTGCAAATCAGCAAACTGAAGAAGAAACTGGATGGAACGCATACAAATAAAACTAGCCTGCTAGAAAAAAGATGCAGTAAAAAAGTGACACCTTTGAACACTTGAGTCAGGATGATCATCTGTTGCAGTTATGGGGAGCACTTTTTTTCTGTCTGAATCCATTCTGATTTCAAAATCTGAAAACAAAACAACAAAACATTTAACTTTGGAAGAGGTTACCATTAACTCATTCAAACACATTAAGTGTTCAAATTGTTTTCAAATGAACAGTCCCTTTGAAAAAAGTTAATAGGCATCATCACTGGTCTAATTGCTGTTCTCTAATTGACTTACTATAGATAGTTTTTCCCTCCCTGCAACGAATATAAAAACCTATAGCTTGCACATCTCCAGAAAAAAATAAATTTATTTCTGAACACTGTAGATGTAACTTTATGAGAGTGAAATTATTGTTTAAAGAAGCTAGTCTTGATCACAGGCTGTCATGCCTACCCAGATTTTCCTGTAGTCCAATTCCTCACTGGAAATATTTAGGAAGAAAATTATTACAAGTACAGAAAAACTGGTAAGCTGGATGGTTTACAAAAAAAATTAGCAATATCAAAACATACAAGAAACCAAACCTTCTGAAATGATCACCTGCCAAAAGGTTACATCCCATTTCATCCTATGCAAATTTATTACCACCTTATTATTCTGGGCATTATAAATCTACATTAAAAAGAATATGACAGTTATTTAGCTTCATACCAATGTGATATTTATATGGCAGCTGAACATTTTGCATAAACATGGTCTCATCTCCCAGAAGTTCTATCAGTGCCTCCTGAGCCTTTCTGAGATTAAGAGATACCAATGAGGACAAATTCTCAGTCAGCACAAATGCAGGCTTTGTGAAGGAAGGGCTGTCAAGTTCCATACATGTTTTCACACAGCGAAGCATCATTTCCTTTTGTTCTTTGTAAAGATCATCTGAAAAAGATACAAAAGATATTACATACAATGTATCATCCCACAGAAATTTTCATTTTATTATCATTTATAGTCTGTTCTAGGACAGCAAATGAATTTCAATATAAGAAGCAAAACCCCATTGATTTTCACTGAATACTATTGAGTCTCTTCAATGTATTGTTAAATACACACCATCAATTCACTAATTACAGTATTAAAGCCTACGGCTGGGACCTTGCCCATTTATGCAGTCTTTCCCCTCTACTTACACAGCTCTGTGCATGCTATGAGTTATCATGGGAGAGCATGCATAAAAACCATTCATAAAATCCAGACAACTAGCATGCTATTTATAAACCAAAAAGGGGTATCAGGCTCAGCCGAAATTTTGAGACTGTACTTGAAGAATATTAAACTGAGCAAACTCTAAGCAGTTACAGCTTTACAGCTTTCAGACTGAGACAGAGCAGGCTCAACAGCAAGACACAGTGTTTACACTGAATTTCTACTTTGCTCGACTATTCTACTAGCTGTACAAATTTTTAATGTGGAAACCAAATTCTTCTACAAACCACTAAAAGTACCTCATTATAACTCAGACTAGTCCAAATCTCACTTCTTCTCATGATTCCAGGTACCAGTTAGTTTATAAAGGTTAAGACTTACGATGTTTTTAAAAATGCCTGAACATCTATAGACTGTAGAACCCCTGAGTCTTGCATATTTCTACCATTTCCACAAATCTCTTCTTCACCTCTCTCCATTTAATTGCACACCTACTATTAAACTGTTTCCACCACAGGGCCTAAGACAATAAGGCTGATGTCCTAATGCACAGCCAGATCACTCACACTATCATCACATTAGCTTTGTTCAGAGGACTTCAATTTTAATACTTATTCTGGTTTTGTTCTTTAATTTCTAATCTTTTAACACAATTACAACAAATTCTGTACACAGGCAGACTATTCCTTTTAAAACAAGAACATGACAAAATAAGGTCTGACCTGACAGTATAAGTTCATTCCTGCTGTCCTTTTGGAGCAGCTCATCAAGTGCTTGATGGGGAAGATGTCCTAAGATGCAAAGTGAATACACAGCCTTCAGCAGTTCTGTGTCGGAAATCTGAGGCAGGCATTTATTCAAGCAGCTATGAAGAGTCTCAAAAAACCTTTTCCAAAATCAGAAGAAAATTATCTAAATACACAAATAAGGCTATATAAAATACCCATTTCAAACAAAAATACAAGTTGGAAATCTTTGTTATATTGGACAATAATATTTTTGTTATCTAACGTAAGCGTTTGATTCTTTGAGGATACAGCTACCTATCAAAAAAGTTAGTAGCCTAGTCAGTCTAGAACCAAAGCCTTCAGTTACAGAAAAAAAATCCTATGTAGAAAAAAACGTGAAAAGGCACAGAAAATTTACCTCACAGATTAATGAAACAGGATTATGAACTCTTCCACAACTGAAATCAAGTACTAGTTACCATACATTACTCTCTAACAACCACATAACGTATTATCATGCAACCTAAATGAAAACCTACAGATGCTTTTGGACTCTGGGAACATAGTTGAGGCGTGAATACACTCGGAGAACAATCAAAAGGTTTTTCAAGTTAAGGAATTCGGGGTCTTCTGTCACCTTCTCAGCAAAAATCTCCATCAATTCACTAGGCTGAAAGCTAAGTGTCTCGCAGGCAGAAAGAAAAAGGACAATCTAAAAGAAAAAAGAGTTTTATAGGTCAAGAAAACCAGTTGATTTCATGAAAGGCAATTTTAATGAAAGCAAATTTTTCAAATTGTAACACCACTTTTATTTGTTTCTTTACTTATCAATAAATAGAAGAGCATTTTAAATATTTAACTATAAACTTCATCAGATTGCTATTCCTAAAAATCTGTTCTCCAAAGACCAAACACAAACATGAAGAAAGGTAAGATGGAAAACACCAGAAACTCTATTAGTACTGCTATAAATTATTTGGTTTCAAACTCACCTGTCTTTTGTCCCAAAGGCAGGCAGTAGAATTAACATAGTCTGCCAATGCTGAAAACAATTTCATATTACGGTACTGGAGGGTGTGACAAGCTTCCAGAACGAGAATTAACTGCCGTAATGGAGCACCATGGACATTTTCTGTAACAGAAGATCAAAAAAGGACAAATGACACAAAGCATTGGGAGCTGTAGGTTGGAGACTCTGGCAACAGCTTAGTTAAGGGATGGAGAGGATAAAAGTCTGTGGAACAGACTGAGACTAGCTAGGCAAAGCTCAGCTGAGCTAAAACACATGATAAAACGGAGACAGATGAAACCAAATGGAGTCAGAATCAAGCTAGAATACATTAATCAGCAAAAGGGGACAAATTAAAAAAAGAAGATTGTGTTTCCGGGACATCTTCTGTTCCAGGTTTCTTGATTTTCAGCATGCACTAAAAATGCTGAAAAAAGTTGCTGCTCACTCTGTGTATGCCACCTGGCCTGTGTCCTGAGTGTGACAGAAGTCCTATGGGAGAAGCCAGTATGTGTAAATAAACACTGTCCTAACACATATGAACAGCCAGGACAAATAAAGGCTGTACAAGCAGCCTAAACACTTGTCGTTTATTTATGTTAAAACCGCTATTTTGCTGTCTTAATGCTTTTTGAGACACAAAAGCGTATGTATTTTAAGCATGAATCAATACATATTGACTACATATACTTAAGCAATGTATTGTAAAGATATGGAGAGAGGTGAAAGCATTAGCTTTCATTTAATGTTTTTATGGGCTATGGCATGAGGTCAGTTATTAAGCAGTACTCAATAATTAAATACAGTTCATCAGGGAAACACTATTTTCCATTTAGTTCACCAACTAAGCTGCCAATCCATCCTGTAAGTTGTCCATTTCCAATTCAGATTTCTCTTAAAATTTGATTTGAAATCTGTTTTTTCTTACTAGAATTAAATTATTTTTCCTAAATCCTGTGTACAGAAAAACATAAACAAAAACATGTAATTCAGGTAAATGCTAAGAAGGGCAGAGATGACAAGAGCTATTCGCTTCCATTACTGATTAGAAATTTTCTGTCTTGCTGCTTGTCAAATGGCTCCACATAACTATAATATCCTGCAAATCAAAGACGTTTCCTGAGTTTCAAAGGAAGTCAGAAAAGGGAGATGAGACAATAATCAGGAAGAATTTGGTATAAGGAAGGGAAATTTAATAAACATACTTTTTTTCTTACCCTGGATCTTTTTACTGCAGACATTCAGGATGGGATAGGAACAATAATTCATTGCAACAAGAGCGAAAAACATACGTAGGGCATTCGGAAAGGTCAGATGGTCTATTTCTTTCAAAACTGCCATCTAAAGTGAATCAGAGTTTATTAAATCCTTCATTCTTCTGGTATATTATCAATGCTTTCTGGTGAAGACATTTTCACCACAACTTTCCCAAATTCCTTAGTTCAGATTTACATGAAAGAAAAAAAAGCAAAAAAATAGCAAAACCATAAAGTAACTACTCTCAATTTCTTAATATACAATTTTAACAGGTCAAGTGCTCTAGAGATGTGCCACTATGCAAGTTCCCAGCAATTTGCCTTCAACACTTATTTTAAAAGAAAGAAGGTCATTTCCCAATACTGTGAATATGTATCTTCTGCCAACTCTTAAAAAAAGTAGCAGAAGTAAAAATGACACAGTTAACTTATTTAATAGTACATCAGTTACTGTTTTGCATGCCCATGAAAGCTATAAGCTCCAAAGTGGTCCAGTATTACACCGAGTGGCCTGTCTTTAATACAACTGGCTACAAATGTGGACTGAGGCAGTGGTGGTCAGCTCTGATGCCACAAGAGATTTCCTTTTAAGTAAAGGAAGTGAAGCAGTAATTAGATAGATATAAAGGACAGTAAAAATGAGACTACAAAGTATACTGGCTGTTAAAATACAATATTCTTACTGCATGCATATCAAAGGTTAAATACAAAATGCATCTACAATAGAAATTACACTGTAAAAAATAGCACCCTGTGGGCTCAGAAAATTAAGAGACTCCTTTCCTTAACAAGCACAAATGTTACTTTCCTTTTATAATGTTTCATGAATGCCATTACAAACTCTGACCTCCAAGCCCTTCAGTTATGTGATGAAAACACTACCAGGCCCTGTCTGAAAAGTGGTTTCAAAAAGGGATTTTAAATCAGGGGACCAAACCCAGTACACCCTGCCATAAAACCTAAATCCTGTTCCCAAGCACTGTGTTTCCCAGAGGGCCTTTCAGTACACAGAAAGATTAGGCCATGAGCTAGGGGAGTTCTGCCATCTCACTCCCATCAGTCCTCCATCCCCTCACCATTATTGGACACAGCCCCATCACAGACCAGTTTTCTGTCATCTCTTCTTCCAGTCACAAGCTGGGCAAGCAAATCAGGGAACAGCCTTTCAGTGCTTCTATAAAACACTCTGTGGCCAACCCAAACTGGCGAGGGCACTGCTATTTTACTGCCTCAAGTCCTCAACTTCCCAACCTCCAAATTTAAGTTCTTCCTGCAGACTTATCTGGACTATGATTCATATTGCAAATAGTCATCTTTCTGTTATATTTTCTCATTAAGAGTCTGCAAAGAACCATACACAATATATAAATTATGCAAGAGCACAGGCTTTGTGGAAGTAAAAGTGAGTCTCCACCTAAGTTTACCTCTAATTTCTTTTTCAGAAAGACCGGAACATCTTTTCCCATACATTTCATCAGGTTTTGCAGAATAAAGATGTCTCTGATACTTGAAATGCGCTGCTCCACTAGTAACCTGATGAAGAAACACACACAAAACTTCCCTCATTTCAGCAGAAACAGGTAGGTACTCCCATTCTTCCTCACTGATGTATCCCTAAGTTAAAGCTGCAGTTCCCTGCTGCTCTCCCACCTCCTTTCCTTTGCGATGCTGGCTAACTCTCTATGATGTAGCTGCAGCACAGATATTTTACACGTGGAAACAGTTATATACGCTTTCTTAACAGTATCCCGATAGATGTTGTTGCTGATACATTAACAGCAGGGGCACTTGACCAGACTGCTCATGTGACTGTGTAGATGTGAGGCCCATTAACTCTCAAGGAATTAACACCCTTCTGCAGGAAAAATAACTGCTTATTTTTACCACAGAATCATCTATGTGCAGGAAAGTTCTGAAGCTGCCAGAAAAGTCAGGAACAGGCACTGAACACAATTTGGTGCAAGCAAGGTAAAAAACCAAACAAGCAGCGCTGTGGGCCACAAAAACAGAAGGGGATACCACAACACAGAGGGATCATAAGCACAAGATGAAGGAATTCTGCATCCTGGCACATCCTTTTCTGGCTCAGAGTGGTATTGTAATTCTTATGTCTGAACCACCCTTAAATATATCTACACAGCTACAAAATTATGAAGCATCACTTTCTAAGGCAGTGCACTGGTCTGAAATTCACCCCTACAAATAGGCAAAAGCTCCAGACATCAAGACAGAGAGAGCTCTAGATGCATCTCCTACTTTCCACCAACTTTTAAGAATTGTGTACCTGAGCTTCCAGGAGAACCTAGTTTTTGCATATCCAGCTTCTCAAAGCAGAACCTGATACAGGATCAAAAGTACTAATCCATGGCAAGTTTTGTGACAGCCTCAGTAAGAAAAATCTCATGGAAATGAGCAGATTGGTTAGCCACATAAATCACACTGGCCCAGAAAAAATTCACTGCAGTAAAAGTCTGAAAAAGCACTACACAGAGGGACTTGCTGGACACAACTAGTCTTCACCTTAATTTTTACTTACTAAATTAAAGGAAAATATTCTCAGGCTGTTAAACAGCATTTTTAATTATGAAAAATGTAAGCTAGTGTCATTATCTCCTGCCTACGTACAGATAAAAGAGGAACATATATGTGAAGGGACTTGGTCAACAACACAAAAAAACCACACTGGTGGAGCTGCAGCCAGAACACAACCTCCCGTGGACCAGACTAGCACCCTATACCACTGGAAGCGCTACTGCTTGAAACCATGAAGACAACACCAAAAGTTACGGTCTAGCACAGCTCTTACCTCATGTAATCATTTAAGTCCTAAAAGCAAAGTATGTATTCTACGCACAGGCATTCCCTTGATGATTTCCAACAGACATGTATTCAAAAAACATTTAAGTAGGAAGGACACATGAAAGATATATTTTTCTCACTGTAATCCAGCTTGAAGAGCGCTCACATTCTTGTCTTTATCCATCCCTGCTAAAGTAGTTGCCAAAACTGAGACACATCGGTTATCAAGTTGATTGAGCTTCTCCTGTAAAAGTTTTCACAATGTCAGATTACTTCAAACCAACAAAAGTTTCAGAAAAGAAAAACTGACCACTTTTATTCTGTACCTGCCATTTCTCTTTCCTCTCAAAAGTCAATACACATGCTTTAATTCTGCAGTGACCCTCACAAGGACTCGCATCAGACTTAGTTGATTTGAAAGGCATAATGGTTTTTGAGACTTTTGTTAAATCTGAAATCAGGCAGCGATTTCAAAAATGAAGGAGATTAGAAGTACACACAAATGAACTATGGGAACCCTGTTTCCATGGAACATCAGACTAGGCCAGGGACGTAACCCAGTTCTCATGGATGCTGCATAGCCCCCCAGAATTACCCATGAGGTTTCAGGCCAAATTTAGGAGAAGGATTTTCATACTTACTTGGCACACTCTCAGCAAAGTCTGGACCAGGAGCGTGTTCTGGGGCACACCGAGGTTCACCGTGGCGTGCAGGCTGAACACCAGGTCCCCACGTGTCATCCTGCGGGAGTCCCGCAGCAGCTGCTGGCACAGCTTGGTGAAGGCCGGGTGCTCAAAGATCAGCTGCCTCTCGTAGCGCTGCTGCTCCTCCGACAGGCTTTTGAAGAGCCTCCACACTGTGGTTAAAGAGTTTGTGTAGTGCTTAATGGAAAGAGCAGACTCTGCAGCCAAGTCCAGTGCATCGCAAGGACAGGTGCACTTCTGGAGGCTGCTGAAGAACGGGTCACTACGATCCACTGCACGCTTCGCTCTGAAGCTCCCAGAATCATCCAACTTCTCAGCTTCCAAGGAGCTCTGGGAAGCCTGCTCACCCACCAAAGCCTCTGCACCTGTGCTAAACACATCTGGCTTTTGAGATAGAAATCGAAGAGATGATCCGTGCAGAGAAGGAAAGAGATTTAAAAATAAATCCCTGAAGTTCACATTTCCCAAGGGATCCCTGTATATGCTGATCCATAAAATGTGTTTTCTTGTCGTGCCTGAAGATTTGGGAGTTAGCACAGAACTGTATCTATGGAGGTATCTAACAGTATTTAACAAATAACTTATTTTATTATTCATTTTTCCTAATGCCTCATGAATAGACTTGAATGAGGGATCCGATGAAACTCTACCAGTGGAAACAGTTCTGGGGACACTGCATAAGATCATTCATCTGTAAAAACAATTGAAAATTATGGATTAGTTTCCAGACTTCGAACTCCTACAGTTTCAATTACCAAGTCTATGCACTTTTACACGAGGGGAGAACATTCGGGAAAAGATACCGGGAAAACGATTTGCAGAGGGCATTTTATTCGGTCTCCTACACTTCAGTCAGACATCCCGGCACAACACAAAGAGCCCGTGTGTCAACTCCCTGCTCCTCTGCGCTGCTCTAACCACAGGCTCTGCCGGGAGACACAGTTCCCCGGGCAGCCGCGCCTCCCCGCAGGCTCTGCAGGGTCTCCTTTCGCTCCGGGACACAGAACCGTCCCAGGGCACACCACCCTGCCCGGCAGGAGCCGCCGGGCTCGGTGAGCGCTGCCCGCCCGGCCGAGACGGCACAAGGGGACACGGGTCTGTCGGCGGCTCCGCACCGGCCCGCAGCACGCTGCAGCAGCCGCGGGGATCGCGCCGGGCCGGGCGCCGCCCGAACGATCTGGGCAGGGAAGGGCAGGCCGGGAATGCCCAGGAATGCCCGGGACTGCCCGGCTCGGCCCGTGGCTCCGGCGGCGGCGGCCACTGTGGTTACCTGGCACGCGGCGCCGCCATGACACCGCCCCGGCTCCCCGCGCGCTCCCGGCGCGCCTCGCGGCACGGACGGCGCGCGCCGAGGGACAAACTGCCGCGGCGCGCGGCGCGTTGCTGAGCAACGCCGGAGCGGCTGGGGCGGGGGGGGGTGTCTGGGGGGGGACGGCGCGAGCATGGCCAAGTTCGTGGTGGCGGGTGAGGGAGGGACAGGGGACACGGGACAGACACACGGGACGGACATGGGACACGGGACAGACAGGGGACACGGGACCCCGGGCGGGGCAGCCCCGCCGCCCCCGCCCAGCCTCTCGAGCCCGAGGCAGCCGGTCCCCTCACGCCCGCCGTGGGGCTCCAGCCTCCCTGCAGCTGTGCCCACAGGGGCGGCCTCGCCTCCAGAATCACCTTTCCTTTGCTGGCTCGCGTTAAACAGCGTTTGGCCTTTTAAGCCCGTATCAGTCAGTGTCACAGTGCCACTCAGTACCACTTGTGCTGCTGTTGCTGTGTTCACAGGTAAGGCGAACTGCCCTTACTATGCCAAAGCTGAACACCTGGCTGACTATCTCCAGGCCAACTTGCCCAACTTCAGGGTTCACAAGATCACTCAGCACCCTGACAACTGGGAGGTAAGGGATTCTAAGTCAAGTCTGTGGTAGGTGCCTCAGTGCCCTACCAACCAACATCTGTAGTATGTTTATTATTCTCCTTCATTAGTGGTTTGATATGTGGGTAGAGGTGCTGCAGAAGCAGCTTTGGCTGTGAGGGCCAGCCATCAGAAAGGTTTGAATGTTTTGAGCAACAGGCATCACTGTGAGTCTTACCACAGAGGATGGGCACAAAACGTGGGCCAGCCTAAAGGTCTGCTCTGTCAGTAAAATGCTCAGTGGTTTTGGTTGGTTGGTTTCCTGGGGGTTTATGTATAAATGGCGACTCAGCCTGTAAATCATGTGCTCACTGTGACTACATATGCCTTCAGGGTTGTTAAGAGCCTTTCTGGTGTTCAAGGGCTTTGAATTACAATGGAAATATGATGTAAATATCACATATTTGCTTACAAAGTGGATGGGCCCTTCTGAGTACTTATGCTGTAGATATAGTACTGTAGTTTTTATAAGGATCTGAAAAAATTGCAGTCTGACTTCATGAGATAGACAGTACTATGATGGTTATTACCTCTTATATTTTGCTGGACACCTCAGCCAAGTAACTCAAACAGTTAAGTGAAAAGCAACTAACATCTTCACCTTGCTTACCTTCTGCAGCTAAATAATCCTGATATTAGTTGCTGCTTCAGTATCACTAAGACAATTAAGTAAGATCTCAGCAGTAAAACATAAGTAAGACCTTTAGGTGAGGTATCACCGTGCATCACCATGCCATGCTTTGTGCTGTTCCCCCATTTTGCACACACTGGTGTAAGTCGTGAAGCACCTTGTAATTATGTATTGAGAGGAAGTAGTAAGAATGTTTACAGTTGTAACATTTAAGTGCTATCAAATGTGATAGGTATTAAAACCTTTTGGTGGGCATGTTTCCATTAGCAGTGGCTTCATAACATTTGTGAAACAAATGGATGGGAACACAGACAGTCTCCTATCATCTGGAGAGAACTCTTGGACCGTGGAGGGAAGGGTCAACTTCTGGGAGGACTTAGTGAGTTTCTAGAATATGCTCAGGTAATGAGCTGCCTTTAATACTGTAAAGCCATGTTTTGTAACAGTATTGGTCTTTATTCCTCCTTCAGATGTAAAATAAAGCTATTTTTCTAATGCTACCTTGCTGGCTGTGGGCTGCCATTTGATTAGAGATCATCCTTTTTGTTCTTAGCAATATTATGGCATCACTTCAATGATGTTGCGTGAGGAAATGTTAGGTGTTGCTGAGGAGAACCTGAAGACACATCTTGAAATTGTAAAAGAGGATGAAGAGATTAAAAGTCTTATCAAGCCTATGCAGATCTGGATCACCAGGTGAGAGTAAATATCTATGAAGTTTCACTCAGCTTCAAAAGAATGCACTTTTTCCTATCATATGTAACAGGTGTAACCGTCTGAAGTTATGCATAAAGCCCTGTAATTTGATGATTTGAATTAAGTTCTGCACCTCGCACTATGAGCAATCAGTATATAATTAGAAATAATTTCTACTTTTGTTACATTTGCACCAGTTTAAGTGAGGGGTGTGAATAGACAACATTTAGACCCCAGATGAGTTTAGGGAAAAGCAAGTATTTACAAAATAAGCTGTAAATTTTGTAGTGCAACTACCTTGCTTTAAATGTTGTTGTAAATATTTAAGTAGCTAAAGTCTCTTGCAGTTCTACTTTTAGAAATTTCTGTATTTCTAGTAGTTCTAAGAGAGCGTCTTAAAAAATTGTCATTCTATAAAGACACCAATTTTTAAGTGACAGCATTGTCTGAAATGTATAGGATGGAAAAACCTTCAAATGAAAGGAGGACACAACTGTTTTAATTGTTGACTCGTTAAAATGACAGATCAGTAAAGGATCCAAGATGATGGTCTATTTAAATGTGATCAAATATAAAATAAACACCTTTGTGTTTATGTAATACTTCCAAACAAGCAATGGTTCATTGTTAACTTTTCTACATACTTCTCTTACCAGTGCATCAGGTCCAATCTGTTATCAGCTGATCCCTCTGTTGGCAAATGGAGAAGTGTTTGGGATGACCACAGAGATCAGTATCCATTTGCTTGACGCTGACCAGTTTAAGGAAGTTCTTTGCAGTATTGTAATGGAAGCTGAAGACATGGCGTTCCCACTTCTCCGCAGTATTTCACAGCACACTGAAATTGATGAGGCTTTTATTGAAGCTGATATTATCATTGTTCTTGATGATGTTTCCTTAAACCTTGAAGTCCAATCCCTTGAGAACTACATCAGAGAAGCGAGTGAGATCTGTCAAGTGTATGCTCCCTTGATTGAGAAGAACGCCAAGAGTGAGGTCAGAGTAATTTCATCAGGAAAAACCTTTGCAAACCTTAAGGCAACGATGATTATGACATATGGCCCATCCATTAAACCTGAAAATATCATTGCCATTGCGACATCCTGGGAAAGTGCAGCTAAAGCCATGCTGGCCAGGAAACTGAATATGAGCACAGCAGGTGAATATTTATGTAGCATTTGGGGAATTCAGTGCATCTCTAGGAGGACATTTAATTGCAGCACTCAGTGGATGTTCATGCAAAAATGCAAGCACAGCAGTGCACCCACTGAATTGCATGGGTGTACGGAATGCCAGGGTGTCTTGCTAGCTCTGGGATGCAGTCCTGCCATTCTGGTGTGTATTCTGGAAATATACTAAGAAGGTCTGGGTTATGTTGTAGATTAGAAGCTGGGACTTCAAGGTTGCATTTGCACTCTGTAGTGCATTGTTATTTTGGAGACACACCAACTAGCTGTGAATAAACATGACAACATACTGCTGTGCAGATAATGAGAGTAAAGTAGAACTGTTGTAATACCATTGTGGGGTTAATTAGCTTTCTTTCTCTGGTCAATTGTTATAGCTTGGTTGTATTTGCACAGTTCTGCACTGCATAGCAAAGGTTTGCTCTAACAGCCTGCTCACCATCAGGATTCTTTCAGTGTTGGGGAAGTAGAACTAGTCATTGATGACAAGTCTAGATATTTTGGAGCCTAATAAAATAGAAAAAGTAAGTTAATAAGCTGAATTATCAGCAGGTTATTTGAGAAAATCCTTTTGCACCAAAGAAGGTAGTTTTTATTTTTAATTGACTTTTTTTTCTTTCTGTATTTGTTTTTACAGGATTTTAAAATGGACATTGCTGTATGTTTGCAATATGATTTGTTTTGCTTTTTAAGAGCTAAGTATTTACTAGTTTTTGTCTATTATTTACACAATATAAATTGAAGTTCCTTTTTCAGCTTGTGATAAATTTTCATATGGTATGGAGAACTTGTTTGCATTTTTCTGTTCAAATAATTTCTGCTAGCAAGGCAGAGCACTGAATTGAAGAATAATGCATTGTGGAGGGGATTTCTGAAGGTCAGCTAGTCCAGTGTACATTGTGAAAGTATTTGTCCCTTCATTAATGTATATATTTTCCTCTGTTACAGGAGTTAAAGATGTGATTGTTTGGGGCAATATTAGTGGCTCTAACTACATTGATTTGTCACATGCAAAACTTTATGGATATGACTCTGCTATTTGGGGCCCACCTAATTTTCAGCGTCCTTTGTTGAATATGATTTATGATAGGTACCGTACAGATTTATTTCTTTAAAGTAGGACTACATAACTAAATTAATCCATATTTATTTGAACGGGGTGATAAAACATCAGGAAAGGTTTTTGTTTCCAACAAAGGTTTTTGTTTCGAAGACTTGTCTTTGCTGACTAGTGCTGTACATAAAGGGAAATGCAAGTTGAGGTATTCCATCCGCGATAGAAGTTGAATAGTTCCTAGTACTGTCCATAGTTCTGACTCTCCTGCCAACTTTGTTTATAACTGTATTTTCCTGCATTTTAAGTAGGTTTCTAGTCTATCATATCATGAGCAGTTTATAAGAAGTAATAAAAGGCCAGATAGTGACTTAGATGTCTAGTATGCATGAAGAAACTTTGAAATAGTACTAAACAGATATCTATACCTGAATTACATGGAACATACAGCCTAGGCACACGAATGGTGTCAGTTTCCCAAACAGACAATTTGTTAACATATGTGAAAAGGATGGCTGGCAGCCAGATAGCTCCTTGTGGAAAGATCAGTAGTAGAGCAAGGATGGGTGCAGTGAGAGGGCAGCAGGTGTGAGATGCACCCAGGCCCAGCTCTATGGTGCTCCTGCTCTGGGCTAAACCTGACATTTGCTGGAGAGCAGACATTTCCTTTGTGCTGTGCTTGTACTGAGCCTAGCACAGGGGGATTATGGCTTGTGGCTGGGTTCTTACAGTAAACAGTAACACGTATAAATTACAATAAAAACAGAGGTTATGACTTGAGTAAATGACCTAACTTTCATAGTAAAGCGGTGTTTGTCATTACCTTTTGAGCTACTTTTTGTTAGACCTTTTGGTTTTTTTTACTGGCAGTAAATGCCCTGCCTTCAGCAGTGAAGTTTGAGTGAGTTTTGACTATTTTCTTTCCTCAGGTTTAGTTCTTTTTTTCTCTAGGAAACAACTCTTCCTGCAGTCATCTTAGGTTTTTTAATCCCTTTTCCCCCCTTTTTTGTTGGTAGGGAATGGATCCATTCAGAATTTCTGTCTGCACAGAGTTCACTGAGTTCCCGACTCGGTCGTTGCACAGGAGTGTTACCTGCTCACGCAGTAGCCACTGTGCTGCAATACTGGTATCATGGCTCTCCTCCTGAGGAGATCATTTCTGTGGGAGTACTCAGTGAAGGTAAATCTGGGTTTGCTTCGCATGGTCTCTTATAGCTTTGCCCTTCATATAATAGCTTTCCCGTATCTATAACATGATTTTTTAGTCAATATTTTTAATTTAATAAAAACTTGTAAAACAAATCATGTGAGGCGGAGAGTTTGTTTCACCACAAGAACTTCCAAATCTAAGCAATTTTGCTCTCCAGGGCATGTGATTTGATACTCACTTACTAGAAGCATCTCTTAGGTTAATCTTGTCTTTTTTGCAGATTGTCTTGTAGTCTTTTACTTAAATGCTTTTCTGATATATGTGTTTTGCTCAAGAACTCTTTATAGGTCTTAGAACCTAAGATAGAAAAGCATGTTCTTTTTGTGTAATAGTGTGGACCAATAAATGGAATATTTCACAATAGCCATTTAACCTTGTATGAAATAAATATTTTTTTTCCCTTTATAATATGTACAATTGTACATCTTAAAATTGTACAACTGTACAAGGTCTAATGGTTTTAAACTGAAGGAGGGTTGCTTTAGATTAGATATAAAGAAGTTTTTTACAATGAGGGTGGTGAGACACTGAAACAGGCTGCCCAGAGAGGTGAGAGATGCCCCAGCCCTGGAAACATTCGAGGTGAAATTGGACGGGGCTCAGAACAACCTGACATATTTGAAAATGTCCCTGCCCATGGCAGGAGGGTTGGGCTAGTGATCTTTAAAGGTCCCTTGCAACCCAAACTAGTCTGTGTTCTACGATTCATGTACATCTAACTAAAGTACAGAGTTACTGTTAAAGGGGAACTCTTTTTTGAACTGTAGACTGAAAAAGGCAATCTTCCTTTATACTGAGATCTTGCAGTTGTAGGCTTTTGCCAGTCTGTAGGACTTAATGTTGACACTGGTGAGGGTGTGTTTTGTAATAAGAAGTAACGTATTAGGTCATTTTTACCCTCTTCTTCAGGTCAGTTTTGTGTTCCCGAAGGAATTATCTTCTCTATGCCAGTGAGGTTCCAGAATGGTAGCTGGAAAGTCATAAAAGAATTAGAAATTGATGGAACGACCCAAGAAGTTCTGGGACGCTTAGCCCACGAGCTAATTCAGGTGAGGATTTCTTGTCTCCCGTACGTCCATTCTGCCACCTATAGGCGCGTTGTGGGACAGCCTTGAACACTGAGACCTTTACCCTAAATGTTAGATGTACACGCTGCACACATGCTCTTAGGCATGATAAAGACCAGGTATGTATAAGTATAAGGTAGTATTCGTATATTGAAATTAACAATTCTGTTGCCCAAAAAGGAGATGATAAAATAAGTTTACCTATATATGTGGAGAAGTTTCATTCCAAAGTTCTGCAGGCTTTAGGTGAAACAGAATTACCTTTCATTTAATGTTTCTGTGTTCTATATCAGTGATACTTATGTGCATTCAGAGTATTTCTATGCTAGAAAACATCTTTTGTAATTTTTACAGCTGTGACTCTGCATGAATGAAGGCCAGATATTACTAGAATTAGGGATTTTTCAGAAAATACAAAATCAATGAGCACTAATTTCATCATGAACTTTTTGTCACTTAGTGAGGCAAAACCAATTTCTTTTCACTACTGAAATACCAAAAAGACTGGTCCAAAACTGCCTTCTAGCTTCAATCAGTTTTGTGGTTGTCTGTCATACTGGTAAAGTGTAAGGATTCTTTTTTTTTTTAACATATTTTAAATTTGTACTAGAAATCAGAGCAGATTAAAAGAATGGGTGATATTAAAACCACCTCTTTTTTTTCCCCTATTTAGGAAAAGCGTGTTGCACTAAAGGAAATAGAAGAAATACATCCATATGGAGAAGGCTAAAACCCCCACATCTTTTCCCAAGTTTTTCTGTGCTGCTTTTCCTGCCTAATTTGCTTTTCAAGTTCTCTGTTCTCATTCATCAAAATAAGAACAGATGAACTTAAAAGCGTGTTTTAGTTTTGTTTTGTCACTTTTTCCCTATTCTCAAATTCTGAAATCCCTGACTTTTCCAATATTCTAGTCATTTCTTTCTACTTTTCAGTCCTACAGACCTTTCCTCTAGTTAGTTTTCTTTCTCCCTTCCTTCAAATTCTTTCCAGTACTTTTTATCTGCACTTACTGTACTATGAGTTGTTCTTCTCCATTAAGGGCAGGTTGAAGAATGGGAAAAGCTATTTGGAGCTGGATGCCCAGAGCCTGTAGTGAGCACAGAAACCTTTCAGTTATCCATGTTTGTTTCTCGGGAAAGGACTACAAACACAAAAAGATCATCTTGATAATGCAGAGTTTAATTATTTGGCTAATCACGACCTTGTTTAACCCAGACAGGAGTTTCCCAATAAGATAAGTGTGTCCTTCCCTGTGTCCTCTCTGCTTTTTTGGCACTGCTCTTCTGTAGAGCTGTCCCATTCCTCTTGTGGCTGCATTAAACACCAAGAGGCCTTCCCACTGCTAGCTTAGTTCCCACTATCCGCTTAGTTGTGGCCTTCTCTTGCGGCGTCAGTATCGGGTGTTCAAATGTTCCCAAACTGTCCTGCTTATCTCCTTGTATGTGTAAGTATTTTAGGAGTCTGGGAAAACATATGTAATGGTTTTGGGTTTTTTTACAGAAGTAGAAGCCTTACCTATTGGGTCACTTTAGCCAGAGTTGTTGGGAAGAGAAAATGCTGGAAATTCCTATGCTAAAATAAGGCTTTCATTGCTCAAAAGAGCAAACTACAAAAAACGTTTAAACATTGTCATAGCTTTTGCAGTATTTTCCCTGTTAAAAACCAGGAAATCTCTAGGCAGAAAAATATTTCAAAACCAATGTGAATGCAACATTCTTAATCTGGAGACTCCTTCTAATGAGTCTTCGAATGAGATTTCATTTGCATCCAACTTATTTCCTTAGACCAATAAACTGTTGCAAAAACATAGTTTAATGTCTAAAATGTTCATATTATGAAAATATTAAGCAGGACTGTTGTGCCTAGAGTAGCAGTTTTCTAACTCCAAATACTTGTTTCAGATGTATTGAAATACAGTACTTGTGTAATAATATAACTTCTTAGGCAAAGTTGATTTTTAACACAGAAATATAAGTCCATCTCCTTAGTGACAAGATCATTTTTGTCCCGTCGTTTTTTATTTATCTCATGGGTTTCAATGGAATACTCATATGTTCTAAGTCAAATATGAAATTAATTAAGTCCTTGTCTGAACAGAATTGTTGAGGAACCACTTTCATTTGTGTGTCTTTGGTGTCTTAAAAGATGGAGACTGTTAATGTAATGTTATTGTACTTGCTAAATTTTTATCCATTATGTTTAAAGCAAAACAGAAAGCTTCATGTTCTTTAAATAATATATATATATATAATTGGAATAAATTCATTATTTCTGTTCAAGTGGAGGTTCAAGCTCCAAACAAGGGTAGACTTCTTATATGAGGAAACCAAGAGGAGTATACGTTATATAAAGGAGCTGTTCACACGGAAATTGTAGAGGCAGGTGTAGTAGAAAGTCTTGAAGGAAGGGGCTAGGAATCATTAATTTCATGAGGAAGTGGTCTCCACAGAATTAGTTTCTATTACGTGCACAGAAAATTGACTGAGTTTCTGAGGAGCATCTGGAGGTAGAAATCTCAGGAGAGCGTAGTGGGGAGGGATGTTACCAGCAATCTTTACCTGGTTTGTTCTGTAGCTCCTCCAAGACAGAAGAGAAAAAGTTGTCTTCTCTAATGTGTATTTACATTTGGGTTTTTTTCTATATGTAATATCATTTGGCAGTCTTTTACTCTGAATTCTTTTATTCTGCCTATGGAGATAGTTCAAACAAATTACAATTCAAGCACCAATACCGCACAGCTGCTAATGAGAAGGAAAACAACTGTTTCTGCAATATGTAAGCAAGCTTATGAGACTTCTGAGTCACTAGCTGAAAACCCTTCTTTCTCAGCGGCTGGGAGGAGAAAGAAAAAAATGTTTGGGATGTCTTTTGTATCCTAAATTATTCTAACTGGATTTGCCTAGTGGCCTGCAGGGAAATTCAGGTGTTCCCTCTTGGAAGTGTAATAGAATGAAGGAGTTTCTTTTCCTAGCTTTTGCTTGGGAGAGAAAGAAAAAAATTAAAATAGTAGGAAAGCTAAAATATGGTAACATATGCAAAGTTGGGTACAGTTGTAACACAGCAATTGACTCAGTCATCACTAAGTTTGGGTTTTCTCTAAGTAACATGCGATTTCCAATACACATTTTCTCACAAGTTACCACATAATGCCATATATGCAGGATATTCATAGCACTGATGACTCCTACTACCTGGGTGTTAGAGTAGCTGTTGAAAAATTTATGAAAAAGAGCTTTAAGCTAAATGTTTGTGTCTTACAAATGTTATATATATTCTGCATAAATCCTAGCATTTGGGTGTTGTGAAGAGTGTGTTAGCTTTCTGGTTGGTCTGAAAACTTCTTGTTCTAGGACACTGCCACTAGGGCTTACTATTTTTCTTCTTTGTGTAGCTGCACCAACTGTTTGTTACAGCACACTGTGCTTTCTGAATTACTGTGCCAGCTTCTACCTCATTTTCAGTCTCTATAGCAACACTGTTTCTCAGCAACTGGGAGATGCTTAGTAAAGGTCCCTCAATTTAGAAATATTGCACTCCAACCGTAAAAAAAAATGCTTTGAAAGAAAGATCAAAGAAGTTTTATCTTTAATAATTCAGGATATTTATTACTATTTAATTAGTGTTCTCTGTTTTGACTGCTTAGACAATTACCTGATACTTTGATCTGGGCCTTTGCCAGACATTTGTTGTGAGCAGCATTAATTTAAAAGCAAAACCTTTAGAACTGTGTCTTGAAGTCACCTTTTAAGTGCTATAAAACTACTGGACTTCTGTGGCAGTGTCGTCTGATTTCTGGGCCTTTAGTAAGTAATGAGAGAAAGGTAAGAGCATCTACTGTATTTAAGAGGAGAGAGTAATTTTGGCCTTTGAGCAAAACATAAAAGGTGTTCAACCTTCACAGGAAACAAAAGTAATTGTAGGTTATTCTATGCATATTTAAAATGTTGATCATATGTTGTCTGATTTCAAAAGAAGAGAAGTCTCTGTGATGAAATCAATTGATCTGTTGGGAGATTTCTGCCTTACTTCATGTGGCTTGTCTTTCTCTATACTCTAACTTAATTATGCAGCATGTTTAAAAATGCATTTTATTTGCTAAAGTATATGTTCTGAGAACCTGTAAGGCAAACAAAGTACAAATAAGTAATGAAACATTACTTGTCTTTTCGCATTCCAATAGGATTGAAGAAAAAGGCTGCTCTTGTTCTGTACATAAGAGTATTCATGTTAGTGGGACCAAGATTTATAACTGTAAAAATTTATTTTTTGTTCATTTGTACATAATTTTAATTTTTTGTTTTTGTTTTCTGTAAGGGTTATTCATTATTAAAGGGCACAAGGAGCTGAACTATAACACACTGACTAAAATAGTGCATCAATGAGCAAAGTTAGTTCAGATTTGATGGCCAGCAGATTCTGCTGCTGCTTTCAGGTTCTGTTCATTATAAAGTAGATGTGCTAACACTGAAGTGGATTCTTTTCATTTCAGCCAGGCACTCCTACTGCAGTCAAGATCTGGACTGTCCACAGAGTTTTGTATATAAAGATGTTGACTAAACATACATTAATAATGCCTTTTTTAAGTTTTTGGAGGGAGGATTCCTAGATATGATGTTGTATAATGGTGGGCAGTTTGGTAAAACACGTAAACACGTACTTAACTTTGAGGCCATGAATACCCTAATACAAGGCTAACGTGCCTTTATTCATATGGGTCATTTAAATGTTAGACATTGCACTGTACTGGATAGAGCTCTTGTCATTTTACAGTAAGTATCAAGTGCTCATAGATTATTCATGCTGCATAATTCAGTAAGGACCTGTTCATATTTGAGTAAGCAGATCCTAATGAGTTCTAATTAAAGTGAGTTTAACCTGTATGTTTTTACATTCATTCCATCCTCTATTTTATGTACATTTGGTACAGAGGGAAAAAGGAAAATGAGGCAAGCTGTATGTTTGTAAGTTTACCTTCTAGGTTTCTTACAAAACATGTAGCTTTCAATAAACACATGTTTAATTCATTGTTTAGAGTCTTCTGATTTCCTTGATTTGCCTACATTGACTTTTCCATCAAACTGTGCAGAAGCATCTACTACTGCATCTATTTTAGGTGTAATTGTATAATATTTGCATATATATTGCATATATATTTGCATATACATATATATATGCACCGTTACATGCCTGTGTAAATGCTGGGCAAGGCTGTAGTCTTGTATAACCCAGTGTTGAGTACAAGCTCTAAATCTTGGCAAGGAAGAAAATAGTAGAATAGTGGAAAAGAAGAACTTCAGTAAAAACTGTGGCATTGTAGTCTTTACTGAAAAGTTATTAAAGCAAATCTGTATCCCATTGTTTTAAGTATTTATAGGTTATTTAGAGATTGAAACACAAAGTGGCAGCTTTCACCAGTTAAAATGGTGAGAAGCATATTTGTGATAGTCTCAACAATTGTAGATCATTGAAGGTTTGTGCTTCATAATTGGGCAGTATTCTGTCATGTTTATGACAAAAGATCAATGATTCTCACTGGAAAAATGTAATAAGTGAACATTCATTTAAGTTTGGATTTATTGTTTAAGTTTTAAATTGTTTCTGATTTAATTTTTGTTTATTCTAGCAAAATTTCCCTTTTTGTCACCACAATAAGCCATTAATGTGGCCTTTGTAATCTCATAAAACTTAGATCCATTATCCCTAATGTTTTGCAACTGTAGTGTTAACTGATAGTTACTATAATTAAGTCATATTCATATTTTTGTATTTGAAAATATAATATAGTTTAGAGCATTAATGAAATATATCCTGAGGGGAGACATTCAGTTATTATCAGATACATAATTACTTTTGCTTTCAGAGTTGTTTAACTAAGTAGATTCATGGATATGCTTCTTTTTTCCCTTCCATATCAGCTCAATAAGAAATAATGTCACCTGAGATGAAAACGTAAGTTCTGTTTGAGAATTTTAGAAAACACTTGTGAGCAATTGCAATCAATGAATCTTGGGAAGAGTCTGGTTTAAAGGTATGCCCTCTGTGACCTGCAATTGTACACTATGGACTGTTGTAATCCTGCATGTAACACTGGACTCTTAGAGTGAAAGATTCCATTTCCTGTACTTGCAGCTGTTTTGAGAATTGGTTTTGCCCTGCTACAATTTTGGAATTAACTTGAGTTACTCCTACTTTATGCTGAGCAGAGAGCTTGCTATTTCCTGGTGTTTCTCTGCACGTGGCACCGAAACTATTATGTTGTTTTAAGTAATTCTGTTTAATTTAATTTCTGAAATGCAACCAGTAAATTTTTCAGATTAAAACATTTTATTTGAATGGTTCGATATGTCTCTGTCTGGAATATGTGCTTTTACGCTTTGGTTTGTTTTGTTATAGAATGCCTAATGCCATCTGTTCATTTCAAATGGATCCAGACTTGCAGGGTGAGGATTTTTTCTTATTTTTTCCCAACTTTTCTCAAGAGGCATTTCTATGTCTTTTTGAATAGAAACTACTGAATTGTAAAGAAGTCATGCCACCTTCAGAATCTCTGTAATGTAGCACATAAATGACAAATCGTGCAGTTGTTATGTCCTACCTTTATTGTTGGATCTGCCCTGCCACTTTCTTTGCCATTTTCACATTGTCTCATGGAATGGTCAGGCACACAGGGACCATGTTCCCTAATTTATAATATATGCTAAGTTTTTTCCTACGTTCTTGAATAGGCATGAAGGATGGCCATACACGCCCTTTCTGAGTGCAAAATCTTAGCAGATACTTTGTCTGCTACAGAGTAAGTAGCACAAATGCAGAACAGGCAGGTAACCAGCTGAAGATTGCAGGGAACAACATGGTCTTCTATATGTGCAGGAGCTACTTGGTCAGCTTCTCCACAAAGGGCATTTGTGCTTCTTGATGTGAAATTTAACCCACTGCAGAATGCTGGTTTTCTGTCCAAAGAATAAACTCCATTCCTATGAGAAATTAAAGAGTTTAATGCCCCTAAATAGCCTCTCACAAATAATAATCATAAAATGCTTTGTATTTTATTTGTGTTTTTTATCTTTGCTATTTTACTTGTGTGCTCTCACAAGCTGATTCTGGAACTGTGCTTGACAGGCACAGAATACCCGATTTTGAGGCCACATTTTGTCTGTAAGGATGGACTTGAATTGAGTAGCAGATGGCTACTGAGACAGATTCCCTTCACTTAGAAAGTCATCTTGCACATGAAAGGTGTTTGAGTTGGATCATGTGTATGTTTCTAGCATTTGTATTTGAAAATAAGCATTTGGAATTTAATCCACAGCCTACTGAAAACTGTGGGAGCCTTTCTGATACTTTCAAAAGGGGTCTGGATCAGTTTACTGAAGAAAGAGAACTGATGATGCGTGGAAGTCAAAACTCATTTTTCACATTATATGACATGCTACACTACATCTCCAAATAATATCACAAAACATAGTATGACAAGAGCAGGACTAAACAGATGGTATAGCAGTTATTGGCTTCTTTCTATAGTTTAGGCAGCATCTGGGAACCAGCAGAGCCCATAATTTGCTGGCTATTAATATTGATCTGGTGTATTTGTGGGAAACCATTGCACACAGATTGGCTTGTTTCCAGACTGAACAGGTAAAGTGCTTTGTGAGTTTTTTCCACTCAGTTATGCACATTTGTTGCTTATCTTTAACCTTAATCAACTGTGTGTAACTCTTCCTCTCTGAACTACAGGGAGAAGAAGTCTCTGAGGACAGGAGGATAACTGATAAATCCTGTTCTAAAGTTTAGTGAACAAACCTTTTTTTGGGTCTTGAAGTTCTAGGTATGTGTGTAAAGTATCAGATATAGGTCATGTTCAGCAGCCCTTACTTTCCACTCAGTAAAA
Organism: Xenops minutus; assembly: GCA_035221455.1. Classification (NCBI taxonomy): domain Eukaryota; kingdom Metazoa; phylum Chordata; class Aves; order Passeriformes; family Furnariidae; genus Xenops; species Xenops minutus. Next base: position 26,046,139 of record JAWWEE010000162.1, on the reverse strand, counting down.
CATCCTTTAGTGATATGAAAGAAATGAGCTGAAATCATTTAAGGGTATGAGATTCAGTCAAGCAGCTTGAGTGGGATTGCTAAGCAGAAATGTCAAAAGCCAGTTGCTCTGGTAAATTGCTTATCTTCTGCAAGAGTCACGGGTATTGATCTTGACAGAAGATTGCTTTAATGCTTGAAACAATATGCATCCAAAACAATAACCCTGCTGTTCAGACTGACAAACTGCTCCTTGTAGAAGAGCATCTCTGATCAAGAAACCTTTTTGCCTGAAGAAATATTATTTCATTGTGATCTTTACTAAAAATATGCACAGTGCATAACCCTTTTTCTGATCCATGAGTAAACTTGATTCCCAAAGAAGCAGGTGTGCTCTCTATGGTAAGTTTTATTTTTACAATCATGTCACTGCTTACAAGAAGACCATTTTCCCCACCAAGTTATTTGAAAAAAAAATATTTTTTTTTCAATATTTTCCTTCAGTTTTGATCAACTCCAAATTTGGTTGGTTTGATTTTTAGTTAGTTTTAAAAGAACCGCTCAATTGTAATGTGTGTTTGTTTTCTTTCACAGAGGCTTTCAGTGATGTTCAGAGCTCCGTCTACAGAACAGCCCTAAAACTCCGCTCAGTACAAAGTCTGTGCCAGTGTTAGTAGCCAAAGAGAATTGTGTGCTTTTACAGGGAGAAGAATCTGTAAAAAAATTTGCATTGCTGTCACCATGAGTTATTATGCTACTGTGCTCTCTCATTTTCCACCTGAGAATCTCAGAATGCATTATGAACACTTAAGATCTAGATAATGCTTCATATACAATTGATTTTTCTTTGCTTTTGAGTATCAGTGGAAATACATTAGTAAAATTCTAAGCTTATGGGAGATTCAAATTATTATTACAATCTTCAACACTGCTATGTAGACATGACTGGCAATTATTAATCTTTATCTGTGCATTATTATGCTCATGAAAAGTCAAGTTCTCATGTGTTTCTTAGTAGTTGATTTGTCGGAAATAATCATGGATCTTTGAAAATGTGTTGACTGGCACTGCTATTGGTATTATGAGTACTAATGAGAGCAAAATACGATGGACCAGAAAACCCATGGGTAGCAGTCATTCTCCCTGTCTTTGAAGTGAGAGAGAATTCTGTGCAAGCAAAGAATTGTGGAACAAAGTCCTGATCACCTAGCTTACTTTGAAATTACTGGATGTAAATTCCATGTTGAGCTGAATTTCATGGAAATCTTGACTGTCTCGTCTGAAACAGTCTGTTGCTGAAAATGCACTATATTCCAAGTGAAGTCTTCAGGGTAACACAGAAAAGCTGTTGGCCTTGGACATATTTGTTTCATTTGGGCACAATCACAGGTACTGGTTTTCATTACCTCTGTTGCCTAGTCCTTCATGTCTCCTTTAGGCCCTCAGAGGATCTACCCCAGTTACTCTATTCCTCCTTGAACCTTGGTGACCAGAATGGCACATGGGTTTCCAGGATGAGATTCACTCACACTGTAACTTTCCCGTCTGTGCTGGAAAGACCACTAGTGACATATTCTAGATTCTCTGCTGCTTCAGCAATCTACAGACTTCCAGTCTACTACAATCTTTCTCTTCTGAAGTTAATGCTAATTGATCATGCCTCTGCGGTACTGAAGGTGGCCTATAAGGAGCCATAGCTCTCTTCCTATGGGATGTTAGTTATTCCATGGAACATTTGTAATACAATCTGCTTACCCCTTTGTTTGCTGTAGCATCCCTCTGCTCTTTATAATTGTGCATGATGAGAACACTTACATCAAAGCACAGATTGTGTTCACAGGTGAGCTTTTTCCTGCAGTACCAAATGATGTGTAGTTTTATACTACCTATGTACAGAATAAAACTTGCATCTATAATTTGGAGGCAGTTGATCATACTATTTCCCTCTATAATTTAGATGCAATTAAGCATGCTGTTTTCTCCCTATCTATCCCAAAATCACATTCAGGGAATTTTAGTTGAGCTGTTCTATCTTTGTAGCCTTTCAAGTTTTGCTACATCCATAAACCCAGCAAGACCTTTCTCAGATTATTTCCTTTTTATGTTGCATACTGTTTTAGAGTTTTCTTAGCTAGGCATTTATAATAAAAAATTGTCATGCTTCCATTCATGAAAAGGCAGGGATCCTCATTCATTTCTTCCTTAATTTTCCCACAGTGGATTTGTTTGATGTTCCTCTGATTCAGCACATCCTATCAAGTGAACAGAGCTGGAGGGAAGAGCAGGTTTCCCTGAACATGCTGCAAATCTCCAGAATGTTGACGAAACTGTTCCAAAGGGCAAGATTAGAAAAACCAGGCCAGGTAGATCCAAGAGCCACTGAATTCACATTGAGTCTGCTAGTTGCCATGTATGACAGGTGAGAAGGATAAATGTAAATCCATCGTGAAGTATGATAGACTGGTTTTTTAGAAGGGACCTTAAAGATCATCTAGCTCCTACTCCAAGTACTGCTAGACTATGTTTCTACCACTCTTGCACAATTTCCGTTTGAAACTCACATTTGATGGATTTTTGCTTGGTATACAAACTGGGAGTTACTCAGCTGTTGGAATGTGAGGCACAAAGCTGTATCAGAGAAACAGTGGTCAAATGCTTCCAAAACTCTCTGGAAATCCAGACTTCTGCCACTCCATGCTGACTTTTCCTCTGAGCAGCTTTACAGAGAGTAGTTCTTCTGACTTTCAAGATATTTTGATACACTCATAAAAAAGAATCCGTATTTGCCTCTGAGGGACAGTACCCATGCAAAGGTCAGGAATTTGCCAGTCACTTTTCATTATGCGTTTTTCTTCAGCTTAAGAACTTCATCAACCAGTTATGAAACAAAATTGATATCTCATAACTAAACTGGCAGCTCCTGTGAATAGCAAATAGTTTCTGGGAGTATATAAGGATACAGCTCACAGAGTGTATTTTTGTCATGTATTGTTTGTGAATAATGAATTAATTCATTAAAGGCAGGATTGGTTTGTGATTGTATCTGATTTAAAAGAGAAAGGCTAAGTTCATTGTACATTTTATTTACCATGAGTGAAATTTATTCCCTTATACATCAGAGCAAAGTTTTTCACTGAAAGTGAGTGAGGTGTAAGTGGTCTCCAGGACTTTTTCTTCAATCAGTATTCATTAATAATATGATTGCTACTCCTAAAGGTCCCATATTATCAATGTTTTTGTACTTAGAAAAATCAATTAAGGCTAAGAATAAACTTTAAGATACAAAGCTAGAGACATCAAGAGGATTTTCTAATTTGTATGCACTGTAGGGAAATAATTTAGAAGAATCTTCTTAGCAGGACTATCTTGGTCTTTTATTCTGGTTTCTTAGGATTGTGTAATTTTCTTTTTACTGCTTTTTTTTTAGTTATTTTTACAAGTTTCTTGACATGTTTATAGGATAGAAAAAGCTGCTTGTAATTTTCTTCTAATTGTGTTTTCTCTGTAGAGTGCTATTCTCCACTATTAACACAGGAAAGTATTTCATAGGAGGAGCACATAAGACTTTTCCCTGTTTGTGTGGAATTATTTACTTAATAAGCTTACATACAAATCTTAAGGGGCTTTGGTTGTATACTTTAGCTCTAGTCTTGGACTTTTTTCTATGAAAGTTCTGTTAAAACTAAATAAACAAATTCAAAACTAGAAGCTTTTGACCAACAATTTCCTATGCAGCTCATACTTTGAAGACTATATTGCAGCTTTATGCAGAGTGAATTTACTTAAAGACTCTTGGGAACAATTTTATGTAATGATATTATGAAGTGCTATAGAGCTTTACAAAAGTGATATCTTAAGTATAGAATTCTAGGATTCCCTGATTTGTGGTTTCCAATTCATGTCTGCATAATCTTCACAAAGAAATAATTGGGGTTTTTTATTAGGTGCCTATGTCACAACCTTGGGTTCTAAATTAAGCTTATGTTATTTACTATCTAACAGTCAGAGCTAAAGTCCTGCTCCTGCATATATCCTTTTGGGTAAATTGAGTTGCAGTGAAATTAAATGGAATCAGCCCCAGAAAAGCTCAGTGCAGATCTAGGGCCACAGCAAAGCTGCCTGCTGATACAATGCAAAAACCAGGTTGTATTTGTTATTCATTTCCATATTTGAGAAGGCTTTCCACACATGAAGAGCAGTTTTAGGACATGTATTGTAAATGTAAAATTATATTTTACTTGGAATGTCAGGTCTTTGAACGAGATTTTGTCTTTTTGTTTTATGATTGCCTGGTATCTTGGAACAGTTAAGTCTGAAGTTATGTTTGGTGACAAAAGGTTCTAGACATAAAATATCACTGCAATGTTAAGTTAGTTATATTTACACATATAAAAGGGTATGAGTTTTGAAGTTGTCTTCCAATATAGCAATATTTTTTTCTTTAAAAATTTCAGGTTTTACATTCTTGGTGAATGTAGTGCAACTTATTTTATTTTCCTAGATCCGGAACAGGGTATGTCAATATTAGGTCTGCTGCAGCTGCTCTAATTGCCCTTTCAGGAGACACTCTACTGGCTAAATACAGAGGTGGGAAATATATGATTTTATACACTACCTGAAATACTGAACACCAAGAAAAATCTCCCTTGTGGTTTTTTTTTTTTTTTTACTTTAAAGGACAATGCAGTTCTGCCATGCAAAAAGTAAACTATGTTGACTGCTTAGTTGTAGAGAAAGGCTGATGCAGAATAATGCTTTTCAATCAATGTCTGTAGCGATCTTTGCATAGTCTTAGAACAGATCATAGTAAAGTTTAAAATAAGTAGACTTTAAAAGTGAAGGCCAAGTTCTATCTGCCTCACAGAAAAGAATAGAAAACCCCTAGTTTTACATTTCATTGGATTAAGAAACCATTTTATATATTTGATCCATCAGGCTTTTAGACTTTAGACACAAAGGTTTAAAGAATTAAGTATAACAGATAAAGGTAGCTCAGTGCAATGTGCAGCACAAAGATGTCTTTCTGAATTAAATGATCAAAATGGAAAACAAATGGACCACAAGTGAAACATTCATCTATACTCTCCTACTGCATATTGTATATTTCCTTCCAAATTACAATTTTCAATTAACAATTTAAATAGGGCATTTCTTATATAAACATACTTAAATATTTTTCTTAATGAATGAGCTCATTGCTTCCTTCCTCCTTACCTGTCTTAAATGCCAGCAATAAAGAATTGCCATAAATTCCTTGCTTTCTTTCTCTTTTCCTTGTCATAAGAAGAATGTATGGTCACAGCAGTCACTGCGAGCCTGTTAGGTGAAGAATAACGTGGAACTTTCTTGAGGGGTTTGTTTGGTAGGCTGCAATCACCATAGTGGTTTGAAGATAGTTTGAAGACACTTCAGGCTATGCCAGGATTCCTGTTTCCTTCCTCTTGTTTTCAGCTTTCTTCCAGTTATATGCTGTCCCTCATGGGAAGGCAGCCTTGATTACTCGAAGCGCCCTGAGAAGCCTGCTAACAGACTTAAATCAGGTAATGCCACTGCAATGCTGCTACACAACGGATTTTGTAAGGGAAAAAAAATTACATGATTGATACATTTTATATTTGGTTACCTTATGGGGCTGAAGTCTGTAGGACATGCTGTGGACATAGGGAACTACCCTGCAAAGTAGGTAAAAGAATCAAATTCAGTCCCTTTTCTCAGTCAGAGTAACCGCGTGTGTCAGTGAATGCATCTGCATTCATGTTACCTGAGCTTACAGATCCTTGGAGCAGCTGCATACAGCTGTTCCTAAGGTGACTCCAAATTTCAGATGTCTGTACTCAGTAGGATAGCTTGCAGTTGCAGGAAGATGCCTCAGCATACAGGTATTTCCAGCTGAACTGGTGCTGAAAATGGGATCTGAAAATGACCCCTGAGGTTCAAACACAGTGCCCTTCAGCATTATAGTGTGGCAACATAGTATGTTGATCCATATCAGTAAGCAAATCATTCTGAGGCATGCTGAACTATGAAACTACGTACTGATAATATGAATATGAGCAGGTTTTCTTCAGAACAGAATGTAATATGGCATTTCTATAGATGCTTCACTATCTGCATGCTGTCACTATCGCAACAGAGCATGATGGGAACATCTGGTTTTTACTGAGGTATTTCTGAGCCTTTCTTCTTAATGCAGATCCCAGCCGTTGTGGGAGAAAGCTGCTCTCTGTCTTGTGTGGAAATTGCAACTCATGACTGTTTTCATGGGGTGAGTGAAATTCTGATGTCCTGGGAAATTATTTTGAATATTGCTGATTGATTAAAACTACAAGTGTATCACCAGCTAACATGCCCAAGTGTCTGCTGTTAAGGGGCGGGGCTGATCATCCTTCTCACAGTATAGGAGCATTTGTATCTGTAGAAAAGATGTTCAGTAAGATACTACTGAAGACCCTTGCATTTATTCCAAAATGTTTGGAACCCAGAAGTATTTTATGTGAATGGAAAATCTGTGCTAACAAAGTCCAATATCAGAGCTTTTATTATGAATTGTAGATGAGACACCATTTCTTTTAAAATCAGTGCATGAACTTGAGACATGTATTTTTTTCTAGGTTCTGAAATCAGCTATTGTTGAAGAAAAATTCCTGTCTTGGCTGAGATCGGAGCCTGCTGTTCTCCTGTGGCTCCCTACATGTTACAGATTATCAGCCACGGAAATGGTTTCTCACCAAGCTAGATGCAGAGTCTGCAAAGTTTTCCCCATTACTGGCCTCAGGTGTGTCAGTGGTTTTTAGCATCCCCCTAAGTATTGTTATTATTGTTACTATTATTACTATTGTTTGCATACTTTACAGGCTATAACTGATGTATTAAGCAACAAACTTTGGATGTAATCTAATTTAGCCAGTAAAAGGGGAAAAGAGAACCATCACAGGCTAGTGCTCAAGTCTGCATCCTGCCTCTCTTTAGCTCACTACCACAGGCATGATTATGAAAACTTGCTGAAAGTAAACAGGCAGTTCAGAGGTAAAGCTGATTAAACCTGTGCATTTAATTACTTAATTCTTTGTCCCATAGCCAGTTGTATTAAATGGCTAGTTAGGTTAACCATCTTAGCATCTTAGTATCTAAGTAATGTTATAAAATGGTATAGTGGTATAAAAAGAACACTATCTATTATCTCTCACCAGATGCTCAGAAAATCATTTTGCTCTTCCTCTTTTCTCACTAATAGTAAGCTTTCAAGTTTAGTTTCTTGCATTTTTAGTTTTTTACTTGCAAATTCTATGTCAGTCATGTATTACATGTCAGTCAATATTATAGCTCCATGAGGGCACCAAAGAGAGGTAAGCTGGTGCATAAGAAGCATATGCAGTTGAAACTCCATTCTCAAAAATGGTACTAGAGCCTCTGTTTCTTCCATGGTTCAAAATCACTAGTGGCTTTGGAGAATAATCCACTCTTATTTGGACAAAATAACTTGCATTCAGCAAATGATGAGGAAAGTTCTAACAAAGCTGTTTCTCTGCATTTCAGAATGCAGGTGTCTGGATTTTCAGTAGTCAAGCTCACTTACATCAAATCCTTACTTATGGGAAAGTTATAGAATCCTTTTGTATTCCCTCATAGGTATCGCTGTTTGAAGTGCCTTAATTTTGACCTTTGCCAAGCCTGCTTTTTCACTGGCCGTCTCTGCAAACCGCATAAAAGGTCACATCCTGTTGTGGAACACTGTGTGCAGGTGGAGTCCCATTGTACTGATTCATTTCCCTGTTCAGGTTCTTCCTGTAGGCAAGTAGGCAGTAGATTCTTGAACTACATTCATTGTAAAATTGTATGTGGGTTAGCCGTAATGGCCACGATATATTAGCATTATTCATCTTGGAACAGTTTGACAGGAAAGGGAAAAAAGGAGGCTTCTAACTTTAGAGTGGTTTGGAGTGATCAGAGTGAATGGGAGTGTGGATGTGGAAGCACCAGAAGGAAGGGCAAGAGTAGTATAACAAGGCAGGAGATGATGCAGGCTAGGTAAGTTGCTCAGCAAGATCACAGCACTTCCACACACAGCTTCTCGGGACAATCAAATTGGGAAAACAAAAGGTAGCCTGAAACAAAAGACAAACTTCCATCTGAAGATGTCATCACAAGAGATGATGATGTAAAGTTAAAGGACAAGACCTCTAAGACACCCAAATAAGGAGGCAAAAGATCACAATCACTGCCAGCTCCTGAAGGAGCTAAAGGCGCATCCAAAAACCAGTGCATGATCACACTAAGGTCATGAAAGCTTAGGGAAACCTAGTTTCTCTTGTCCTTCATGTCACTGCGAGTCATTATGGCCATACCATATGTATACATACACCTTGGTGTGTGAATGCTGCAAAGAGTACTGGGACTCATGTATTTAGTGCTTGTGAGTGAGGAAATCAGTTTTATTGTACAATGAAGTGCCTTTCCTCACCTATACTGTCTGATATTGAGCTTTCCAGCATTGTTGCTGCAATACTGCAGCTAGATCACTGAACTTGGATTTATTTTATAAAGCCCTACTCTAACATGAACCCTGTAAAAATCATTTTATAGGCCAAATATTACAATACAGGCCAAAGTCTATACCAAAATTAATAGATAAGCTATTCACTATGACAGATACCACTTCTATATCCTTTGTGTGGGACATAAAGGAATCAATAGTAAGCTACTATCCCCATACCGTCCACTCTTAACAGATGCTGTCCTTATCTGTGTAAGCTTTCACTTTGTCTTTATCAGGGAGTGAGCTGCTGCATGGGGATTTGAAATACCAGCACTGTTTCTCTTTTCTGCGCTGACACCTTGTGGTGATGTTACTTTAAGGCTGAGAAATACGAGAAGGCACGTGGTGTGCTTTCTTTGTGTTTTCCTGTTCAGTCTGTCAATGCTCACCCCGTGTTCTGCAGAGTCACTTTCTGGGGCAGAATTGGTTTGTGTCCTCCTATAATACAGCTACTGAGCTTAGTTGTTGTACCCGAGCCTGACACTGCTGTGACAAACAAATGTGTATTCTACTGTATTATATGAGAGAAGGACATGAGCCATGGAAGACTACATCTATGAATACAAGTATAAAATTACTTCTTCCTATTAATCAAGAGGGAACTTAGATACTAGCTGGGCAGAATTATTGTGAAGACTGTGAGCTTAATCATTGTAACTGCCAAAATTCAACATTAGGGTTTTCCAGGCTGCCTGAATTTGGCCCAGGCAAAGTGCTTAAAGAGAACTGGAGCTGCTTTTGCCTGTGGTCCTGCATCATCATCCACCTCAGCTCCCCTTCTAGGGCTCAGATAGCAGCTACAAGCCTCTTCAATTGTTGAACAGGTTGACCTCTTCTTTATTATGTCTTGCCTTTGCCTTGGACTGTGTCTACTTCTGTACAGCACCCGTTTGGAAATTCACTCCTTTCTTTGTTATCACACATTCCAATAGATGTCAGCAAAGGCGAATGTAAAGCACTTTCTCCGCACCATCAGGAACAATCTGTTTCAAGAGCGCTGCAGAAGAAAGGAGGCTCAGAGAAGAAGGAGTCTGGAGACAGTGGAGGAGAGGCACTTCCCTACTCACAACAAGACTTTGTGAGTTTCAGTTTCATCTCTGAATTTCAGGATGTGGAATATTGCCGGATTATGCCCTTTGAGTAAGGGATTCTGTTACTACAGATACTGTGTTATGATTTCTCTGGTTAAAAGGCAAAAAATAACTGTGAAGCTGCTGCACATTGTCGTGTAGCCTAACCATGATTATCATGCTGACGACCTAATGACCAATTGTCTTATAAAATATGTTTGTGTCTTCCTTCCCTTCTTCCCTACATTGTCTCTCTTGTTCTGTGCCATTTCTTATGCTCAGTCTAGGGTCAAGCATTGCAAATATTTAGCACCTGTCAGAACTGCATGGGTTTTTAAGCACCTGGTCTGTGAGAAATTCACTGGAAATTAACTGTGAATACTTTCCACATGTGACCCACAAGGCATTCACTGACAGTCACTTTACTCAAGTCCTACTGAATTGCAGGCCTGTGGGATTACTCACAGTAGCGAGCTAACCTCACCATTCCAGTACTTTCAGACCAGTTGTTTGGTGTGTTTTGGTTAATATTGAAATTCATTACTGTATTTGCATTGATCACGGTGGTTAATAATGAACACTGGAGGTTGTGTTGTGATTTTCCCCAATAGTTTCTCCCTCCTTGCTATGAGTTTTTGGTTGATATTTAGGTGTAGAAACTGAAGGAAATTATTATAGAAGATAAGCATACGAACTACAAACATGCAAAGAGAGAGTGAGATTCTTTTCTAGTTGTATAAAGACCTGGCAACTCTCTCGTGTCTCACATGTGTTCTCCAAATGAGACTTCAGTGAGACTGAAATAGGGAAAAAATGGTCAGCCCTCTGTAAAAGAATTAATTTCATCCTTGTGTGAAGTAGGACAAAAATCTGTTTATAAAACTGGATTTTGCTACTCTGATAGGCTTGCGATTAGAAAACTTTTTTAATAAAATATAAGAACAATGTATGATAGTTACAGTGATTATCATGGAGAATATTATTTCAGTGTCTGTTTTTTAGAAGGTGGTAAAATGCAAACATTTTTCATTGCTAATATTTCCTCTTTTGTATTCAGCAACAAAACAATATTTCATCACTTTGAATGTCATTTGATTCTTCTGTGAGAAATCAAGATTTCTCTGTAATTCTGTAGGGTTTTGCTTTCCTCCTGCTTGGGTAGAAATGAGACAAAGAAGAATTCGGGGCTGCTGTTACAGGTGTCACTATGTGGCTGATAAATATCTGGCCTTTTCCTAGCATAGAATGAACCAAACAGAAGGATACTTTGCTATCTTTTTGAATTTCCCAGTATATTTAGCTCTTGGCTAAAGGAAGTAAAAAAGAGCAGCAGCAAATTGCCCTGAGACTACATGAATGGAAAGAAGAACCTGTTGTTGCGATTCTGTTGGGAGAGTGAAATTAGTTTTCAGGAATTTCATTCTTTCAGCCCAAGTGTGCCAGCAGGCATAGCTAAACCATACTTCTTGCTTAGTCAATAACACATCTGTCAGTTTACTTAGAGTGTGTTAGTTTTATTTTGTTCTTTCTCAATACCAAAACCATGTGAGTCTCGATCCTTTCTCCACTCATTATGTATTTCTTGGTATACAGTCCTCCTGCAGAAGTCAGTGCTTCACCACTACCTGACCCTGAAAACCTGTCTTTCCCAGTGGATGGTTGTGTCCCAGAGTCACACAGGTTCATAGCTAAAAATGTAACTGTAATGCAGAAGAGTAAGAATAACAAAAAGACACCGGAACAAGGCAAGACAACAGCTCAGGTGAGCAAAACATGAAGCAGTAATAGTGCTAAAGCTGAGAAGACCTACAAAGTTAACTATCTGTGTTCTAATTACCAATGAAAACGTAATGGGCAGCTTCACCTTTCTGTTAATTCCTCACTTATGGAAAAAAATTTGGAATCTGAAAACTTAGTGAAGCTTGAATTTGATATCTTCCCAAGATTAGTGACTAAGTCCTTGACTTTCATGACCTTCAGAAGGACCTGTTTTGCATTTTTCTAGTTGTCTTAGAGTAGCACACTAAAGACTGGCTGAGATGGGAGTTCTCTCTCTGCTCTGACAGTAAAAAATGACATCATGTCCTCCTACCACAAGCAAATGTCAAAGAAGGATGCCTTAACTCTTAATAGGTTCAGGCCACTTTTGTTACCATGGTAATAGCAAGAGGACAGAATGGACCCCTTTTAGGATAAACCCATAATAGTGTCCACTCCAACTAAAATAGCCAATGCACAAAAGGTCTCCACTAGTCTATTTCCAGCTTCCCTGCATAGAAACAATGCTAGAGGAATGAGTAGGACAGTGTGGCTAAAAATAAGTACTTAGCAGTTTTTTGTTTCTATATTTATTTGAGATATTGGTAGTTCTGCACATACTCAGAATATAGGGAACACTGGGTTGTGTTCAAACCAGTTTGTGTCATCCACTCATCTTGTTCTTCCCAGCAGCCAAGGGGTGCAGTAAGTGAGAACTAGCCTCTGTATGTCAGGTCACTCCTTTGGCTGCTACTCCTGTGCTGCCCTTTGGAAGACCCGTCTTTTAGGATTCTGCTGCCCAGCTCAAGGTATAGTGCCAGCCAGCATATATCTACAGGAGAAGTTGTGGGCAGGCATTTCTTAAACATACAATTTTTACAGCTGGCATTTGTCATTTTAGAAGACAGGGAGACAGGACTTGCATCCCTTTACTGGGATTCTGTTGTGCATTGCTCTTTTGTTCATTTTCATTCTGGGCTGAAAATTCTTTTTGGGCAGTTTTATACTGATTTCCAACATCTTATGGTGCAGATTATTTCCACTTTGCTTCAAGAAATATGGACAGTAAGTTCAATTGTTGTTTTTAACAGAATTCATGAGTGTAGAGGTCCTGGGGACCCAGCTCTTAGTCTCATAATTTCCTGGCAGCCCTGATTCCAGCCCAATTTATGCCTAAAAAGCAGCTTAGCTGGACAGCGTTTCTCTCCCTGACTTCTGGGCTACTGTTCCCTGCATGGCTCAGAGACTGCTACTTCCATACAAAGACAAGCAGTTTCTCTTCTACATCCAGTCTCTCTCTCCATCTCCTTGTCCCAAAGCAATTGTCGGATTTGGGAGAGACTGTCCCCAAATCAGAATATTCAATTTCACAGAAATTCTAGGGAATATGGGCTTTGTTCTAATTTAAAACAAATTCTCATACACTCAGAATTTCTCATAGAACAAAGAATTTGTTATATAGAATGATTTTCCCAGTTCTGATAGCTATTAGAAATACTTTAATGCATCAGTTGATTGTAATAAGTTCAATTAAAAAAGCTAAGTTGTAGATCTGCAAAACAGACGAAATCCAAAATTTGCCATGTCATCTCATAGTAAAATTGGTATATAAAAAAGAAATGTTTTTCCTGATAAAGTTATGAACAGATACTTCTTTTTGTTGTAGGCAATAGCATCTTTTGAAGCAGATATGTTAAAAATGCATGAATCTATCAAAAGCATTCACAGTGACAGCAGGTATGTAAATGCAGTAATACACTGAAGACTGGTGGGCAGGGCTACTCCAGTGAAGGGCTAGAAGACAGATGATTTTTCCATACTTTGGAGATTTTGAGGTTAAATGAAGATCCTACCAAATGAGAATGAATGGTAAAAACTCAGCAACAGAAATTGTAAATGGAGATCACTGGAAAAACAATGTCTAGCAAAGCAAAACATTTTAGTTTGCTTTCATCAGCATTTCTGCAATCCCTAGTTTGTATTTATAAAGGTGATTTTTAAGGGAAAATATGTTCATTCACATAGAAATACTAGGATAGCATACTTCTTCAATTTTTTCTCTGAATAAGGGTTAATCAAAACAAATTTAATAATTTGCATGAAGTTTTTAAATCAAAATAGGATATCTTTCTAAAAATGCGCTGTACATCAAATAGAGATTAATAGGTTTAACACAATAATTCTTGGTATAAAATCCATGACACATGATCACAGAATTTCCTTCTGATATTCAAATCTTTGACATGATAAAATATTAATTCCTAAACTACAAATTTCTTGGGAGGTTTGTTTGCTTGGGTAAGTTGGTGTACGGGCAATGATGCTTACCTTTTTCTTGTGCTATTGCCTTCCCCTCCTTCATTTTTGTAGTTTTATATGAATGTGCTCTAGATAGAATCATGTTTGTGACCCCTGAAACCAATGGAATTACAGTAAAGTGTAGAATTTGATCCTGAATCTACTCTCTTTCCTTCACTGTGTTCAGTTCCCTCTTGTTCCTGTTCTGTTTCATTCTAAGTACAATTGCTGCTCCAGATTTGCACAAGGGGACTCCAAGATCAGAGCTAAACAATTGCCGTTTCATTCTAGGCCTATGTCCTTACTGCACTCTGTTCTCACCTGGGCAAATAAAGAGATATGGCAAAGATCTTCAGTTTTGGTTTAGATTAGCAATAGTTGAGAGGATAGCTGGGAAGGAATGTTGCTCCTGAAATGCTGCTGCACTCTCTGACCCAGAGCTTATCATATAAGTGGGTAAATGAATCACAGTACCCATGGGAAGCTCTTTATTCTTATTTGTGGACTAACTTCCATCATTTATATGCCTATTCACAGAACTGGGCTCGGAGTTAGTTGAAGGTAGTCAGTATTTTACAGCAAAGATCTGTTAAATGCTATTATAAGGGGTTGCTGTAATATTAATCTTAATTTTCAATTATATGACTTTTTGTCCCATTCAGACAAATCTTGCATAATTCTAGTGAAACTGATGGGGCTCTTGTCTCTAAGACAAAGTATAACCAAAAGAAATTGATAATTCCATGGATACCGCCCAGCTCCTGAAGTATTGGCCTCTAATCCCAAAGCTGACAAAAATTTTCTGAACAGGTGAAGGGGATAAAGTTTGTGCTAAACTGTTAGCTCTTTTCCATGACTGCATATATTTGTGTATGTGTGATCTACCTGTCTCTAGCAGGTACATAAAGAAGCAGTTCAACAAATGGAAGGATAAAATGCAATTTCTTCACAACTGTCAGGAAGAAAAAAGCTGCAAAATAGAGGCAAAACTCCAAAGACTGAGAGTAAGCCATGAAAACCTACAAATGACGCTGCAGCAAATGAAGCAAGAAGTAAAGGTATAGTGATAAATATATGAAGAATTGTCAGAGCTATGGGCAATTACTGAACAGTAACTACTGGCTTACCTGCAGACCAGCACTCTTGATATTATTTCATGCACTTTCCACTAGTGTTTTTGGTCATCTTAGGTTCTTGTTTTCAGGGAAAGCAGCTATCTTTGCTGCAGGGATTCCCTTGTCATTCTGTGTATATTTAGCATCTAGCACAGATACCCACGTTAGGAGTTTTAGATACTACTGCAATGAAAATAATAAATATTCCAATAAGAGTGAGGAAATGGTTTCCAGCAGAAGTGTTAGATACTTCACTGCAGTCTTTTCTTCAGAGAAGACTCCTGTGTTGGCATTGAGTAAATTAAATACTCTTTTGTATTTAATTACCATCTTTTACTGGGAAGTAATAAACACATCTTACAAAAAATATTTCTTTTCAATTTTATTGATTCTTGGTCATTAAAATTATTTATGAAATTCTAAAAGGCCCTTATTTCACAGAGAATTAATACATATTTGCCACCTACAGCATTTTTGTAGCATTTTCTGCAATGTTACTTTAGTACTACTGCCAAACCAAAGTATCAGTTATTTTCAGAATGCATTTTCTGTGTTTTGTCTATTATAGACAATATTACAGTCATCAGAACGTCCTTTTGAACCGTGTCAGAATACAAAGCCAAGAAACTCACATGCTCTGTTGGAAATGAAAATGCAGGGTGGATTAAATCCTGCCCAAATAAGGCCTACTTCCATAAGATGTGCAGACTGGAAATCTTTGAATTCCCCCAACTCTGCAAAGATTATGCAGCTTCTACAGACACCTGAGGTTCCCACTGCAGTGGACTTTATGTTTTCAGATGACCCACTGGAGTCAGTGTCCCCGCAGAGTGACAGACCCTTTATGGGACAATATAAAAAAGCAAACAAAAATCAAAAATATCTGCCTAAACTGACAGAAAACTCTCTCAGTGGCATCATGAGAAATACAGTTCTTACTCCCACTGCAGTGCAGACACCACCTGATGAGAAGGAAGTCAGAGAGGAAGTGGAACTGGAGCAGCTGGTGATGAAACTGCAGGATGCATTGTCTCTCCAAACCCCATCAGGTATAAGTTTTCCTAGTCATCTTGACACTGTCTTCTCACCTTCATCCAGCTTACTCTGTAATATTGTTCATAATCATTTAACCCTCCACAGAAACTCAGAATCTTGCCTTACTCATTGTAGTAGTGTTCTAGCTCTATATTGTAAAGTAGAGCATATTCCAAATATAACCTCCAATACTTGACTAATTTGAAACTGGATGAGTCAAAGCTCCTAAGAGGAAATCAGTCTCAGCAGTCAATTAAGGAGCAAACTTAAACTGGTGAGGGCACTGGAGGTCTCCGCTGATGCCACTTCCGTGACACTGTAACTATGACTCTAGTCCCAGTCAGACTTCCAGCAGTACAAAATCCCTATGTAATCAATGGTCTTACACAGCAGAGCTTTGTTCAACACTCAGGATGCCTGATGTTTGATAATGAGGATTTAATC
Organism: Xenops minutus; assembly: GCA_035221455.1. Classification (NCBI taxonomy): domain Eukaryota; kingdom Metazoa; phylum Chordata; class Aves; order Passeriformes; family Furnariidae; genus Xenops; species Xenops minutus. The sequence continues at coordinate 26,029,905 of JAWWEE010000162.1, read as the reverse complement.
AGGAATATGACAGAAAAAGCTGCTGTTTCTACAGCACTATCTTAAATTAGAAATTTATAAAGAATTTTCCAGGGCTCTGGCAGCATCCATAAACTTAGAAAGACTTAAAATCTCTTCTACTTTCCAGCCCAACAGACTGCTTTGCAGCAGGAGTTGTTCTCTGCAGCTGAGCATGTATACAGGTCCTTTTCTGACCTCATCAACCAAGTAATTTCACCAGCTTGTAAATGATGGAAACCACCATTCACCTTACAGCTTCGTTGAACTACTTAAGGTAATTAATGCCATGTCAGACTCTTTAAAGTGTCGCAGATGTTGCATTGAAATAACACAGCATAACAGATTTCTGCATTTACTGGCTTTACCAGGAATATATTGGAGAACAATATTCCTTTTCTGTTGGTGATTTCTGGCTCTTGTGCAGTGGATTCCTCAGCAATGTGAATGATTGCCATTTCTCTCTTCAGCTAATATCCCATGATCAAGTTACTTTCTTGGAATTGTGCTGTATTTCTTGTTGATGCCAGCAACAAGGAAAACTTTTTCTTTTCTTGTAATGCACTGAAGGATTTTAAAGATCTGAGAAATGGAAATTATGCAGTACCACTTCAGAGAGAAAATTATAGATTCAGCTTTTTACTATCACTGTTCTGCAGGAGTTGCATAAAAAATAGTGAATGAGTATGTTTGTGTGTGCTCAAATCCAGGTATGGTTCAAGAAAATTTGTGTACTTTTAAGGATTTGAATTATGTCACTGAAACTATACCAGCTTTCCAAGAGAGAAAATACTCCTAGTTTTTACAGAATTTTTTCTGTGATTACTAAGAAAATAAATTTGGTTTGGGTGAAAGCAAAATATGTTGGGAAGCTCTGGGAGAAAAGTCAGGTAAATTATACATTCTGAAGCTTTGTTTCATGTATAATCAAACAGAGTTTAAGCTGATATGATCGAAAAGGCTAATGAAAAGTGTAGTGCTTAAGAAAAGCTGTTCCGCAGAACTCTAAATTTTCCATGTAGATTTTCCTTGTCTTGTATTTTTCAGAATGAATTGTAATCACCAAGATAAATCACAGAATATTCTGAGCTGGAAGGGACCCACAAGGATCATCAAGTGCAAATCCCAGCCTGGCACAGAACCATCCCCAAGAGTCACACCATGTGCCTGAGAAGTATCATTCAAACACTTCTTGAACTCTCATCAAGCCTGGGGGAGCTCGTTCCAGCACCCAGCCATCCTCTGGGTGAAGAACCTCTTTCTAATATCCAACCTCAACCTCCCCTGACACAACTTCAGGCCATTCCCTCAGGTCCTGTCACTGGTCACCCCAGAGAAGAGATCAGTGCCTGCCCCTCCTCTTCCCCTTACAAGGAAGTTGTAACTGCAGTGAGGTCTCCCCTCAGTCCCCTCTTCTCTAGGATGAACAGACCAAGCGCCCTCAGCCACTCCTCATACGGCTTCCCCTCAAGGCCCTTCACCATCTTTGTTGCCCTCCTTTGGACACTTTAATAGTTTAATATCTTTCCTATATTGTGCCACCCAAAACTGCACACAATATTCCAGGTGAGGCCGCTCCAGTGCAGAGCAGAGCGGGACAATCCCCTCCCTCGACCAGCTGGCGATGCTGTGCCTGATGCCCCTAGGACAGGGTTGGCCCTTCTGGCTGCCAGGGCACTGCTGACTCACATCCAACTTGCCATCCACCAGGACCCCTCAGGGCCCTTCCATGGCACTGCTTTCCAGTATCTCATTCCCCAGTTGTTTGTACATCCAGGGCTGCCCTATCCCAGGTGCAGAATCTGGCACTTTCCCTTGTTGAACTTCGTACAGTTGGTGATTGCCCAGTCCTCCACTTTGTGAGGTCTCTCCGCAGGGCCTCCCTGCCTTCCAGGAAGTCAACAGCTCTTCCCAGTTTTGTGTCATCTGCAAACTTGGTTCATATCCCTTCCAGTCCTGCATCCAAGTCATTTATGAAGATGTTGAAAAGCACAGGGTCTAAGCTGGAGCCCTGTGGAACCCCACTAGTGACAGGTCACCACTCTGATGTTACCCCATTCACTATTGCCCTCTGTGCTCAATCCATAAGCCAACCGCTCCCCCGCCACATGATGTGTTTGTCCAGCTGTGCGCGGACATTTTGTCCAGAAGGATCTTGAGAGAGACAGTATTGAAAGCTTTACTGAAATCCAAAAAGATTGCATTAACTGGCTTCCTTTGATCAACCAGAAGTGATAAAGGGACTGTCTGACTCATTAAAATGGCTAGAAGTCGTATTTTCTGTTGGCAGCACCTCAGCCATCTTCTTGAATCTTACAGTGTGGTGAGATTAATGAACATTCCTCGTTCTTTCTCCTAGTTTTGGTCACAGGAGGCCTGAGTTACACATACTGCAAACACTCGAGAATTTACAGCAATTGTTAGCTACTGGAAGCTAAGAAGTGGTTTGTCTCTAGCAATGGAAGTGTGAAGAGGGTGAAAAGAAACTTACTAAGGGAGGACCCCAGAAAACAAATAGTGATGAGGTCACTAATAAGTGGATACACCCATATGATCACATAAACAATATGTGTGAGATAGCAGCTTAATAGCTTCTTCAATATGCCAGTGCCAAGAGAGAAACAACAATCCAAGGAATCTAACTGTTGATTATGGGAGGATATCCATCAACTTCTGATGTGGCTTTAAATCTTCTTTGAGTGTGAGCATCTGAATTAAACTTGGTTGGAAACAGTGACAGCTGACAAACATTGGTTTGGTTTGATGCAACGCTGAACAGATCTGGAGCACAAATTCTTACACATATATATTCCTGAACTACCATGAACTCTCACTTCACAGCAGTGTGTAAAGACTCAAAGTGTTTTCCCATGCTAAGAAGCAGTTTTTAAGGTCCCAGATACCCATAAGATGAAAGGGACAAAATCACAATATCTTTCTTTAGTTGTTACTCAGTTCAGCTGACAAGGAAGCAAGTTCAGTCAAATGTGTTCACTCTATCCTTCTGACACTCTCAGACTGAGAAACAGTAAGCCAGGAACAGGATCTGCAAAACCAATCCTAGCTCACTCAAAGATCTGCCATGAAGTTTATACAGAAGAATGGTAGGAGGCAATATCCTCTCATTAAACACAGTAAGATTTTGAATTATTCCTGTACAGCAGATCTACTTTCATCTCATACTCGGAGCCCTTGCTTTTTCTTAACATGACCAACCTTTTATCACTTGCACTTTATGACTTGCAGGTTTATATGTAATTACTTGCATCTCCTTTTTTATTTCAGCGCAATTAATAACACAGATTGTCTGCTTTACACCAGCCATTTCTAAGTGTTCTCCATAGTGTGTCCTATGCTAGAGATTCATCTGTTTTCTCAGTCTTTCCTCCACATGCTTTCCTGCCCATTGCCTCGAAGGCCAAATTTTGCTACAGCCTATTAATTAAGAAGCTTGCTGAAGAAGAGAAGTATTGCAAATTTGTTTAAGCTAAATATCATCTTGGCCCATAGTGGTATTTCACCGTTTCTATTGCTCTCTGAAGGGAGGAAGAAAGCTGGCATGAGCCATTTCATAAGGGATACGGTTGTTGCAGATGGGATATATCTAAGGTGGAAGCACTAGCCTCTTCCTAAAGGGCCCTGTGGAAAAGCAACTAAGATAAACAGTACCTGTCAGATTTTACATGTGCTAGAGCTGGAGAGCGTATGGGAACAGGTAAGATCTGGGCTACTACAATGCCAATGCTACTTGGCTGAGGCATCCAGCCCTTGACACGCTCTTTGTCAGTTGGGACTTAGTACCTGTAGGGGCTGTGGGTGAAGATGTATCTCATATGTCGATATGAAGTTGCACACAATGAAGTTTCTAGATATATTAATATGACTTAGTTAAGTAACATAGGTACAGCAGTGAGCAGATCTGTTGTAACAATGCTCTTGCCACCCTTGCATGCTGTCACAGAGCACACTCATAGGCTGTGGCTGCAGTTGGGGGGGTGTTGCTGAGTACACCAAACTGTGTGTTCCTGTGCTTATCCTGCTATAGTGTTCCCTCCTCTTTTGAACATTTAAATGGTTTGTTGCATGCTTAACTTGAGCACAAAGCCAGTACCACTGAAGTTGATAGTCCCCTTACAGTTTTTTGTTTGCTTCCTTAAGATCAGGATTTCAACAAGTGGGACTGTGTTTAAGCCTTATTTTGTTCATGCCTAGTAACCATTTTAAGATTTCCTTTACATATTTGGTTACTTGGACCTATTTCTGCAAGTTGATGAACAAACAGTTTTTCTGTGGGCATTTGGAGGGAAAAAAAAGAAAAAAGAGCAATATAATATTGCTACATACTCATTGAAAGACATTTTGAATGTGTTATTAAATGTAATTTCCCTGGGAAGCTGAAATTTGTAGTTGCATTCAGCCAGTCAGGCAATGGAAATATTTTATATCATAAAAGCATGAAATATTATCTTGCCATAAGTTATGTTGCATTATTATAATTTCAAATTGCCTATTAGAGTTATAAATAACAGAGGAAACTGATTTTTCTACAAAGAGCTTTTAAACTAAAAAAGAAGCAATTGTAAGTTATAAATGAGATTTCTTGTGATTAAACACTTTAAGTGAGAATATGTAACATTTTAAGTAGTATTTTTAATAACTAAGAGTTTAGGGAAAATATCATAAAAATATGTGAAAACAGAGGAGCTGGTAAGATCTGTTAACCTTTTTACTTTTGCTAGAAAGCTCAAAACATTTTTTGAAGGTATTTTTCATGTAAAAATATGTACTATTTTTCTTTAGTAAGATGATGTCTGAGCAGTGGTTGCTTTGTACAAGTGCATAGTTATGCATACAACTAAACATCACCATCTCCACTCTAATCCAGTCTTGGCGCCAGTACAGGGTTTTCTGACAACCTTCTTTTCTGTCTATGTTTTATTGAAGGATCAGTTATTTCATGTTTTGGCACCCAAAATGGTGCCACATGTTAATGGGTCACATGTATTACAGAGAGCCTGACATACACACAGGTTAAAGTAGGCAACTGCTTATAAATCATGCAGTTTATTAAGGAGACTAAATTAATAGGTAATTAAAAAAAGCAAAAGTTCAAGTTAATCAGAGATATGGTGCCCATGCTTACAGGCCTTCTTCCACCATGTAAAATGACATCAATGAGGATTAAAATGAAAGAAATAAAGGGAAGTAGTTAAAAAATATCTACAAATCAAGACCTTGGACTAAATGCACAATTTCCTCTTTTTTCCTAGCTCTCCGATGATTCTTCCAAGTAACATAGCTCTACTCTTATGAGTGTGGATACTTATTAAATCTTCAAATGAGTCTTTCTTCTTCAGAACTGATGACCTCTGAAAATGAGAAAAAATCCCTGAAAAGTGACATGAAAATGCATATAAGTAAATAATTTCCAAACAGCAAAGAGCACCTGAATACTCAGTTTCCTCCTGCTGCTGGTCCCCATTTTATCAGCACTGTCCCCAGTCCTCTTGCTTTGGTGATAACCATATCCCTCCATTTGCAAGAGCTACCTTTCAGTGTCAGGTCACTTTGATCTTTTCCCTTAGTATGGACCTTTTCCTTCAGTCTTCATATAAAACTCTTCTATTTGTAATTAGCAGAGTCAAAGCGCTTAAGTCTGCTCATAATCCCACTGACTCACCAGCTTGTCATCAACGACCCTGCACAGTGCATGAGATCTCTCACACTGTTTAGTAGCACATTTGTTATTTGCTTGAGGAACTATGGGGCATTTTCTTTGCAGTGATCTCTAAAAACGAGCATATTGGCCTTCTTTCTTTTCAATGTATTTGCCTTCTGAAAAAGTAACTGGTTAACACAATAAGTGCTTATACACGAGACCTCAAATGTACAATAACCTTTACCCCACTACAACCCCAGCACTCTGCAGACTTGGGACAGCAAGTTATGTCTGTTTTGGGCCAGGTGCAAGGGCTAATCTGAGTTCAATTAGCTGCACCTGAGGGAGGTGTGCACAGCTGTGGCCCCTGAGTGGGACTGCAGGGCAAGGAGAAAAGGGGCAGAGAAGGTTTTACGTCTGCAGTTTTCAAATGTTTATTCTGGGGTTGTGCTACATGGCATTTCGAGGAGGATCTTGTGTAGCTGCTCTTCAGGAAGTTTTGCTGTGAGTACAAAACCTATGAAGCCTTGTGGTTCCAAAGGCTCATTTTGGTTCATGGAGAGTTGTTATAAATATTATGCAGCTATAGTGTTGTAATATATTGGAAATACATTTATGAAACTTGCTTGTTCATAGTGTCTGAATTTTGTTAGAGAAAAGAGATGAGTTTCTAAAGATACCTTGGTCAGGTAACTGTGAAAGACTCTCCCTGCATGGCTCAGTTTAAAGCTAACTAATACTTCTCTGCAGAATATCTAGGGAGGTTGAAATACTGCCAGGTTAAGTAGGATTTTCGGTGGATTGAGTCAGTTTGTCAGATTACTTAAATATTGCTGCTTTGATTTTGTTGTCTCTTTTGTGGATTGTGTGGAGTTTAAGAGTATCTTTGTGCCTGTTAGTGACTACAGTCAGGAGCCTGGCAGGACTAGGCTGGTTCAGAAAACAGTGTTTGAAACAGTTGGAAACTGAGCTACTTCTGTCTTGGAGCACACTCAGAGACTTGTTTCCCAGGAGGACCAAGTATGGGTAACTGTGGAAGTGCTTCTAAGATGTGACAAAGTAGTTTTGTTCAGTGTTACTGAAAAGCTTTTACTAAGGGCTTTGTTAATTGGGTTTTTTTGCTTAAAGAACTTTTTTATTCTTAGAAGATTTCAGTTCCTGATACTCAATCTTCTGAATAATCTTAGGGGATTTATCAATTAGTTCTGAAATGTAATGATAATAGTAACAGCTTAGCATCATTATTTCTCTGTCAAGTCCAGATCTCTGTCTTGCTTTTCCAATTCAGTGATATGTTTAAGAAACTACAATGAATGCAGCTTACAGATTGTTCCTGATTTTTGATCCTGTTTGCACTTTGAAAAAAATCAAAACAAAAAAACCTGGACCCAACAAAAAATATTGAAATTTTGACTTCTTAAGAGGAATAAGATGAAAAACTTTGGTATGGGGCAATAAAGTTGTTATTGGTGGTTGCAAAAGTAACAGTATAAAGCAAAAGAATTTGCTCTAGTTTTTGATTTCTAGAACAAGACTGTTGAAAGCTGTTTATACCCACCCATGCAGATGTGAAGTACACAAGGTAATTTAAGTGCCCTTAGTGCTGCTCATGGGGATAAGAAAACATCTCTTTATGAATAAGAAGCAGTAATTCTATTTCTCATCACTTGCTAGATTCTAATTTCTATCTGCAGTTATTACCAATTGATTTCCTTTCAATGATGAAATAAGGCAGTAGGATCAAGGGTTGCAAAGATTAAAACAGCTGGCTTTGTTAAGAAACTGGGAGACTTGGATAAGAAGTTAGATAGCTCCTCCAAAAATAAAATTTAGGCTGTCACTGCTATAAGATACCTGCTGTACAGACTGGTGTTAATCAGCTGTACAGAGAAATCAGATTAGCTGATTATAATTCACAAAACAAAGAGAGAAAGGGAGGAATCGTTGTTAAAGTATGAATACTTACTAGTGCTTAAAATCGCTCTGTATAGGTGTGAACAAAAGTCAGTATTAATCACAAAACCCATACTTTGATTCTTCAAAGTACATCAAACTGCTAGGCTAAATCTTGAGTGGAACAAAAGCTCTTTGTTTAGGAAAAACACAGTGTGATATGGATATGAAGATGTAAACAAAAGGCTAAGTGGGAGTTTAGACAATGATATTCAAAGCTGCAATCCAGAAAATAAAAATTAATTGGGTGCTTTAGCCTGGTGGGCCTCTCAGTTTTTAAAGCTGCATTCTATTTGCACCCAAAATTGCATCAGTTGGGTAAGGATTGAGCAATTTGTTCCCTTAGTGATGTCTAAGGCTGATTGGAAACCAGAAGTGTCAACACAGTCAAGGTCTGCTCAGAGCTGTGTGATATCTCAGATTCTTTGCAGAGCAGGGTAGGATACACTCCTTGCTTTTAAAATGCAAGTAGTGGTTATTTGGTTTGTATCGTAGAAACTAAACTTGGGTGTGTGAGTCCTTCAGTCTGAGGGGATTGATTCAAACACAATTCCTATATCCTAGCTTAGGGGCTATGATGTTGTCTGTAGGTAATAGGAATAAGGACCTCTCAATCCTTCCTATCTCAAATCCTAGCTTTCAATACTCAAATAATTTTAGAGTTTGTGGGTGAGAGCTGGGCTGTCCAGTGGTATGGTATCCCTGTGGTGCAAGAACCCTGAGTTCAAGTCCATTTTTTAGAGATACTTTAAAAAGTAATTGCCCAGAGAGATTCTTCATTATTCCATGGACAGTCCCCCAAAAGTCTTAATGACTAATATTCTGACCTAGGAAGTGGAGATAAGGGTCTCAGTCCATTCAAGTGTAGACCCAATGATGGCAATGGGACTTCTACCTCTCCATTAAATTATAACACCTGTCTATGTCTGAAAGTGGATATTCTCAAGGGAAGGATGCATCTGTTGGTAGCAGGATCAGAACTGAAGCCTTGGAAGGGACTGAGATTTAGGAAAAGCTATGCTGTATCTCCCTTCTGGTAGTGGGGAGGCTAAATGATGCACAGATGGAAACACTCTTAAAAGTCTGGGGCTGGGAACCTGGAGATTAGGAATTGCAGCATATAGTGTCACAGGTAGTGGTGTCCTTCCTGAAGCTGTAGCTGTAGCTGTGTCCAAAAGCCTGCACACATCTAAATCCTAGGTCTGTTTCCATTCTGTGCTGGGTAAAGTTACCAATATGAAAATGGAAAAAAGTAGTGGTTGACTCCTTACTATTCTGCTGAAAGACTGCCATGCTCCACAACAGCACCAGTGCAAGGCATTCCTGGGGTGACACACCTCTCAGAATGGGGAATTTGGAACTAGCCTGTTCATAGCACAATAGTGGGAAGAATGCTGGTGTGGAAGAATATATTTGTGTTTTCAGTTGCTGAGCTGCCTTCTTTGTTTGAATCCTCCTATGTTTTACTTTCTGCTGCCCCTCCTTCCCCATCAAACTGAAACTTAAAAGCTGTTGTTAAAGTTCAGGTTGTTTGGAGGTCAAATTTTTACTGAGATCACATTGAACATAAACACAGCTTTGTGCTTGATTAGGAGGAATCTGTGCAGCACTGTCCTCTGTTTCTGTACTATTGCCACATAACACAGTAAGCTTCTATCTCTTTTCCTTCTCGATAGACTCTAGTTATTGCCCATGAGACTTGTATTAAAGGAGTAGTGACCTTGGTTTCTCCCTGTGAACTGAGAATGTAGAGTTGCAATCTTCTGCTCAGCTTCTGTTAGCTGCCTTCTCCCTAGGCCATGGGTTCTGGAGAGCACGCAGTCCACATAGATATCCCAGAAGAGCTGAGCCAGGTCCCAGAACAAAGCCCCATGTTTCAAGTTCTCTGATGATTTCAGAAAGATCATAAAGTCCCAAAAGCCACTGATAGAGTTAGAAATGCGAGGCTTTCTCATCTCCAGTAAGACAGCTGAGGAGGTTTCCCAGCACTGGGGGTCTGCCTGCCCAAGAGCTAGTGGATCAATTTGACTATAGCAGAGGAAAGGTGTCACACAGAATGCTGCCATGATTAGCAGAGAGCAGGTGAGTCTCATGTTACAGTAGATTCTTCCTCTGCTCCCAAGGTCCGTTGTGGCACTAAAATGTAAGAAAACCAAAAGAAGCTGAAACATTGGCTTTTTATGTAGAAAGTGTCTTCCATGAATGATCATGAAGAGTGAAAGAAATGTTACTTTGCTTTGTGAAGAAGAATGCCAAAGGCAGGGTATGGATGTGCAGAGGAATTGTACGTGAAGGGTAGCTCAGGCACAAACCTGTATGCGAGACTAGGGAAGAATAAGCTGCTTTCTGGAACATATTTCATTGTAGAGGTAAAAGACTCTTCAGAGACTTCAGTCCTGGCAGTGATATTCTTACCTACTCGCTGTCTGGCCACCTGGTCAAGTTCTGGGAATATTTTTGAGTTACTCATATTTTACTTTCCAACTGCTTACAGTCACTTTTTAATCTTAGTTGGGATCTCATGAGAAGAACTGGCTTGACAGCCTTAGCTCTGAACCTTCCATTTAATGAATAAGAGGGCCAGCTTGCTCTTCCCATCCTGCTCTCCCTAGCAGGATGCAACTTAAGATGGTGGTAGTAATGGGGCTGTCCTCATGCTGTTCTTGAAGTCTCCAGAAGTATCAATCTTCTGTACCCTGCTGTACAAGGCAAGTTTTGATTGCTTTCTCGGAAGCAAACTAAAGGGCATCCTGTGAGTCACTACTTTATTCTTGATTGTGCATCAGAGCCCTTCCACTGGGCAGCAGGCACCTGTGCATATATACTGTGCAGTATGCACATACCTGTCTGTTTACTAAGACTTTTTCAAGGGACATAATTAACTTTGTTTACCTTTCTAAAGCAACTTATCAATCTCAGCTATGACCAGGGGGTTGGAGAGACAGATATGGTACAGCAGGAGTGGGGGGAGCCCCAACACCAAATAGTTCAGACAAAGGAATAATAATAAAATGGGCTAATAATAATAAATCCTTAGAAAGATGGTTCTGTGACTTGGACAGGACCCATCTGGTTTGTACAGGTTAACTACTGAACTAGTTGCTTTGTGTTTTTTGCTCCCCAGCGCCTGTCAGAAACTTTCTAAGTTACAAAACCGAGTAAGATAAGGGTTCTAGATTTGTCAGAACAAAGAGACAGCTCTGGACAGGGAGCTGGTAGGGCATTAATATGAGGGTGGGTGCCCTCGAAGGTGTGATGTGAATGCCATTAGTCAGAGCCAGTAGCAAAGGCCACTAGTCCTTATAGTCTGGTCAAACTCAGGTAGCACTGTACTGTTAGTCTTACACAAGGTTAAGGTTTTTATTTTTTTAGATAGTTGAGCACTGAAGGGATACTCAGGAAATGCCAGATTTCATTAATCTCTTACCTGTCCATGTGGTGAATGCTTCCATGCAATTCCCCCCACGCCCTCCAATCTTTAGGTCTTTCTGTCCATAAATTGAAGTTTGTCTGCACTCTTTACACCTTCTGCCTCTGACTTTTTTCCCCTCATCCCCCCTTCTTGCAGTTTCATCTCCCCTTCCACTCCCCGTCATGAAAATGCCGTACAATAATTTAAAAGTTAGTTAATTCGTTACTATCGTTTGACTTGAAGCTCTCAGTTACGAACAGTTCCCGACCTCGGTGCTGCCGGGGCAGGTCCCCACGCCGCTCCCGCCAGGACCGGCAGCGCCCCCGCTCCCGTCCGGTCCCCATCCCCTCCCATGCCATGCCATGCCATTCCCTCCCTCATCCCTTACCTCTGCGCTCCGCTGGGCAGGGCAGGGCAGGCTCTCCGCGCCCGCCGCCGCCGCGCTCCTTAAGAAGCCGGAGGGGCAGCCCCGCTTGGTTTTTACGTCAGGGCTGGGGAGCAGCCCCCACCCCCGGGGCCCGGCGGCGGCTCCAGGGCACTCGAAGCTCCCTCCTTCCCTGTGCGGGGCTGCCCCTGCTCCAAGCATGCTCTGCTTCTCTGCCCTGCCTGTTCTCCTGTGCTTGCGGACCCGGCGCTACCGGGGCAGCCTGCGAGCAGTGCCTGCCTCTTGCCGAGGGGAACCTGCGCCCAGAGTACCAGCCGTGGCAACGCTGCAGCCCTCCCCTTGCCCCCTCTGCTACTAGAGCTGCATTGCGGGAGGGAAAATGTAGAATGCAAGCCCCCACCTTGGAGTTCAAGTTGTCCAGACCTGGCTCAGCCCTCAGGTATCTTTATGTGCTTAGCTGTTGGAGGACTGGAGTCTGTGTGCCGTAACTAGAGCTATTTGCTGGCTAGGGCTCAGCCCATATGGCAGCAGGTCCTGCTCTCCTGGGAGATAAGAAACCCAGAGAAGAGCAGAGTAACAGAAGAAAGCCAGTAAAGGCATGAATTGCAGTAGTGGGGCTGAGCTGCTCCCTGCAGGTCAATTTACATGGCTTTACCTCAAGAGCTACCTTGGAGGGCTGCACTCTCCTACCAAAGGGGGCCCTGGCTATATTTTCCTTCACAAGAAAAATAATCTAGTCTAATATTGTTGCATTTTCTCTCTGTGAGGTTCTCGGCTGGAGCCCCTCTCCCTTGTCATCTCTTTGTAGCTGCTGAAAAACCTCTGTATGTATTGGAGAAATGGGCTAAGCTAAGAGGGAAATGAAAGGGCTGTCTCCTGGTACATGCAGCACAGAGGAAAGCCTGAGTGACAACTCTACCTGTGTTCACTGAGTCTGTTGTAGCCACCCCCTGACATACATAAGACATACAACTTGAAGAGCTGGGGCTCCAGACCAGGCTGATAACCAGTGTTGGGCATAACTTCATTAACACTAGCTATTTGAAGCAATAGGGAGGGTGAGACCGTTCTTTTGTCCTAACTGTGCAGTTCATAAGCCAAATCATGTAGCACTCTGCTGCCTGTCTGAAGCCAATGCAGCTATACCAGTTCATACCACCTGGGCAGCAACCCATTTGTTCTTCCAAGACTTTCACACTCCCTTTAGTCTTTGCACTTGGAATCATAAACCCTTCTCCAGGAAAGCACCTGTGCTTCAGTAACACCACACTTTGTTGAAGTCAATGGGGCTGTACTGGTTTATATAATTTAAAACTTGGTTTAAACACTGGTTTCTCTGTTGTTCGTCATACCTTTATAATTTGGATTCTTTCTGTGCATTCAGTCCATGTAAATGAAGAAGCGACTTCCTTTTCTGACCCTTAATCTTGTGGTATACCTATGACAATGAACACTGCTTTTCTTTTCTGCTGGTGCTTTATCTCCTCAATAAGCAATCCCTATGAAGGTGTATTTTGTGTAAGTAATGCTACAGTTTAGCAAATGGGAAAAAAAACTTTCTGGGGATGAGACAATATCTGGCCAGAACCCCTGTAAATAGCTATATTGTTGGACTTTGGCAAATTTGCAGATGTTCCATTTATTTATCAAGAAGTGTGGAGTTGGGAATGGGGGAATAATAATCACCACTTGTTGAAACAGACTTCAGGATGAACTGAAGAGTTCAATGCTCTTGTAACACGATGGGGGCATTTTGTATATGGGATCTCCAATGGTTCTTCTCTGTGATATCTGAACACAAGCTATTCCAGTAGCCTTCTTCTCCTGGGCTCTGGGGCTGAAATGATCCATGAGAATCAGCCTTCTTTTTTTTTTTTTTTTTTTAGGTCTGCTCTGTAGGAGCTGATTCTGGGTTCTATGAGTAACTATCATTCTTCTCCCAGCCTCTGTGTTTGGGGCTGAACAGGGCAAGGGAGAGTAGGAAAGTAGTTGTGATGTGACCTAAAGGCAGCTCATGGGTAGAAAAGTGTCCGAGTCAGCTTGTGTTCATGGATGGCATGGATGCAGGAGGCCACACCAGAGCAGGACTAAGATGTCACAGGAGTGGGGTTTGCTGATGTTTCTGGGTCTGTGGTGCATCGTTCTAAGTACTGTCCTGTGCTGTTGAAGGAAGAACAAAATGCTGCAACCGGAAAGGAAAAGGTAAAATGTTTCTTCTGAGTTGATACATTTCTGTCAACCTACAACATTTGTGGATTCCTTATCAAGAAGTGAGTTTATTTAATTGAGGCCCTTCTGAGGTGCCCTTTATCTAGTTTGGTATCAAGAACAACATTAGTTTCATTCCGCTCAGAATCCTGGTAGACCCAAGGGTGCTGACCCAGGGGTTCTCACAGAAATGAGAATTGCTGCTCAAGAGAAATACTGCTGCAGATAAAATACCTGGCTCCACAAATACTTCCTGAGCCTACTACACTGTGTTCCCACTGAACCAGAGTACTCATATTCTATTTCTGGGAAAGAGGTTTTTGATAATTAGATTGATCACCTCAATCTCCTAGTGGAGAAGAAACATAGGATTGGCCATCTCATTCAGTTCCACATACTCTCCCTCAGTAAAGCTTTCTGTGCCCTTTTTAGGCTATCAGTAATTGCTCTTTCGTTGCAGTACATGATATGTTCCCCTGGCAGCCAGTGTTCACATCTTCAGTGGGTCTACATCTCTTATAAACTTAATTCAGATGGGCTGTAGATCATATCCAGAGTCATTTGTAGAAGGATATTTTTATGAAGAAAAGCCGATTCTTTAACTCATGGATGAGGCAGAGGTTTCAGGTCACGTAACACTACAGAAAGAATGCTATTGCTACCAGAAAAATATAAAAATAAAATATAAGCAAAAGTTAGATCAGCTTATAAGAATAGGTGATGAGAAGTGATGAAAATAGAAGCCCATTCACTGGTATTTGTATTTTGAATAGAACAAAGACATAAACAACTATGTGCACAATTGCTCCTTCCTGCATTTGCTCCCAGCAAACCTTTTGATGTGGTTTAATGTTAGCAGGTAATAGGCAATGGCTTATGGTTGCTTGAGCTAAGTAAGCATTTACATATTTTAAAAAAAATAAACTAATTCAGCACTGAGGCTGAGAGACAGCAATGTGGGATGGTATGTACAGCTTGCCTGTTATTCAAAAAAGGTTTAAAGACATACTCTTAGGTGAATGTTTTACATTTTGCTAAATTAGGTTCCAAATTATTCCAGCCTTCTTGAATGACTTTTAAGACTGAAATAGTACAAGCTCTGTCATTTCGTATATTTAGATGAGATAAACCCCATGTGTTTTCAGTAGGGAATAGTGTGATAGAGGCACATAGAGTATTGTTGGGGGTTTTAATTTAAAAACCCCAACCCCTTAATTTTTATTTATTTTTTTAATAACTCAGACCACTCAGACTTTGAAACTCCCTTTTTTATTTCACAAATGTACCCTTTGAAACCTATTCTCAAAGGGGATGCTACAAAGGTGATACTACAGCGAAAATTTTGTGTAATGTTTATCTTATATTGGAGCTTCTAGAAAGACTGTACTTTGTTTTAACTAGGTCCTTTCTCTCCTATTATTAATTAGACATGGCTAAAAAGCTGGATATTTCACAAAGATTATAATTATTTTTTTAATACCTATGTGTGGAGGTTGTCTCAAACTTGTCAACCAACCAGGTCTGCCTAAAACCAGAGCTCCCTGGGCTAAGTGCTAAAGGTCACCTTTGAGTAAGACAATTCCTGTCCTAGAGATCTTATGTTGGAAGTGAAAAATGCTCAGCCAAATTGGAGGAAGGAACACTGAAGCAAAAATATAACGGGACTTGAATCTTTTACCTACCTGTCCAGCACTCTGATCCAACAGCACATGGACAGTGTTCTGCTGTGTAAGGGAATTGTTTCTTTCTGCAAAGGAGGCAGTTTTCAGTCTTGAGTTCAGGACCTCCACGTTACACAATGGAAAACTTAAAATCTTTAATTTCCTGAGGCTTTTCAGTGAATGCTGGAGAGCACTATGATAGTTCTAGTTTCTTGGAACTGCTTTCTCATTGCACAGAAATCCTAGTCAAGCATGCATTGTCTGTAAACTGTTATTGTTACCAATGGTTAACAATATCTATAAGAGTAACTTCATAATGGAGCAAATCTTGCAATAGCAACAGAGTTCAGATATGCCTGAAAGGAAATAGGGGTGAAATGACCGACTCCAAAGCAAAAGGGCTTGTTTGTGCACTTTGCATCCGAGTTCACTGTTGTTCCACCCTTAGAGCAGGGCATGTTGACAAGCGAAAAGGTCTGTGGAGGAAATGGATGGCCCGAACATGTCAAATGCCAATATAAATATATGAGTGGAGTACGGAGGTTTAGACTGGGGTCCTTATATTTTAAAAGTAACTCGAGCCCTCTCTTTGAAAGCACTGATTGAGACTGCTTAAGTGACTGTGAGCACTGCTACAGCAGGAGCTGTACAGCCATTCTCTAATTATGCAGTTATTGGTGTGTTTTGGAGCAAACCAGACTGCCATAAATAAGGTTGGGGAAGTGGTCCTTGTTAGGGAGATAAATGTCTCTTGTTTACAATAAGCTGAAGAGATGGGTGGAAGCACACTTTGTGTAACTGCACTAAGGCTGAAAGTCAGGCTTTTCCGAACTTGAGTGCTGTAGAGAGGTGGAGCTTTGTGTCCACTGTGCTGCTGCCACACAGTTTGGTACACTGAGCAGGGGGATTCAGGGGGTGTTGTGCCAGTGTGATCTGGGCACTTCCTTCAGCTTGGCAGCACAAGGTGCCATTCAGCACAACTCCCCTCACCTTTGTGCAAGGGTCCTTGGACACTCTTTGTGCTGAGTAAAAGCTGCAGGGTCCCAAGAATATAAGTTGGTGCTGCTGGAAGGGGAAGAGGAGTTGTTTCTCTAAGAAAATGCCTCTGCTGTTACAAGGACTATGACTTGTTCGGTTGTTCTGCAGCTCCACAAGGCATCCAGGTGCCCCAACACCTGGATTAGACAGTAGGGATAGATCTGTTCAAGTTTCTGCAATATTAAATACCCCTTTCTTCAAACAGTAAAACGATGTACTAAGAGTGTTTCACTGTGCTGTGAATCCAGAGCATCTTAAGTAATATGTCTTGAAGAATCCCCTCTAAAGAGCAGGTACATAGTAGATGTTTAAAGCCTCGACAATGCAAAGCCCCATCTATGGAAAATTATCCTGAATTTAATAAGCTCAGCGCTTATTCTATTTTAAGGCGAATTGTTAAATTTGTATCTTGGATCTAAAGTGTGAGGGCAACATTCATAAGGATATAGATTCTTGTTTCCAATATGCACAAAATACTTTCAAAGGAATCAAATGGGGAAACCAGGAGCTGTTAGCCCAGTGCTTCCTGCAATTTTTATAGAAGCAAGTTTAGCACAGTTTCCTTGAAGTTACCATTTTAAAATTTCTCTTAAAGCTTGTGCAAATAGCACTAGGTTTGAGGTATTTGGGCACATTTCTTTATCGAGAATAAGCTGGTTGCCATCTCAGCTGGAGATAGAAAACCTATCAAAAGTACTGTTTGCTTGTGTCATTATTCAGCTGGACACTGCCTAGGTTAGACTGCAGAGAAGCAGTGTGTGTTTGTGTTTGGGGACGCCTCCTTCCTGCAGAGGAGGCAAAGCAGGTGTTATAAACCACAGTGCGTCACCAGTGTGCAATGTAAGGAGTGTGTCATGCTCACACCTTGGGCACCAGTTAAAACATAGTTTTAATAAACTCTCAACTTCTTGGTGTAGTGCAGATGCAAAAATATTGCTTCACAGTCTCTACAGAAAATTCTAAGCCTTTAATAGTTGGTCTGATGGCTGAGGAAATCCGTGAATGTATGAAATAGATTATATGTGTGTGTATATATATAATCTTAGAACTGGACTTGGACAAGGAGATTTGTTCTGGTTTCTCCTTTCCACATGTCAGTGTCATGTA
The DNA here is from genome assembly GCA_035221455.1 of Xenops minutus. Classification (NCBI taxonomy): domain Eukaryota; kingdom Metazoa; phylum Chordata; class Aves; order Passeriformes; family Furnariidae; genus Xenops; species Xenops minutus. The sequence continues at coordinate 26,012,485 of JAWWEE010000162.1, read as the reverse complement.
ACAGTGTGTATTCTGAAGAGGACAAAATGCTGGGTCAGTGCTACAGACTGAACCCAGCCTTTGTTGGGCTGCTACTGGGAGACAGAGGCACTGGTGAGGTCAGTGCACTCAGCACTGACCTGTTTCCCTGGGGCTGTACAATGGATGCTGGGCACAGCTGCATCCTGCAGGCAAAAAACAGTTAGTTCCTTCATGCTGAGTTCCCACCTTTGATGGGGAAATTCTTATACTGGCTCAGAAAGTGCTATGATAAAGCATGGCCTGTTATATTACTAGTGGTAAAGATGAGGGGTGTCTTGTGACTTATGACAAAACCAAGATCTTTTAAAAGAAAATTTTAACAAGAACAAATCAACTGACACTTGATTATGGGTTTTCTACAAATTAGAGCATTCAGAATTATGCTGCCCTCAGCCAGTTGATGGTTGTTCAGTAATAACACATTAAGTGGCTGTTGTTGCTGGTCTGATGTGAAGTCCTTGTACTTATCTGAGTGTCGTATGTCCTCTTGTGTTACACATTCCCACCAAGTAACTTATTCAAGAAACCTACAAAAATGTTCTTGCTGAGTTCTGAACAATAAATCACTGAACTGAATTATAGTATGTGCAGCTGTAAGCTAATGTTTCTGTGACCTTTTGCTTTCAATAGTACCATTTTGAGCATCACTACTACTAAAATTCCTATTTACTTATTTTTTTCTTTAAGCTTTCCAAGAGCACTTAAATAAACAGTCTGTGTGGTATTACTGATAGATGATTCATGTTAAACTAACTTTTCAGCTGTGATGGGTAGGAATCTATAAGTGTATTCAGAACAAAAGAGGATTTTTTGGATTTGTAAAACATAACTTGTTGTCATGTTGTTTGTTCTTGACAGTAAGTGCCCCAGCAAGATCACTCCTCAGTGATTTGTGCTGTAATTGTGAGTTTTAAAAAACAATTTGAGGAATTTTTTCTTGTAAAATCAAAAGCCATCATGCATCCATCTCTGTGTTGCTTTTCTATTCATATGCTGCAAAAGACTTAACTCTTATTTTAAGGAAGGACTTTCTATGCTAATTATAGCCAAAACATTGCATGTTTATATCGAGTTTATAGAGAAGTCCCATATTCAAATGACAGGAAATAAAAGTGGATGATAGTGGATCCACTAATGAGAGTGTTCCCTTATGCTATAGTTCTAAATGAGAAACATGCTTTCAATACATAACTTTGGGAGATATTAAGACAAAAATGCAGTTTGTTTCCCTATCTGGAGCTGGAGAAAGTAAAACAGTAACAGTTGTTATCTGGTAACTGTGACATGCATGCTTTTAGTTTTCTCAGGTTGGCTGTACTGGAGCTAGCCTGGAAAAAAAAAACCCAAAGGGAAGCAGAGTTTCATTCAGTAATCCATTGAAATGATGACCACGTTATCTGGTTATTAGGATGTAATTATTTAAAAAATATTGTGAGGGCCTCATTATAGACTTCTTGGTATTATCCAATTCAGATTTTTGAGGTGCAAAAGGCTCCCCTCAGCTTACAAAAGCATCAGGTCCCATTCCACTCCGTGGAGCCAGCAGCCGGGGCTGCAGCAGGCCCAGCATGCCCTGGGTGCCCGTTCCATGCATGTGGGAAAGCCTGTGTGCAATGTCCTCTCACAGGCACAGCCCTGCTGTGAGATCCCACACAGCTTTAGAGGCCTCTGGTAAAGGAGAGCTCCAGTCAATTTGCACTACTACATAGGCGATGACTCCTTGAACACAGAAATTAAATAAAACAGAGAATAAATACAGGGGAAAAAAAAAATTGAAAATTAAAAACTACTCCATTCCATGTTCATGACATTTTTAATACTCATCTTGCTAAGATGCAGAACAAGGACTATTGAATTTCCATTCATTAGCAGCCAACAGGATATGAATGAGTATTAACTTCAAACAAAAACTTGATTTATAATAACATCAAGTTGTGCACTTAAAAAAATAGTTACAAATCATTTTTAAAAGGAAGAGTAACAGTGGAAGCAGTAATGAATATAAAACATGACTGATTAGGCTTAAAACATAGCTTCAAGTATTCTATGGCATTTCCTCAGATATTTGTCTCATCTGTTTGTGCAATACCCATCTTTGCATAGTAAAGAAAAATTGGTTAAACTCCAGCCTTAAGTAATCTGTTTCCTTGAACATGCACCTATACAGCTGTTAATTTGCCTAGCAGATTTCTCCTTTAGGAGTATCAGATCAAATCAGTAAGGTCATGCAGCATACTAGAATGAGCTATACAGTTACCACAGTTTCTTGTCCAGCTGAGTAGGTAAATAATGGAGCAAATGTAGAGTGGAGGAAATGGAGGCAGAGTCAACCTGGTCTTCTTTTGACAACACTTTGCGATGAACGAATCAACACTAAATGGATATGCACTTCCCAAAGCACAGCAAAGGTGGGATGTAGAAAATCAATACCTACCAAACCCAGTTTTTTAATTATCTACTACCACCAGAAACATTTCAACCTGTACGTAGTCTGAGCTGTGTTGTCACTTGTGTTGTGTACACACAGGGCAGAAAGAAAATGTGTTCTTCCAAACATACACAATGGCTGAGGAGTGGAGCACAAATGCAGTCAAGAAATTGTAAGTCATATGAAATAGCTGGTGTAAATAAAGTTACTCCAGCACTGAACATATATACATAGTAATTGGGGACCACTGTGGTCTGATTTAAAACATCACATCACACACTAACAATGTTGTTTGTGAAATGCTTCTTCAAGGCTTATTACACAGGTAGTTTATGTATATCCAGATGATTTTACTTATTTTAATTTTTGGTAACCACTAGTGTTTCTGTTGTGGGTTATACTTTGTTAGGGTTCTGCTCCCAAAGCAAAGCATTTTTAGAGAACCGTAACACAGTTGCAAATATTTTTGGTTTGCCATCAAAGGATTGTCATGAATTTAGTTCTGCTTGAGGCGAGGCAGGAATTTTTCAGAATAAGATCTGTAATTCATATTCATGTCAACTACCTGTGTGTAGCACCTTTAACTCATAATATAGTAAGTGCTAATGTGATTATGTTAAAGCTGATTAAAAATTTTTAATAACTGTCAAGCAAAACAATACATTGTAGCTCTCTTGTGAGACTGTTGAATTGAACATTATTGTAGTAAGAAAAATAACTGAAATAACTGGGAAATCTGCAGCATTTTCCTAATGTTTTGGTTCTTAACTTAGGAAATGGATTTCCACTGAACAAAAATGGAGTTAAGTAGAATAACTGGGCTTCTGTTGTTCCTAATATCCAACATTCAAATCAAATCCAAAATTACGAAAGCCTTTAATTCTGATTATCAGATGCAGCAATTCAATTTCAGGTCACTTCACTTACACAAACCAAATTACCTAAGTTTTAAGTCAAAATGAAAAGTATGAGCAAGACTGTACAGCTCCATACTTTTAGGGAGGCCTAAACTAGACATCTTCCCATACTTTTCCCAAGGCAGGTGCAGCCAGGCTAGCCTGATTCCTAGGGGCATGGTACAGCTGCTCAGGACTTCTCTGCCAAAATCTGTTTGTACACAAGGTGTATCTAAAAATAATTCCAACACACAAACCATGACATTACATGGCATTTTGTACATGTTGCGATGGTAACTGACTATCAGTAGCCAAGGGTCAAAGTATTAATCTTGCATTAAACTTTGAAAAGTGAGATGCATCAAAGAGATACAGGGAGTGAGTTAGAAATGTCACCTTTGCACGTTGCTTTGAAGGGATGGGCAGAAGGCAAGAGAAGAACAATTCATTCCAAGCTTTTAACATTTTGTGAGTACTTTAAGGCTTATTTAAGTTCTTATTTTACAGGATCTAGACAGAAAAAAAACTAGCTATATTAAAAAAAAACCCAAAAACAGAGCTTGGCACTTCTGTGATTAGCTTGAGAGGGTGTTACTTATCTTAAACTATATTATGGAAAAGTCTGTATAATAGCCAAAAAAAAGTAATCCAGGCTTATAGTCAATACATAGATATGCATTTATACATTTTAATTGTTTTTGGTTTCAAGCATACAAACTTTAGATCACATCTGTTTGGTGTCAGAACTCCCTGCATCTGCATGCTATTATCTGCCTTTTTTGAGCAAGCCCAGAACATCTGCTGTACAACATGCTACAGAAAAAAGGGGAAGAAAAAAACCCAAAACCAAACCCAACATCAAAAATAGATTTACATAAAGAATAGAACCTTTTTATATGGAAATTCTTTTCTCTCATATATATATTTATATATAATCTGTGAAAATGATACATCAAAATCTTATTTCCATATTTACACTTTTTCTTTCATGGAAAAATTCCATCCATCATTCACTAGTTTCCATACCTAACAGACTCCTGACCTAGGAAGCCAAAACAAGGTGGACAGCGAGCTCATGGCGCAGGGAACCCTCAAGTCCAGCAGCAGAATGCACTGCGTGGCTGGAGAAGCTAGTGAAGCCTGGCACTGGCTTCCCAGTGGTTTGTATTTATTGGGCTGCAGATTCTGCTTGGGGTCAGCTTGCTAACTTGGTTGTTTGTATGTGAGCCATGCAGGTTACCCTTTCAAAATTAGCTCCTCATGCCACTGGAGTTTGATAAGAAAAAGGAAGTCATGCGAACTCAAGTGAAGTTAGAGTGCCAGCAGGCTGGGAAAAGAATCTTCTGCTATTCCATTATTTTGGAACAGTTCTCTTATTGCACTTGGTCTGTGTGTCTCCTTTGTTTGAGAAAAGGAAAAAAACACCTGATTTTGAAACAGTTTGCTTGTAACACTTGTCAGTTAATGTTAACAAGAGAAAGGTGAATAGAGGAAGTATTTCCAACTTATCTCCAAAAAGGATAGTGTTCTACCAACTCAAATCACAACATCCCACCATTGTGTTTATAGTTACTGTTTCTCATGTTCTTCCTTGTAGATTTAGTTCCTGTGCAGCTACAGCAAAAACATCGTACCCAAAATCCAGTAGTGCAAGAGGCAGCTTTTTGAATGGCATTTCTTCAGATAGGGCCTTGTTGAGTTGGATCGAACCTTCGTTTTTTGACATTTCTTCCAGGTTGCATCAAAAGGAGATGACAACAGAAAAATGCAAGGCATTAGTTAGATATAACAGGAACAAAGCCATTGCTAAGGTCATAGTAAAGTAAAAGGCTCACACTGAGACAGTTTAACCAATAACCTTTTCAAGGACTAACTATTTAAGGAATTTGGTTGCATGCTTTCTGTAGCATAATATCAAGTACCAGTTTCCTTATGCAGTTTAAAGATCATGCTGGCATACAGAACTCAGTTATTTCTGTAGTACTTCAAGTGGTGCTCTAAATTTGTAGAAACTTTCAGCTCCCAGTAACACGTGTCTCCACGGCCAGGAATGCATGTGTACAGCTAAAGAGAATGAGTCATAAGTGCCAGGACTGGAAATACGTCAGCCCATGGAGGCCTGAGTTTTCAGACCAAGTGCCCAACTCTGGCTACACCGGAATTTAGTTTCTGTAATCCAGTGTGACAGAAAAATGAGTGCCTCTGTGAGCTCTTACCACACTATTGACCGTAAGTGAATCTTAGTAAAGTGAAAAAGATAGAAGAGACATTGCATTCGAAGGAGACTGGACAGTTTTGTAAATTGTGTGATTAGAATTGAATGTTAAAGGTGGACAGCAAGCTGGTGATATCCAATCTCCTGCGATGTTGATGTCCTATGTCAAACAGCAAGACATCAGGAAGCAACAACAAAAGTTGGGTGCAACCTCCCCAGTATCTGGCTTTATGTGGGGCATCAAGCAAGGGGCTCATGCATTTAGTTTTAACATTGGGCATACACACCACTACCGCCACCAAACCAACATGCAAGAAATACAGAACAGGAATTCATAAATTCCCTAAAGTTACAGACCAACCCCTAGATCTATTTTCTGTGGCCCTGCTAACCACTACCACTGCTACAATATTGTTAAATATTTTATACGCAAGGTTTGTCTGGTGGTTTAAGAGACTAATGGATGTTCTTTTTGAGAAGACTTCCAGAAGCTGGTGGTTCTTGGCAATCCTTTGCTTTGTTTTGTTTTTATCTTGGACACCTGTGCCTAGATTTTTGCAAGATGAATGCTTAAGAATTGTGGATTTCTGAAAGAAAACCACTGAGTTCATCTTTCAGTCATTTCCCCTCCAGGAGTACTGTACTAAAGCTCCTTCTGAATGAGGACGTTACTGCAGTATCCCAATCCATCCTCCTCTGTATTACAGGTAAATTTGGGATGACCAAATTATATTTTCAGGCCGACTTGCAGAACTGCATGCTAGGAAGTATGAATATAATAGAATATGGTTGAATGTGAACTAAAGGCTGCTGCACATTTGCTTTTCCTGCCACCTTCTATGGGAAAAGGACACGGCTGCTTTTCTTCCCCCTCCCCCTTTTTAAATACTGTCTAGCCTACCTGAGTTCAAGCACTACCCATTAACATCTAATTAGTCAGTACTTTGAAATCAACAACATATGTGAAAAATCCAGATGCTGTAACTTGTCCTCCTCCTACTCTATAGAAAGTACCATATTCCAGTTTGTTTGAAGAGGACATGATTAAAACAGATGCTGAATTACATTCTGTTATCTGAACTTATTTTAATTAAAGAAATGGAGTTTATAAGTCTTAGAATAAGGTACAGAGGACAGATGCTGTGCTAGCTTCCCAATATAACTCTGTAACAAAACTCTTTAGACTTTTATGCTATCAATTTTTTTTCTGACATGATCTCCACTAGTGCAGTATTCCAGCAGAAACCTTGCTCTGTATTCTGTGATCTGTCCAAACCATATAGTTCCTAATTTTATTCCGCAGAAATACAGACTTTAAAGAACAAGATACTGACCAAACCACTGCCTTTCTTCACTTAGAATATTCTGCTAACAATGTTGTATGAGAAAGAAACATGTGAAGGACTAAAATAAGAGCCTGAAATACAGAACATGAGGTAAAGTGTCACAAAGGGAACATAGTACAAAGCTTAACAAGAACCTGCCATGTCTCTGCTGTGATTGTAGCACTTCGGGGGTAGGCAGTCAGGTATTACCCTGCAGGAATCCAGATTCTATTTGATTCCCTGACCTGCTTTAACAACTTCATCCTGAATTATCAACCGTTACAGTACTAAAATGAAGACAGTAGTCTTATTTACTTAAACTGGCAAATAGAACAAGTTTCTCTCTTCTCCAAGAAAATTACAGTAAAAAGAAAGTGGTGAGTACCAGGTCCTGGATATTTGTACCTCTTTATAGCTACTTGTGAGCTACAATGCTCCTTCTGGTATGCTTCAGTTAAAAGATAAGGTGGACCAGAAAAGTCCTCTGTGGGAGGACACACAGGACAACGATGCTGCTTCTTTGATGGTTTCTGTGGAAGATCTTAGAACATAAACTTATTTTTTGCATTTAAAGTTTTAATGCATCTTTAAATAATGAAGGTCAGCCTTTCAGTCTGTAATCCAACCAGGAAAAGGGTCTCTAACACAAAGAAATTTATAGGTGATTCTGAATCAAAAAAGCACACCATCCTACAGCACATCACTGTCTCTCTAATATGGTCATCTTTACAAACAAAAAATATTTCAGAAAAGAAAAACTTGTTTTAAAAAAGGCTGGATGTATCCAAGAAATACCTTGTAATCTGCCTGCTTTTTTTAAATGCAGCTAACTGGGAATGTGATCACAAAGTACATTACTAGCAAATGTGTGCCTTTGTGATTACATAAATACAAAGCTTCATTTAAGTTTTTAAAGATTGCTCCAAATGCAGTATTTTAACCACTTTAACTAGCTAATGTCTTCACAGGCATTTCTAAAGCATGGTTCAAATGTTGAAACAGAGCTTAAGCAAATGAACTTTGCTACAAAACTGATTCATATTAACAAAATGAAGGACTAAAATTATCAGCTTAAAATTAGACGCTGAATTTCCATTTATTCTAGTAGTTTGGGAAAAAAGTGAGAAAATTCCTCATGTTTGATTCTAATGTTGTCATTTGTGTAGAGATAATTGTATTTTTGTCCATGATTCATGCTTGAATGAAATGCTGGTAAGGCATCCAAACTTCCTTTCTCACAATGTTGCCACCAGCATTTCACTGGCTTATCCTGTGGAAATCTTTAGGGTCTAAATGCAACTGCATGGACCAGTTAAACCTTGGCATCTCTTATATCAGGGTAAGTCTTTGGTTCCTCCATTAATTTTCTATTAAAGAAACAGAAAGAAACAGAAAACCCTGCAGCTCTTCAGCTAAGAACAATTGCTGGAAATTGACTGTAGGCACAATTCTATCCGCTGCTTTTGTATTCTGCTATAACAAGAAGCAGCTTTTCATGTGCATTGCCCCATCACTTTTACTAGCATTGCCTGTTGGCAGTGGTGTTTTGTTACCAAAATTGCTTTAATACTGTTAAAGTCAATAACAAAAGCATTAATTGGCTTATATTACTGCAGTAGCATACCAGAAGCGATGAATATATGCTAGAAAGAAAATGTGTAGGCTCCTGAGCTATTCTAGTGGTAAAAAAATGTCCTTCCTCTGTTAAATCCTGTATACTGAAACTTGCACAAACCTGCTACACCAAAATGAACTTCACATTTCATGAATGCTGTACTTCTATACATTACCTGGCAGAGTTCAGGTAGGAATACAAAAGACTTTTCTTATTGCTGTCTAAATGCCAACAGTTTTAAAAGTACTGTGCAAGACTCATCTGAAGTAAACTCTACTTAACAAGGTTTAAGTAGAGTAAACTCTACTTAACAAGGTTTAAGTAGGTAAACCCACAGCTTTTAACTCTAAGCCACTTGAAATATATGAGGGTCTACACTCCCCTTAAAGTGTCAATGTTTTTCTTTCCTATTCTGTCCACACGTTACCTTGATTAGAAAAATTAACTTCATATTTAGTCTTGAAACTGGACGTTCTTTGTTGGTTTGTTTTTACTTTGTTTCTCCAAACTTGCATCAAGCTTTCTTTTACACTTCCCCCTCCAACCCCCACCCCCCACCTCAGTTCATTAACAAAGTTTGCTTAGTTGCAGCTTACGTTTGATATGGACTTGACACCACAGTACCGTATGTTCATATGAACATCTGATAACCTGTGAAACAGAAATCACAGCTCCCAGTTTGTAAAGCATTAGCTACCTTCTCTCATATTTGCAGAGACTAAACATATCACTTGCTTTAAAAAGGAAAAGTTAAAATCACTCTTTATTATCCTCATCTGTTCCTCCAGGTCTATCTGAAGCAAAGTATCAGGGGGTCTACATATGCTAGCCCTCTTTTTTGGACAAGCTGAAAAGCCTTTTCAATTCCCCTCTGACCCCCAGAAGAAACATGCACTTCAAGCCGTGAGCTAGGCCAGGCCAGTGTATTTGAGGTTCTGCTACAGAATAAACAGCTGTATCTCGCTCCTGTGAGAATAAAAGCTTCAGGAGGCATTTCCAATAGAGACCCTCTAGAGGGATAAGAAGGTTCTACATTTGGGCAAACAAATAACACCAGAATGCAAAGCTGAACACTTGTGAGAGCAGTTTGAGAGGTGTGGAACACAAAGAAGAAACAATGAATTCCATACCACATTGTTTCAGACAGCGAGGGATCTTTTGCTGGTCTGTGTCCATGCAAGCTGGAGCTGTGTGTGCAGCCAGCCCGCTCACGCAGTGGGGAGCAGGGCCTGCAGCACTGGTGGTGCACAAGAGCAGAGGTCATCAGGGCACCAGAGGGCTTGAAAAGACTCAGAGGAAGAAAGTGACTAAATTTTTTTCTATTTTAATGACATGTATTACGTTTTCAACCGGCTACCTTGTGTAATACAAGTATCTAGGGATGAGCACTCTTTTTCTGCAAAGTCTATGAATTGCTGAATAGCAGATGTGTCTCTTACAGGAGAAAACTCATCCAAAAGTATAAGCTGACATGTATTTTTTCCTATAAAATTTAGGAAAAAATACATTACAATTAGTAAAAATACATTATTAGTAAAAATACATTAGTATTTTTACAATTAGCAAAAATACATTAAAATACAATTAGTTAATTTCCATGGGAACTTGGACTATACATGTTTTTAATATAACTTCATTGTTGTTCTCAATAAACCAAAAATTTTAATAAAATGTTAATGCAGAAAATTTGGTTGTATTTATTAAAAAAGCTAGTTGCAGTGAAGTGCAGGGGAAAAAAACACCCATCTGCAACTTACTGACATTTTAGTGTCTGGTTTATATGCTGTATTTACATTAAAAGACAACAAAATACTAAATTATTTTATGGTTTATAAATATGGAAAATCTAGGCACATGAGATACAATGCAAAAGATAGATAACAACTTCTTTAGAGCTGCCCTGTAGTAACAAATACTGTAGGCTGACTTAGTGGTATTTATCATACAAATAAGTGGATTTAATTTATTTAACTAAGGAGATATAAGAGAAAACCAACCAAGCCAACAACCACAACAAATCCAGTAGCTGAAAGTAGGTCTATCATCAGGAACTAAGAAAGCTTTTAAAGACCATACACGCATGCTTATAGATAAATGTTTTTTAAAATTTTTTAAAATACCTTTTGTATTTAATCTTTTCTTACTAATGAGAAGCAGTGACTCCCAGAGCTGTCACATGTTTGCTGTTTACAGCAGGGCTGAAAGATTTTGAAGTATTTTGCTTCTTTATGCATGTTTAGTTCAGGCCAGCTGAAACTTTGAAAATATAACAGTTTGAAACAAAAGTAAATATTTTCAGGTGATCTTTGAAAATGAATTACCAGAAAAATAAGATCTGATCACTAGAATCTACTTTGATAGTGACCTTAATCAATTAGGGATTAATTTTACTCTTCTCAATTCAGACATTAAACATGAATAGAGGCCATAGAAAATTTTCTTTCCATTATTATAAAAACCTTGAAGAACTACAGCTTATTGTTTTATCATGGCTTAATCTAGATTCACGTTATTGAAAAGAAATAGTAACTTGAAATGCCATGAAAAATTACTTGTGCTTAATGCTTCCATGATTTGTAATGTTATAAACATTGATTCTGAAGTGAAATCCTTTTTACCAAATATGGGCCATGCATGTAGGTAGATTGGACACTACAAAAAAAGCAAGAATTAAATAGCTTTGTTCAAGACTCTCTCTTTGGTTTAACAGCCAAGCAGAATGACTAGTATGTTACTCCTCATAGTTATAAAACACATTGAACTAGAATTGGGAGAGAAATGCTTTTATCTTTCAGGAAACAGCTCAAGACTTCAAAATGTTCTCTCTAAACATGATTTTTTTTTAAAAAAAATTGTGCATTGAGAATAATAAAAAAAACCCCACAAGTTAGCTCTGGTACTTTGAGCTGACTGTGTCAACACATTTGTTGCTGAAAACAACTCTGCTACTGCCACTACTGACCATTTACAGGGCATCTTTATGAAAAAGCTAAGCAGTTTGAAAGTACTATGACATTCAACAGAAACACTCCTCAAGACATGTATCTTTTGGGGGTTTTTAACCACTGTAGTCAGCTTCTGAGAACACCACTACTAACTGGGGATGAAAAAAAGACCTTCCTCCCTAAATCTTAGGTGAATTAATGAAAATTAATTATTTTATTGTTGTTCAACTTTGCACTCTGATATCATCTGCTATTTTCAAATCAATTTCCTCCTTTTGTTCAGTGCATGTGTAATTTTTTTCTTGTTTAAAGCAGTCTGTTGGTGTTTGGGGGAGGGGGTTAACTTGGGAATCTTGTAGCAGGAACTCAAAATTTAGTGATGTAAGCAAGAAATAGAAATGCCATAGCCACCGAAGAGAAGACATGCGGCATTGCTTACTTAAAGCCCCATCCTGTCCCCCCAAGGACAATAGCTGCTACCAGGATGGCACCAGCGATGGAGCCTATTATAAGATTGGTGGCACTAGGACCTGTGATAAAGGATTAGGGTAAGACAGACATAAGAACCAACGACTTTTTTCATGTTATGTAAAGCATCTGAAGGGTAGTCAAACAATTCAGGGGGAATACAGACAGCACACAAGGTGATGCCTCTAGACAACCTCAATAAGCCCAACTCTACTTAATTTTCTTTAACAATAGGAATGAACAAAGCTGTTGGTCTCTGCATTGTGCTATGCTGACTTCCACTGGAGATAAAAATCTAGTATTAGACAGTGAATTCCATTGTAACTTACTCTATTATCTGGTGAATGAAGAGTCAGCTGAGGACAGTAAAGACAAATGTGAATAAACCCTTAAAGGAAGAAGTATAAATGCTGTATGTTTTAAGACTACAGCAAATGAGACATGGAAAAATAAATCAAAAAGCCCTGTCTTTTTTCATGGAGCTCCTGAAAGGTGTAGATATTTTAATTTGAGCTGAGAGCATCTAGTGCCACTTGCTAATCATAGTCCAAACTCCCTACAGTTCCATCAATGCTAAATTTACAAACAATTGTTTGACAAAGGCAAATGATTATATAATAGGAAACAAAAGTTGAAAGAAAAGCTGTATTTCCACTTTCCAAACATCAAAGCATCTCTTCATCTTCCTCAAGAAGGTACTGAACAACAAAGTGGGGAAGGGTGGAGCAGGAAAAAAAGAGCAACAAAAAGAAGCAGCACAAAGTATGTTTGTGCAATTTTCTGAAGAGGGCAAGAGAACACCTAAATAAGATATTAATAATTGACCCTTAAGTGCTCTGTTTACACAGGGCAGAGGAAAACTGGCAATAGGCTTGAGTAACATTTCAATTGCTCTGTATAAAACCTTCCTAATGCGCAGTCTTTGATCTAAAGCTAATTGCATCTGAACTCAAGGCAAAATGAAACCACCTCAACAGTTCTTCTGCAGCATATTGTACACTTTTTGCTTAAACATTTACATTTTCAGGAATAGCCTTCAGAAATAGCTCCTACCTCCTATCCCAGTCTCCCCAAACCAACACTTCTAGACAGCAGTTGAAATTTTCCTAATTAATTGTTCTAAGAACTCTGGAAAACTGTCAGGCAGCTAACATAAGGAAGAAAGAGGAGCAGCCAGAGATCAGCAAAGAAAGAGCAAGGGCAGCTGCAACAACTGAAAGTTTGAAGCTGTTAGGTCAGTATCACAAAACCTCCTGCCCAGTCCCACACACTACAATAAGCACATGCCCTAAGTTTTAAAATTTACTGCAGCAACCTAACTTCATTGCACCCATTACACATTTCCCACATCAGTGCTTCTGGAGATCTGAGGAGCCAAAAGAAAACCAGTTTTAAAAATTGCTTCCTGCAGTTCCTACACAAAAGAGTATTCAGGAAAATGAATGAAATACTTGGGCTGAAAAGAAATACACTGAGCGTTACAGATGAGCGGTGCATAAATTTGACAATGAAAATCAAAAGGTAATTTTTCACAATTTGGAAGAATGTACCTTATTTAGACTTACCTTTAAAGTCACACCGGGCTCAAATCAACAGAAGTGAGCAGGGTGGAGGGTAAATGCCATTCCAGAGGCATTATACTCTCAACTAAGGCTTGCTTGCAACAGCAGTGTAATGAGCCTAATGAGCTGCTGTGGCTGACTGAGATCTATGGTCTACACTGGATTTTATCAAATGATTTAACACAAAAAAAGACTGAAAATGTGGCAAGTAATTTATCTGTAATAAATTTCAGAAGCCTTAAAAAATTCTAAAGCTGATTTCTTTCTAGCCATAGAATGCTATCTTCCCACAAAAGAGGTGCAAAGATTAACTGATAGTAACATAGTCATAACTTAGATAAAGAAATGCCAAATCCCCACTTTTTACATCCTGCTTCTCACTATGTTCCCTGGCTGTTAAATATTAACGGGGGAGGAAGGAGAGGGTATCATTTTCATAGTGCACATCCATTCACCAAACAACAGTTTGTTCTTTCTATATTGAAAATCAATATTGGTTTAATTTACTGTAAATATGGAAGAATTTGGTAAAAATTTCATCAGAAGAGGATAATATACAAAACAATTAGGTCCAGTTAATAGAAAAGTATAAGTATAAAAAACCAAGCTGGCAGCATAGGTATGACAACTAAAACAGCAACCACGTGTTCAGGAGAATGGAGTCCTCCAACTGCTAAATTCCAGTTTTGAAATACAGAGATTCGAGAAGATCACTTGCAAGTAGTTTTAAGACCACAACAGACTGTGCACATGAAAGCACTTACAATGGGACTATTTTTATATGTTATACCTTACCTTAGGGATCTATGCCTTATGTTTTATTAAGCATTATCAAAGAAATTGTATTATTAATAAACCAGAAATTTTCTACCAGTAAAGTGACATTCATGAAGAAAAGTAGAAATCCCTACATTTTGGCTCAATAAGCCTCTCTGCTCACTAAACTCAGATGCTTGACAGGAAACCAGAGGTAAGAGGACCCCACCATACTGTGGGGTCACCTTCCATCCAGAGTATATCACAAGATGCACCACTTGGGTATATTTGTTCTTTCCACCATACTACTGCTATAACCTACAGATTTGTCAGGAGGAAACTTCTGCACACGATCTGGCACACCACCTTTTCCTGCAAAGCACTAACTGCTCTGGCATGGCTATCATACCTTTTAGGACCCTGAGACAAATACAACTGAAGGTATTAAAAACAAACACCTATAATTTCAGTAGACTTCAGACTATTCCTTAAATCTTCACCATCGTCAGATAGATTCTACAAGAATTAATACACACTTCTTTGAAACCTTTCCAGTATTAGAAATTAAAGTTATTTCAGCACTTTGACCTTGAAGGTTTACAATTTGCAAGTGAAGTGTCGAGGAAGGACGAAGAAGGGCAGGATGTGGCACCAGACTGTGATTTATTAACAGGCCCTCACCTGCAGCCACTGATGGTAACAGCCACCAGGGCCTGTAGGGTATTAGGAAAAGATGTGCATTCCCATGTGCTTTCTGTAAACCAAACAACAAAAAGTAGCATTGGCTTGCCTTGAACGTATATTTGTACCTGAAGGAACCAGAGAACAGAGAAAGACTGATGGGATGGAGGAAATAAGAATGGATAGAAACACAAAGAATGAGTCAGGTAGTGAGTGATAAGAGCAGAGGGAAGACAAAGAATTAGTGTGGAAGCATACAGGAGCAAGAACAAATGGCCAGGGACATTGGTCGGAGCTGAATGGCTTGAGACACCAGGTAAGGAGAGAGAAAAACAGAAGGGTACAAGGCAGAATGTAAGCAAAAGGCAAGTGGTCCTCAACCTATAGGTAAATTTTCTGCTGCCAAATCTGAGTCCCAAACCTCTGCAACTTCACAGTTGTCAGGTTTTAGCAAAGAGCTGTAAAAGCCACTAACAAAACATAGATCTGATCTTTCTCAAGCAAATGGTCTATTACCTTCTTCCATTTGTTTTTTATTAGTTGCGCTCTGTGAGCACAAAGGTCCCTACTCTCCTGAAAATCTGAGATCAGTTGCATGTACCAGACAGGTTCTCAGGGCTGCAAACTCAGACACACAGAATGCTGCCTTACCAGATGAGAACTGCACATGGATGCCTTTGCACACAGCCTGATTAGAAATCACAGACTGTCCTAAGTCCCTCTTCAGAGAGGTGCCACTGCCACATGACAGATGTAATATATAGTCCCAGAAACATGGTGAAGTTGGAAATCTCAGAGAAGCAAGATAACAGTAATTTAAGCTGTAGTTTGCACAGTGAATGAGGAATGAAGACAGCTCTTATATGGGCCTTTTTATGTGTGTATGTGCATATATATATATATATAAAATCTATATAAATCATACCCTTGCTAAAGTGGAGGTAGTGGAATAATACTTAACATTACAGTTTCCTAAAACTATGAAAACACAACATAAATTGCTCATACATATTATCTATATGTGAATATTACACTTCGGCATTGTGCTGTCTTGGGGTAAGAGAGTCCTAGTAACAGAACATGCAGAAGCTTGACTGTAAAACTAGCTGTCTGTATAACTATCATCAACTTTCATCTGCCTAGCTTGATCATTAGACTGAAATCCCCAGACTGTAATAAACTATTATTGCATTTTATGAAATAGTCCACATTACTCAGTCTATTTTGCAAAATAATAAAAAAATTCCATTTTTTTCTGCATTGTTTTTGTAATTTGGTGTAATGGAAACATTTAGACACTTAATTTTAGGGTGACAATGTAAAAATTCACGAACTTATTGTTTTATGCCCCACATTATCCCAGACAGGAGAAGGTTCAACACTGCATGAGCAAACCACATGACACAGACACAGTCAAGTCACAGGACAAATACGGTCACCACATGACAAAGCTAACAGGGTCATACACAGGGCTCAGGTGCATACGGTTACCTCACACACTAGGCACCAAACATAAAACTCAAACTAAGAAAAATGCTTACTCTATTCCCCACCCTGTGCCTCCAAAAATCACCCCCAAGGCCAGAATGGTCCCTGCCACTGCACCTATTAGCCTGTTAGCGGCCATGCTCACTGTGTGGAGGGAAAAGGGAAGATTTTTAAAGGAAATTATCACATATATGTCTGAAATGAAAACATGAAATAATTCCTCAAAGGAATACTTTATGCTATAATCCACTGCTGGTTAAACAATTCAAATCTCCTCACAAACCTTTATTTACCAAATCCTGTAGCTTGAAAAATTCTGAAGTGAGCTATATTTGGTTTTCTTTGAATGTTTGCAATATTTCAATGAGAAGTTTTCCTGTAAATGAAGGACTATTCCTTTAGCTTGTGATTCTATTATTTACTTACACAGGGAACATCCTCAATCTGCTGCTTATTTATAACAGCCAAAATGTAAAAAAATCACCAATAAGAAAATTTCCTTTTGATCACCAGAAACTTACTGTATCCATAATATAACTAAGCAAATGAAACCTGTTTGGAAACAGTTCTACTACAGGGAAAAAAAAAAAAAGCAAGCCCCTCAACTTTGAAATTCACTCCTTTACTAGTTAATAATATTTTCCTTTGTTACTGCATTTATCAATAGGACTCTGTATATATCCATATTACCTAAAGACAGATAACACCTTTTAAAAGCAAAAACATACCCTAGAAATATGCTTCAGGTAACACCCTGGAAATTTATGCTCAGATAGTCTCTCAAGACACTGAGGCCTTATTTTTAATTTTTAAGAGAATTCCTTTGAGAAAAAAAATCTGTACATTTCCTATGTTAGAGATTAAAAGTTTGATAGATTCATTGAGTCACAATAGACCACAAGCAAGAAGCTGAATTCCCTGTCCAATGGGAACTTTTGCAAGCAACAAATACTTTATAGACTTCATGCTGAATGAAGTCTGTTTCAAAATGCTTTGGTATTTTTTTTCCAGTTTCATAAATATACACACACAAACACACACACACAGAGGACATAAGTTTTATATCAAAATAAACAAATACTTCTCCGCTAGTCAAATAAAGGTCTAATTCTGAAAAGTAAATGGTAAAAGAAGAATCTCATGTGCATATGAAGTCCCACTGATTTCAAAACTACCTAGCTGGTACTCTAAAGTAATTCAAAGTTTCTGCAGTAAGCAAAAACTAACAGCAAGAACTCTTTGTCTTCCCCAAACTGCTAAATGCTGTGTACATCTGCTAGTACAGGATACAGTAGGTTGCTGAGTTCAGAGTAATTCAAGAGTCATGTATTAATAGCAACATAATTAGGGACCACTATGTTTTTTAAACCTGAAATAGAGAATGGAGCCAAAAAGCAATTGATGGATGATGGAAAAGTCTGAAAAGTGCAGTAGTAGTAGCCAATTGTCAGTTATCATAACAATATATAAATAAATAGCAATACTTCCTAACTACACAAATTCTAACTGTAGTAAGAAAAATGCTTGGATTTATGGTGTGAAAAAACTTAAAACTATTAGGCTTTCATTTTCACATCATGAGTGTTTAATTTCTGAAATATAAAGAAGTTCAAACTTATGATTAAGGAAAAACAAGTATTTTGGTTTCTGTCTCAGACTTGTAAACTGGCATATGACATAGGGATTAATGGGAGCAGTATGTTGGATCTTTACAACAGAGAAAAGCACTTCTGTATTCTTCTGAAATCTTCTTACAAAGGAATTCCTCTATAAGAGGGCAGAAAGAGATCACAGTAGCTGTGTTAGTGTTCAGGCTCCTAAGTTCATTTCTAGGGGATTCACCATTAATAAATTACTGCAACAACATAAGAAAAATAATGCATCTTTTGAGGTCATAGAGCCACCTTGTACAAAAACAGTCTGCCTTTTTGAGGAGGAATCCATTGAAAAATGCAGTCTCAACTTTGTACCTACAGGCAGAAATCCATGTAGATCCTATTCATTTAAGGCTTTTGCCCAATATATTTCAGGATAGGGGTATTAGTTTTCCCACAGGTATTTCCATCCTTAACTATATGAGTTAATCTGGCTTACAATAATGTAACTAAGATAAGGGCACCTTCTGTGTTGCCCTGCAGACAGGCCTTTTTAAAGAGGAGGGAATTATTACTTACCTAAAGGATTTGGAAATGAGCAAAATAAAATTCAATGTCGCAGCTGCAAACACTGCTCTCCTCATCCACACACACAGAGAACTGAACAGCTTTATAGTGCTCGTTTCCATAGTTGTTTTTTTAAGTCTCTGTAAGCAGCATTCCACACTCAGGAATATTTTTAGGGACAATGGAATGACAATTAACTGTGTAAAGGGTAAAAAGCAGGCAGCTCTACGCTGAACAGTGGTGGGATTAGGAGTCCAGGAAGCATCTGCACAGGTTCTCTAATACAAATCTGGACTGTTCTAGAGATCCCCCTTCAAAACAGTAACTTGTTTTAAGACTATATCTTCAACAGTTCTTGGTAAAGGTCTACTGGAACCACTGTGCTAAGGGACAACAGAAAAAAGCACAAAAGACATACCAAAATCCTGCCCTTCCTTGAAACTCTGGATGTTTTAGAGAGTAATCAATGACAGTCTGAGCCCTAAGGACTAAATTTTTAAGCAACTCTTTTTCCCATCTGCCTTGTAAAAGGGGCAGAAGAGCCTGTAACTGGAACACAGAAAAAAAATTTTGTTTGGGTTTCTCAGTTGTTTATTGGGAACTTTACCTGTAAATGCATAACACTTGATTAATATAGTCTGATGTTGGACAATGCCCTGATGGCAGGAAAGACATAAAAAAACTGGACAGTATAATCCAAAGATATTTTTTAGCAGAGAAGTCACAGAAAATCTCAAGTGCTTTTGAAAAACGTTTTTGATCAATTATTTCCTCAATATCCCCTCTCTGTATTTATACTTCAAACATAGTTGAAATACCTACTAAGTATGTAAGAATAAGCAACAATGATTGGAAGAATAATTTAAGTTCTTAAAATCTTCATTTATTTCTTTTATCTTTCAGTGAAATCAGATTTCAGGGAATCTGATTTCACCAGGGACATTCTGCTTTTCCCTTTTTTATGCCACAGTCCTCTAAATTAGCTGAGAACAATTAAGGAAATTGGAAATCTCTACTGAAACATAAGTACTTAATTTTCATAAAAGTAATAAGAACCACACTTAGTCAGATTGCACTCATAAAGAAAATGATCAGGAAAAAAGAAAAAAAAAGAGAATAAGGGATGAAGGAAAAAACATTACCTGTTGAAATCTTCCCCAAATTTATGTTAGAAAAATAAGTTTCATCAATTCTCAAAGTAGAAAAACCTACTCATCTACATGAAGCAGAATTTTACTGTCTAAATAAAGCTCTACAATACTATTCTCTTTTATATGCTAATTCTACTACCATATATCAATGGAAAAACGTCATAAATACTTGACAGAACATCAAAACTGAAACAAAACACAAACCCTTGGGTCCTTCCTCCTTCTTGCCACCAGTATCCCTGACAGGATCATCTATGCTGCAGTCTGTCCCAGCCCAAGAGAAATTACAAATGCAAGTGGCTTCATTACTACAAACCTGGAAAAGAAATAAGTAGTTAAAGGCTAACTGCTGTTACATTTTATTAAGTTATTTAACAAGTAATTAGATATTTAATTGTAACAATACCACTGACTGGAATTCTATAACACATCAATAACCTGAAAGTTTGCTTTAACCCTCTTAATACACATAGATGCCCGGAAAACCAGAACTGGTTCTACCACCGCTTGCACTACAGCCTGCACAGGATGTAAAAAATAACAGAAATTCTCATCCAAAACCCCATATAGACTACCTAGATCTTCATTAACCAACCCTCCAGACTTGGAGCCTGGATGCCCAGAAGGAATACAAGCATTTGCGTTTGAAAAGATTCAAGACATGGTTACACTTTACAACCTCTCATTTACAGTTTGCTCCCATGTAGAACAAAATCAATATATTGTCATTGGTTTTGCTGGCATTTTTCCTAAGCACCAACGAGGAGTGCTTGCTCATCTTCTAAAAGAGAGGTACCAGCTCTTCCTAAGTTTACATTTAGTTGAATGACCTCTAAAAAAGGACGTAGGACTCTGAAACTGACAATACATTTACCAGATACAGAAAAACCTATCCAATGGACAAAACCTAAAACATCAAATCAATAGCGAGTTAACACCTATAAAGCTTTCCATATGAAAAAGTACATGGAATGGTGTTGCTACGAAAGGTTACTACAGAAAAAAAGCGTGACATGAGAAACAGACATAAAACCAAGAATGAAGTTTTGATTTTAGGACTAGAAGTGAAGTCAGTCATTAGACAAACAGCTAATAATGTCTTTTGGACACTGAACATAATGTGAAAAAACTCCAGAACACAACCTACACACTAACATTTATAACTAAGTAGCACGTGTGATTTTTTTATTTCAACTTGTATCGCACTCTGCTTCTTAAAGTACTCACTGAAGAATCTGAGCAAAGAAGTTGAAGATAAATAAATCTTAAGGCAGGTTTGATCAACTGAAATACCCTTTTAAAATCAGGAATTGTAATAATCCAAAACAAACAAACAAAAAACAAACAGGTGAGATAGTTCATTCACCCTTCATGCCACTCTCAAAAAGGTCCAAGATGATTTCTAGATCTCCTAGATACTTTCCAATTTTAAAGCTTTTCTTCTTGATTTTGAACCTAACCCTCTTTTTTTAAACACTCAATTTCATATTCAATTACAGACAACAAGAAGAAAAAAACCCACCTTCTTATATAAAAGTCTAGCCCCTTAGGCAAGTATTTGTCCCACTGAATCCAATAGTGGAAAGGTTTTATTGGTATTTAAAACAGTGAATCTGTTCATCAAAACATACCTAACATCTTAGACAAATGGAGTTATGGATAGAATAAAAAAATATAATATGCCTGAATGTAAAATGATGCATTTTGGATCTGTTCAAGAAGAATATATCCTCTTTTTTGAGGACCCACAGTTTGGAATCTATGAACACAGGACCAACTTTATAAAGGTATGTAGGAAAAAGTTTAACTAAAGATGGCAAGTAGCTTGAAATATGGATAGTACATCACAGAAGTCTTTACAATAACTAGTGTCAAAGTTCTTTCTTGCTAGTAACAAACCCAACACTTTAGATACAATTGCAGAACTAGTTTGACAACTTGGCTTTCTAAAATTTTATCTGTGCTTCACAAAATGGCAGTTTTCTCCTGAATCTGACATTTTTGTTTTCAGATCAACAGGTCTTGGGAACCCTTTCAGGTAAAGAACTGCCCATTGTACAGTAGGATCAGGTACAGCAGAGAGCTGGGGAAGCTGAGCTGCTCGCTCCCAGTACAGACTCACCCCGTGACCAGAACAGACTTTTCCATTAGAACCAATGGGACAGCTGCTTATGTTCAAGGACTGAATTGGCAGGCACTTTTTGTCCAGACACATCATTTGAGGTCCACATGGAGTTCCATCCTCCACATAACCTAAATCTGTATCATCATCTAAAACAACATGAGCACCACTAGAAGAAATAAGTTTTAAGATACTATTAGTACTATGACTAGAGTCTTTTGAGAATATTAAAAACATGTCAGTGTAGATACTAAAAGACTCATACCTTTCTTTCATTCAAGCATACAGACAGACTGAACAAAACCATAAAGTTTTTCTGTATGTCCACAGCAGTGACAAGGTGTTCCAGCTGTCAAACTCAAAAGTCTAGATAATGACTTAACTGCTCAAGACAGGCACCTTAGGCCTGGGGGATTTTTAAGTCTTTGACAGACCGTGCTTTTTTTTTGCTTTTCCACTCCCCTCCCCAATGCTGTGAAATGCTATTTCTAGAAAAATATTAAAAACTGACTTCTCACATGATGACATTTAAATAAAAACACTGGTGGGATAATGGAAGAATTAATAATCACTGTTCATTAAGGACCTCACTATGTCAGAGAGTATTCTTAGTATGACCAGAATGTTGCCAATGTCCTTAAAATATAAACCCAGTATTGTGCAAAGCAGACTAAAACCCATTTACCTGTCCTTTAACTAAACTGTAGCTTAACATCTTATCCTGCCACAACTCTGCAGTTTCCTTCCTCTTGGTCTTCACTTCCCAACAGCTATTTTGTTGAGTATTTAATACTCAAAATCATTATGATTAAAATATGGGTCTCTGACAATTACAGACTTTCTCCACTCCCAGGAAAATATAATGCTGAGCGTTATCATTAAGCTCTGACTGTGAAGTTTTGTTATTGGAGGGATCAGATAGAGTAATCACAAGGATAACTCACATTTCATCCTCTTTAAATGTGACATATTGGGCTATAGGTTTTTTTTTAATCAAAAGAAATACCACTTCATTATTTTGCTGCAATATATTAATTACCTAAAATTGACAGAGTTTTACATTTATGTTTATCTTAATTCAATTAGGCTTGGCAGAGCAAAATCATATTGGAATACTGCATTGTCTTTTACCTGCAGTCCACTATGCGTCCTTGATGATAAAAAGAATTTGGGATAATTTCTCCTTGAACTTGACCAACTCGTGGAACTCTAGTAAGATTAGTACAGAGCAAAAAGCCACAGAAAACATCACTGTAAAATGAAAACATAAACCAAAATATTACTGGAATAATATGAGGTAGACTTACAAAAAAAAAGTCTGGCAATGATGCTGCTGATCACAGTAATATATTACCATAAGCCACATAATAGACTTTCAGAGTACAAGCCTGGAAATAAAATATTATTTTATATAAATGATGAGAGGCAGAAACAAGTAACCATTCATTGTAATGCACCAGTGAATGTTCACATGAACAAAGAATATATCTGTGTTCTAAGTACAATACAGTACAATTAAGAAGAGCTGAATTTTACAAAGCTTTGTCATGTCAGGCGAAATTATCCCTCTCTCTAGCAGCTTACATGCCATACATTAATGTCAAGTTTGAATTTTTAATTGAATTTTATTTCCCTTGCAGGACAACAGAATCATAATAACTATCATTACCATGCAGTTGTGTGCCCAAAATTTTGTGAAGAATTTGCTTTATTTTGTGTTGGTTTATATCTGCATATATTTAAGTCTATCTTATATAAGATATACAAGATATATTTTATATCTTCAATAGAAGGATAGCAGCGAATACTGATTGTCCTAAGTCACAGAAGCAGCTGGATGAATGATGGAAACTGCCTTTGTTAAAACTGCAAAAAATGTAAATAGCCCTTCAGCTAGAACATTTTCCTGCATTTCTTTACCAACAAAGAAAAGCTTTTAGAGAAATGAGGTTTTTAACATGCAGATCAGAACAACAATCTCATATAAATATAAAAAAATCCATTAAGCAACTCCTTTCCTTATGATCTTATCTGAAGAATAATTTTTTAAAAAGCCACTTCACAAACATCAAATAGTCAAAGAAGGAAAACACCATTCACAGAGTGCAATTTGTGTGTGCATACTTAAATTTCATCTGATTTACTTACTGTTTTGTAATTTTTAAGTCTATCCACTAATGATCATTAACTTGAAAAGCAAATTTAATCAGATATTCATCTAGTAATGATCACATCCAAATGAATCAGCCCTTTTCTCTATAGCATCCAAATCTCTAATGGTCCTCTCTGATCAAACTAAAGGCTGGGATGAATTTGAAACAGCATAATCTGGTATCAGTCCCAGAGCAGGTGAAAACAGCATGTGTATTTACTGCTTAATTTATCTCTATCATAAAGTCTGAGGTGTTTGTATGTTATGAACTTCAGACTTTTTGTTGCCTTGCCCCTCAGCTCCTCTGAAATACTTAAAGTCACAGTATATTCTTCTGAAAATCTGGCATGCTTTACAAGTGTATTGCTGAGTCACTCATGGATTTGTCATAGTGGGACTTTTTCAAGATGCAAACCTTGTGAGGGAAAGAAGATTCAAAATAATGCAAAATAAACAGCTGAAACACTCATGAAAAAGTAAAAGAAGTAGACAATATTAAACAGTTATCAGTCTCTTTAAATTACAAATAATCTCTACCAAGCTGAACTTACTGTTTGCTGCACTGAATCCATCGGTCTCCATCCTTTCCACAGTTTCCTTTTGTTGTGCCTTCGGTATTAAGCTTTTCATAACAAAATTTGTCAGATCCTGAAGACTCTGTTGGTGAAGAAAAAGGAAACATGCTGTCCACTGGCAACATGAGAGCTCTGAAACCTGCATAATTTATTGCAGCAGTTCTTTGTAATTCTTTTATTACAAAACATCAATTAAAACACATGTGTACATATACATCTTATTTTCCAGTGACTACAGTGGGAAATCACCATGCTAAACTGAAATACCTACTGAAGGCTTTTCTAAACTGATGCTCAATATTCAAAATTTGCTCTGAACTTCTAAAAATGTAGCCTCCATAGTGTCTGTATTTTCTTCTGCATATGAAACTTATTTGTGGTCTAATTTTGTTCACTTCATAACAGTTGCACAAAGATTTAAATCCAGCTGTTTTCACTGCAGTTATTCCTGAACTGCATTTTAGAAGATCAAATATTTATATATGACATTTATGATAAGCATATGTTCTGACATCAACTCAGTGTTTATTTTATTCTATTTATTGACAGCAAAACCAAAGTTGAACAGCCAAAGTGAATTTCTACTTATTTTTAAGAGTAAAAATCTGAACTAATATGTTTAAAACTCACAGTTATTTACTAACAAGCTCATTTGTTTTGTTTTTTCCTGAAAATGAATTAAAAACAAACAAAAGAAAAGCACAACAATTACATAGAGCAAGATAAAATAACAAAGGTAAATATGACAGAGTTGTTTCAATGGCAGTTACGATTAGACAATATGCACAAGAAAACATTAAATGGTAGTTCTGCTCTGCTGAATTCTCTCCAAGTCATTACACAGAACATTCACCCTCTCTAGACTTAAATCCTTACTATGCATATTTAAATTCACACCAATGTACTAATTTTCCTGACTTGTAGGATGGTATAGCAAAGAGAGGCAAGGTGGAGGAGCATGAACCACTGCTGGGAAAATGGGGTTAACAACTGCCATTAAAAAACCCCAAAACTTCTGTTTTTGAACTGTACCCAAAAAATCCTCAACCCCCCCTCATTCGGGTGACATTTGCAGCCCTATCCAGGTCTGCAGCCACACCACGCCAGAACAGTCTCACTGACACCACTCCCAGACTCAGAATTTCACTTGCCAATCAAGCCACAGTTTCCCACTGCAGTCTACTCACTGTACTGATCAGAAAACTTTGAGTGACAAGAACAAAAAATAAAAATACTAAAAATATAAAACAAAGGCAGGAATGAACCAGAAATGAAACACATTTAAGGTAGTTAAAGTCAACCTACTAGATCCCCAGATATATTTGCACTGATTATCTCTTGTCTTGCATTCGCCATTATAGCAACGACCCTAAACAAAACATAACATGTTAGCAATGAGAACTGAACACTTCACCTCCTTTCCCTCCCACAACAAATGTCTAATTTTGACTCTTCACACATGTTGAGATGTATAATATTTTTCATTAATTTGGGTAGATGGAGTACACATTTTGGCCCAGATTCCCAAAGTCAGCTGGTGTCCAATACATACTGACATTTCAGCAGCTGCTTTATACTTCTCCTTTTCATAGTTGTAAAGAACTTACTAATATGGAGTGTAATAAAAGATCTACATGTAAAATGTAGATACCAAGTGGATTTTACTCAAAGTAGAAATCTGTACTATTCATAGAGTGCATAAAGCACAAGCAACATTGATGTTGAAAGGATAAAATGTATTAAGAAATACGGAATACAGAATTAAAAAAAAAACAACCCCAAAAGAAAACAAAAATGTGTATTTGGTTGATTTCTCTTTACTGATGTGTGATTTTAAACATAGCATACCTGATTAGAATCACAGGCATACCCATCTTGTTTATGCAGATTTGGTGGACACTGAAAAAAAATTAAGATTTTTTTTGTCATGTATAGTGTAATAATACATCAGAGTATCACATATGGAATTTTCCTGGGTTTAAGACATCAGCACAACATATAAAAGGGGTAGAGAACATAATTAGTTCAGGAATCTTTATAGTTACAAGAACAAATGAAAAAATAAGCATCTTGAGCCATGAAATACATGGTTTGAGTCTAACTTTCTGCATATTCCAAGCAGAAATTAAAGAGATGAGGGGAAATTAAAACAAATGTATTCAGTAACAGGACATCTGGTAGCTAATACCAAGTCCATGTTTGCAACACTGCCAATGCATTCATTTCAGCTCCAGTACAAAAGTAAGGGAGCATGTAGCTGTAACCTACCAGTCTATTGCTTACAGAGATTTGGGCGTTTTCATGATATTATTTGTTATGTTCTCTTGGCACTGGAAACCTTTTTGGTACAAATAAGTCACTAGGTACAGAAATCTCAGACTGTTAAAAGTAAGACAACTCTCAAAGTTTTTCCTCATACAAAATGGACCTGTGAAAATTTGGAAAGGGTATGCAGCTGCAATGTATTGTATTAGTCAGTACTCTGAGGGCAGCCTTGCCAGCTTGAGAAAGCCCTTCTCCCTCACATTAAAAATGCTCCATCTATAGAATATATAAAAGACTTACAATAAAATATCAGCAACAGCCACTTATCTGTAAGTGTGAACGTCTCAAAGGATAAAATGAAAAAAGTTACTTTTAATTTATTGGCATCTATAATTATAGCCAATGCCTAAAGAAAATGTTATATTTCTGAATCTTACTTCTCCAAAGCTAAAAACTTGATGCAGCAGATGACTGCATCAGTTATGAAATTCTTATGTAAACTTGAAGTTTCTATAAACAGAATAAATATATAAATACTGTTTAACAGAACTCAAGTTAAAACAACATTTTGGTTGCTGATTTGTTTTCCTATGCTTTTGTATGTGAGCCAAATGTTTTCAGGAGAAATGCATAATAAGATCCACAACTTTTAAAACTCTCATAGACGTGCACACTCTTAAAAACTGTAGCACTTTATACAAGTCTTAGGAGGAGTACTTGAGGGAGCTGGGGTTGTCTAGCCTGGAGAAGAGGGGGCTCAGGGGGACCTTCTCACTCTCTATAACTCCCTGTGAAGGGAGGTCATAGCCAGATGGGGGGTGGTTTCTTCTGCCCAGGTAACAAGGGACAGGATGAGAGGAAATGGCCTTAAGTTGTACTGGGGGAGGTTTAGTTTGGATATCAGGAAAAATTTCTTCACCCCCCAAAAGGGTTGTCAAGCACTGGAACAGGCAGCCAAGATAAGTGGTAGAATCACCATCCCTGGAGGTATTTAAAAGACACATAGATGTGGCACTCAGGGACATGGTTCAGTGGTGGACTGGGCAGTGTTGGGTAATGGTTGCACTCAATGACCTTAAAGGCTTTTCCAACCATAGATTCTATGTTTCTATACTCAATTAGCTGTAATTTTCTACATTTATATTTTAAACTATTTTATTTCATAAAATCTTACTGTTATTACCTTTGAATACATTGAATACATTTAAATATATTTGCAGTATATTCTTATTATTTAAGTTATAGACCAAAGAGTAAGGAAGGATATCTGACACATATTACACACAAAACCTCATGAGTTGTAAAAAACAAATAAGCTCACAGAAGTCATATTTTGAGTCCACTTAGACTATTTTCTGTGAGTTTACAATAGTTTGTTCTTAATTAAATTTTTTTGTTAGGATTAAGAAATACCCACACACCCCATCATTTTGGGAATATGAATGTGCAGTTTGTTAATACAATTTTCCTCTTAAACAACAAATACAAAAAAGAGTGCAAAGACAATAGTGTAAGAAGAGAAGGTTTCTGTATACATACCTGTCCAGAATCCCCAGTGCAGAACTCCGCAATATCGCATTCGTTCACTGCATATCGACAGTCATAACCTCGTGGGAAAAACTGGAAAATGAAGAATATAGTTCAGGACTAAAATTATGTCTACATAAACTGTCCCTTTACATTCTACCTAAAATGCACTTTGAACTTTAAGAGGCTGCACATGACTTCCACGGACAACTGAAAAGAACAATAAATATATGGCATCAACACTCACAAGACATGATGTATTACAGCAGGGTCCATCACTACAGTGAGCTCCATTAGAAAGAGAGCACTTCTTACAACAGTCTGCATAGCATTCCTGAAGAAAATATTTAAGCAAAAAGTTTAGTTCTCCATTTTCAGCTGTATTTTTCTTCATAATCTTTGCAACAAACCATTACATACCAGCTGACAAAAGATTCAGTTTAGCACTGATGACCTGAAATTAACAGCTGGAAGAAGCCTTTGCAATACTAAAATACTAAAGTAAAGAGATAATAATGCTATAGCAACACAGGGATTCACATCTTCAGAAGCCTCTTCACAGGTGTGGAATAGCCTGTGCCATATGCATGCTGCTTAATCAAATTGTATTCAATGAAGGAAAAAAAGATTAAGAAAACTAATTATGGGTACAATTATATTTAAATATTAGAACTAGAATTCAAATCTGCCGGGCATATTTTTGCAAAAACGTTACTGGAATATTTCTGCAATAGAGAAGAAAACAACAGTTTACTTGTTCTGCCTGAACACAGGCACCTATCTCCAAAGTATCAGTAAGGAGTCTACCACTCCAGACATGTTATCCAGGAAAAGTAAAGGGGTAAAGCACTTCTACAGCACAACTCAAAAACTGCTGGGAAACAGCTGCCTCTGGGAAACAGTTCTGTCCTCAGAACTGTTCTGAGGACACTCCCTGTCTTTACACTCATTCTCATTTGAAAACGTGTTTTAACACAGTCCTTTAATGAAACTGTTCCCAAACAATAGGCAAAACAAATTAATTTCCATAACCTTTCCCCCCCTCCCTTACCAATCACTTAGTTTATCTTAATATATTTTGTAAGAAAGATTTGTGGAGTAACATATCTCAACTTGCCATTCGGAAACCGCAATCACATTCTTCTCCTGCTTCTACATATCCATTTCCACACTCTGTGGTTTCAAAGAGCTGAAAGAAAAAAGCCCCCACCCCAAAGTAAGAATAAAACTAGTGTCAAATGACTTTTCTGTCACACACAGCCCATTTCTGTGGTGTTACAAACACATGCTGTCACAGAAATCATTTTGCAAAAAGCTTGTCCGTTTTCAATTATAATTCTGCTTTAAAATCGTGTAATAATATCAGGAATCTCCAATTTAACTGGGATATTAGCAGCAGAAACACATTCACTAGAACATGGTTGAAATGAGAAGTTAGAATTTAACAAGTTAAAATGAGAGCAGATAAATCTACAGCTAGATAAGGATGAAAGATGCAAGTAAACGTTCTTTCTGCTTGATCTTAGTGGAAGTACAGCTGTTAAGGATCATGCAGATATGAAACATAACATATAAGACAATACAAATTACATATAAACTTGGATGGAATTCTTCTTTGATACTTTGGAAGGGGGAAGGGCAGGGGGAATCATAATGCCTAATAAAAAAGAAATAAAACATTTAACTTTTGTTGCATAACCCACATATGTAATCAATAGCACCTACAATTTTGGGTGTCAGAAGTCAAACTATACTGAAGCAAGACCCACATGTATTGTTCTTCACTAGCGATACTGACATGACTAAAAAAGCACTGAAATTTCCTTCCCCCCGTCATAAGCCACTGTTTCTACTACTCTTCAGTGGAAACCTCGAGATCTCTTAACTCTAAAACTGAAACTCAGTTCTCTGTCAAAGAAAATTACAGGACAAATTTCCTCTGGCATTAATCAGGAACCATTGAATGTTCCTATACATGTCAGAGCATAACTCAGGTTATAATTTAAAAAAAGACATCACAATTCTGCTTAACAAGAATTATGTTTTGTTTACCTAAGGATTAAACACACTATTTTCTACCTTACCTTCTAACCTCCAAATAACAAGATTCTGAACATTGTATGACTATTTTTTTTCCCCAAAAATACTTCAACCTCAAAGCTGTGAAACACTGACACAGATAATGTATAAAGAGAATTCAACCATTACCCTGAAAGCATTTACCCCAAAGTAAATCAGATTTTTATTCTGTATACAGTCAAGTTGATAACTTCTTCACATTACTTTGCGAGACAACTATCACTAAAAAATGAAGTTGTGTTTTCCTATTTCCCTACTTACTCGTTCTGTAAAAATTCTTACATTCTCACTCTATAAGCAATGATTGTTACCCTGGGAAAAGATTAAAAACACTCAAACAAGCAAAAATTTTTTTAAGTTAATTGTGCAAGGTGATGGTCTATTAAAGGATAATAGCACAGTAAACAGAACAGCCTAATAGCCTCATGAGATATTAAATTCTACAAGGACAGCAAGTTTGACACCATGATTAAATACAATATTAATACTTTGGATTGCTCTTACTTGGCAAAAAGAGCCACGTGGAATATTTTTATACTACTCTGCTTTAGAATGACGTCATGCTAACATTGCCTTGGAAAAAACTATGACCTTGGGAAGTTTTTAGGTGAAAAAAAGCATTGGATGGTACAAGAAAACAGTTATGAATTACAGAGTTTGCTACATGTACAGCTGAAATGAAATGAAGTTAACCTTGAGAACAACCAAGAGCTACTACTGTCTATATGAAATGAGCTATGGATTTTTATTTCCTGATAGTTTGCATTCTTTTTAACAACCTCAGGCAAAAAGTCCAAGAATTGAGTGAAGCATATACTATGACCTCACTTCTGGATTTAGTTTGCACTATTTCCCGCTTAATAAGTAGTGCATTTATGCTGATGGCAATTTAGCTAGCTCTGAAAAAATCAACTGCAATACTTGTCATTATTTGAGCATGAAGAATTGAAGGAAAACAAGCTGTGTTCCTGTCAACATTATTTTTAAATGCTCTGGGAATGAACAGTCAGCTAGTTACAACCAACCTCAAGAAAATACCCAGACAGACATCTGAATAAACTTGAGAACAGATGTACGTTAGTGAAATTATTACATTTTCATTACAATGTTTAGAAGATGTGCTGACTAGCATCTTACATACCTTTGTTGGTCTGTTAAAAAGACAGGCACCTCCTCCACGAAGTAAAAATTCTTTGTACTCTGCAATGCTGCATTTGGAGAATTTCCTGGAATGGTATACCCTAAAACAGCAAAGAATTAGCTGACTAAATGCCTTGGAATACCATCAGTTACTGGAAGAGGGTAAAGGAGTCAAAACATTTTTTTTTAATACTGTAAATCCCAGTTTCTTACAACCACTGTGTGCAACAGTATGACAGCTCAGTTTTATTCTCAAACATTGAAATCAGAACAAACAAAAAAGTTTTAGAACACTTTGCATCTTTCTATTTCTACTTTATGGATGTACAGTACATAAAACTGGGTCTTCTAATCTCAATAAAGTGAAACCACCCTATCATAATAGCTGCTATGTGCCCCGTTGTCTGCATGCATAATCCAGTGTCCTTTTGTGTTTGTTTTTAGCATCTACTAGATGCTATAGGAAGAAGTTTCACAGCTTAGTTACAGACTGATAGAAGAACAATTTCATTCCATTTTTTTCTGTCATATTCACTAATCTCATTTCATGTCGCCTTAGTTCTTACACTGGAAGAAACAGTCATCATTTGTTAATGTTACAGACTTCTCTCATATTTCCTCACCTCCATGTTTTTTCCAGACTAATGAAAACATACTTTATTAGTAATTTCTCACACAGAAACTGTTTGATATTTTTATTAATCATGTTTTGAGATCTGGGAATGAGATTTATTCACACAGTTAAGGATCAGGGTAGCTATACCATGAGGAGGTTCTCCATTCCTTTCCTAGCAGCTCACTGCTAACAAGCTGCCATTTTCCCACTGAATTATTCCATATATAAAAAATGTCTTCTGACACTTGATGAGGTTATGTGAAGAGGCTCTACACCACAGCTGATTACTCACTCATTTCATTAGTCAGTCCTTTTTCAGCTTCTGGGTGACTACCTGCTCCTGGCATTTTTGTTTAATGTTACCTTTTATATAATGTTACCTTTTCTACTACTCCTGAGATATCAGCAGTAGATTGATACTTTGATAAATCACCATGAGAAGGAAGCCAGTATCTATTCTGATCAATGCCTTACTTGGGATTCCAGAAGTAAACTTATGGAATGATTTTCTGTTGCATTCATACAGTGGCTGACAATTATGAGTCTACAGGGAAGCCACACAGTTACTCTACTGAAGACCAAATTCCAAGCACTACACGAAGAAAACAAGCTCCTTCTATCTTTATTGTAACTGATCTTCTGCCTGATTTTTTCAGTCAAGCTTCCACAGAGAGGACAATTCTGACAGGAATCAATTTATAAGACTCGAAACCCTATGTTTCAAAAGTTTTATCACTTGCTTACAGTATAGAGAAAAGAATCTCTGGCAATGTGTGAGGGTAGAGGGCAACGAAATTCTTCCCATATAGATGTGCTTCCCCCTCAGACTTCCCTGACCATTTAGCTAACCATTGAATTCCAACTGCTTCTAGCTTTTCATTTATTAGCACTAAAACACATGGATAAAACCCAATACATAAATATTTCTGAGATAATGTAAATATGAACTCATTCTAGAGTCCTCAATTACTGATATTTATGACATACCCTGTTTCCTCCATGATGCAACCACCCCAGGATTCAGTGCAGTCACACTCTTCTCAGACAAGATCAAAAGACAACAGAAAAGGAAAGAAGTTATAAACATGCTTACAATAAAGAAGAAATACTCACTATAAAAATGGACCTTGACTAATTATACAAAGATTCGATGGTTGCTTGGCTGTACAGACTCTAGCCCCAAAAAGGAAGCCAGCCCACTTCAAGACATACTAAGATGTTTAATAAATGTGGTACTTTCAAATTATCATACGTGCATCTTCTTAGACTCAACATAAAGTTTCATGCAGCATAGAAAGCTAAAAATAACTGGCAATGTTCTTCCCTACATGCTCCCAAAACAGGCAGCACAAGGCTATATGCAGTACATGTAATATTGGTGATTTAAATGTTTACATCTCCTCCTCCCTAAAATGTATACAGAATACCCCAAAAGAGAATTGTTACTGGACAGGCCAGTTTTCATCTCTTTGGAATAGACTTATTAATTGCAATACGTGAAACGGTCAATCAAACATTCATTAGAAAAAGTAGTTGAATGAAAATGGATTTACAGTTTACTTACAGCTATAGCATGTAAGTCAACAGTGACTAAATTCATAACATAAAAACTAAAGATCAACATCTTATAGATAGTAAACCAAGCTACAAACTACACAAAAAATTATCTACCAGAGAAGTAATATTTCAAAAAGAAATGTTCTGTATTGTAATTACTACTGGAAAACCATACTGTTTTCCCATGGAAAATATTCACAGATTATTTATACGATTATTTCTGCTCCATCCAGGTCTTTCATTAATTCTTCTCTATAAAGGGCATCCAAATAAGGAGACTAAAGTATCATATCAAAAGACTCTAC
Source organism: Xenops minutus (assembly GCA_035221455.1). Taxonomy (NCBI): domain Eukaryota; kingdom Metazoa; phylum Chordata; class Aves; order Passeriformes; family Furnariidae; genus Xenops; species Xenops minutus. The sequence goes on along the minus strand of JAWWEE010000162.1, from coordinate 25,978,434 downwards.
CTTAAAGTTAAAAAAATACTGATTTTCAAATTATACTGATTTACCTGTAATAAAAAAAAAATTATATAAAAAAGTTTTAGAAATTTGCCACTTCACACAATTAAAAAGTAATGCTTTATAAAACATTACCTAAACATTGTTTCCTAATTCACAGACTGCGGAACTGATTCTACAATGAAGTCAACTTTTTAATTCATATTTTTAGAGAAGAAACAAAGAGAAAAGGTAGCCAAACTGCTTATAAAATGCAAGCAAAAAACCTCAGCTACTTTTATTTTAGCCTCAAAATGTGCTTTGCAGCAGTTTTTATGCCCACGCTATATGTGTAAAGGCCAAACAAATCTAATCTGAGTGTGAAGCAGCAGAGTAACAAGTTGAGCAAATGTCACACTGGCCTAGGTTACAGCTCTATCATTTTTTCAATTATAACTCTGGTAGTTTTGCATTTTAAGAAGTCAGTGACTGTTCTATAAGATTTACAGAATTCAATATGATAGAAAAGCAGTTCTAAAATTACATTAATAGCGCTTTTAATAATATATCTTTGAATGTTGATTATTAATCTAATCTCCTGATACAGGACATCACTGAAGTCACTGTAAAGTGAGGGCTAAACTGGTGGCTTTTATTTTGGTTAAACTAGTGCATATATTTCCAAAAGCAGCAATTCTTGTTCTACAGTTACAGCAATTTTGTCATTTCTTTCAACCACTACAAAGGAAGAGTTTATGTTATTTAGCTAAGGAAGACAAAAGAAGACTGCACATCCATGCACATACTCGGTTTCCTTGTAGCTGGCTCCCACTGTATTCCAAGGTTCTGAGCAAGACTTTGTGCTAGTTCCTGTGCCATGGGCAAAGGGAGGCCATACTGCATTTGAAGAGGAGCAAATTAAAGATTTAATTAAAAAAAAAAAGGAAAATATTAATTACTGTAACAAACACTACACTGGCTCATTCTGGTTTACCATATACCTACTACTTCAGTAGTTCAGTACAATCAATCATAATTCTGTGTGCATGTAAGGAAAATAAACTCAGTAAAGTACATAACAAAAAAAATTCCTCCCTTAACCTCAGGGAATCTTTCCCCTCTGGTTAACCTAAAAAAAGAAGCCTATTTGATATACATGTAATACAGTTTTGTATAGTATGATTAACCCATGTTAAAATAGGAAACTTTCATTATCAATTAAACATTATACCGAGGAAAAAAAATAACAAAAATAATAAAGAACTCAATACACCAGGACAATTTTTTTCTAGATTCAATGTTTAAAAAATTCAGTAAGAATTACACATCATTGGCACCTCAGAAGATCAAGCCTTTTACAATGAGAAGACCCAAAAAGATATTAAGGGCTGTGTTTCAAACACTGAGATTTTTGGGTCTAAATTTCTGTCAAAGATATTAAAAGCCAAATAAAATTCTTATTAAGAGAATAATGCAGGCAGCAAAAATGCTTTTTAAAAAGAAAATCACGCTGAGCAGTAGTTTAATGATGGTCAAGAAGGCTGGTTGTGAGAATTCTAACCTTTTAATATGTAAGTTATCTTTAAAGCCCTGAATACTGAAACACAAACTCTGAGGTTACGATGTACAGATTCTATTTTATTTCACTTTAGTAATGAAAAATAATTACCTCATTTACTCCAACTCCTCTGGCCACAGAGCAAACCCCTCCAAAGTAACTTAAGCTGCTCCTTTTGTAATGAAATGTCACATTCCTTACAAAAAAAAAAAAATAAAAATGAAGAAAAGAAATCACATTGATATTTGGACACCAAGAGCTTACTGAAAGATCATACTCTCACACATACTATGATAGATTGCATGAACATTCATCTTCTTTTAGCATCAAAAGCAACTAAAAATTTACAAACAGAACACCAACATTGAAAGAGGTGATTAGCTACAAGTTTTGACAAAAATACCATTTTTATCTGGTAGAGTCAGAATCAGTCTTAACCCACAAACAAACCAAGCACAGAAAGCTAGAGTACCCGACTTTAAAACAATACAATGATAACATTTCTTTTAAAAATTAACAATATATTCCAATTTATAATTTGTCAGGAAGGAATTCTGTCCTGAAATGTATCAGTGTTGAGAATTTTTTTAATTATTATCTGAATCCGAACCAATTGAAGTTCCAGTTTCAACTCCAAATGAAAAGGGAAAGTAATGTAATACTGCTCTTTAACCTTGCCTCCTTTCAATTACTATAAAAAGCCCCAAATAATTTAGCTAAGTAATATAATCTGGAAGATCTAAATTATTCTATAAAATGTCTATAAATTATGAATTATATTTAACTTTATAGTAATAATAACAAATTTACACAGCCTACAAATGACCTACAATGATCTTGGCATGATCTACAAATGACCGCAATCTTTGAAAAATTATTTTTTAAATGACAGGATGTTACATACAGGTATATATTCATTCTTCAGAACATTCTGACAGCCATGAGAACTCTCAGACTGCAGCCTAACTAAATGGTTACTGCACAGAACTGCGGTAATGGCTGAGGCTGACAGGCTCTTCTGGAAACAATCTAGTTCAAGCCCCCTGCTCCATGGAGGCTCAGCTGAAACATGCTGCCCAAGGCCACGTCCCACCAGCTTTGGAATATCTCCAAGCACACTCCACAGCCTCTCAGGGGCAGCCTGTTCCAGCACCTAACCACCTGCACATGAAAAGGGTTTTTTCCTCTATGTTTAAATGAAATTTCCTGTATTTCAGGTTGTATTTGGTACCTTTCACCATGCACCACTGAGAAAAGTCTGTTTGCTCTTGCTGGCAAACTCTTCAGCAAGTGACATGATACATGCATGAAAGTATTAAGAGCACACATCAGCAGCACTTCACTCATGTTATGAAAAAATGCAATTAGCATTGTGTTGTGATGTTTGTATTAAGGAAATCTGGAAGAAATTCTTCATCTCCTATTTTTATCTTCCTCTGCAGAAGATGAATTATAGGAGAATCCCCTGGAAGACATTCGTCATTCCATTCTCATAGTAAGTCATGGTGCTGGGGGATGACTTAAGATCTTTATGCTGCTCAGGGGAACACGCATTTCCTCCTCTTTGCTTACAATGCCATGAAGTATAAAAAATACTTGCTCGAGATTGAAGTTGTGCCCAATGATGCAAGTGGAATTTCCCCTCAAAATGCATTGTGTCTCAGAGAACAATTCGTTCCGGCTCTAAAGGAGACCTTCCACTTAAGAAATCATCACTGCAGTTATATGTGTGAATAAATATACTAACTGGAATGCTCTTATGGCAATACATAATATTGTCAGCTCTGCCCCCTCCTGATCTTTACTGGGAAAGCAGTACATTACATACTTGATTAGCAGAGCTAGGTGTCCTTAAGGGCTCATGAGAAGACACTTCAGATATGTTACGCTCTGTCTCCAGCTTATAAAGATGTTCAGATTTCTTTATAGATGTATATCAACATGATCAGAGTATATACCACACCTATTAAAAACAGTCTAACGTTAAAGCTTCCTAAGGAAGGCAGAAGTTGATTGATGTGGCAAATGCTAAGCAAAAAAGTATGAAAGAAGAGCCAAGTAGACTGAAAAGCATATCAAACTGATATTCTAAGCCATGGTATAATGGTACATACGAGAGCAGGTGCACAGCATCAGCGTGCTGTTTGATGTAGTGCTGCCGGTATTTGGAGAAATCATGGAGCATCTGGAGAGGGTCAGGGTGAATATTAATACGATCTCTGTCTGTCCAAGTTTCCACAGCAACAAGAACCACCCTGGTGTTCAGCTGTTCCTTGTATATCTGAGGGCAGAGACAGGACAGGCACAGGAGTAGAACACTGGGTCAAACATGCACAGTTAGCCAGTAAGAATAAAGCGGAAGGACAAGAGGGATAAAGCAGGAGGAAAACATGGGGAAACAGTTAGCTGGTAATACCTAGGATTTTCTAAAAGTTAACATTCTGCTCAACTTAAATTTTGTGATTTAAAGGACAGAAAGAACCCTTGCTGCTCTTTTTTTTTTTTTTTTAGTCACTCCATTTTCTTTAAAATTCTCAGGTCAAATAACTTTGCCACTGAGTTTTGCAAAAAACCTGCACAAAAATCAGCAAAGAAAAAATGCAAAGGTACACTGGGTGATCTCAAAGAAAAAGAAAAGAAAAATCTCAAAGACAAAGAATAGCCAAAGACAATCCTTAAGTGGAGATTAAATAATTTCTGTTCTCCAGTACATCCAAAATTTAATTCACATAATGCTTGATTTCCTTTTATGATCACTTAATATCACTCAACCAATGTGAGAATTAAGCAAAATATTCATTTTTCTATTAATTTTAACTTCACTGTAGCAATAGACAAAGAAACAACAATCAGGCCCTAATAATAACAAAATAGTTTTAAAATAAGCTTTTTCACTTTATGCGTAATACATGATTCTGACATAAAACTGCTGCTCTCTTTGGATTCAGGTCAAAAAATGTCAAATTTTATTAACTAAGGTTATGCAGAACTTTCAGATCTACAGAAGATGCATTCCTTATCCACCCTGACCAGAAAGCCAGTCTTTCGTATCATAGCAGCATTATCCTTATTAAAAAATAAGCATATAATATTCATCTTAGAAAAAAAGACAACAAACATAAGAGTACCCACATAAGACCAAGAGTGAGCAACCAGCTAAGCTCAATTTTGTCCAAGACCCTTGGAAAAAGATTATTAGCATGCTTCAATCTGAGGAAGACGGGCTGACAATATACACAGAAAACGGTATTCTAAATGGGAAAAGTCAATAAAATTAACCCCCCTGAAATTACATACAGAGGGATCAATAAAGACTTTACTTCTGTTTGCTGAGAGGAAAACTCTATTTCCTGAAGCAAACAGGAAGGAAAGAATGGAAGAGGGGGCAGAGAACCTGAGAGCCTCTGAATGCCAAGATCCTTTTGCCATTAATAAATCAGTAGCAAATACAGCCCACTCCTTATGGGCACAAGGGAATAACAGGGTGGAAATGCCTGCTCCTTTTCATGCTTTATTTAAAGAAAAGGCCATTAAGATGCCATTTTGGAAGATCTCTATGAGGGGACTGAATTCTACACTGGAGTGAAGTTGAATGTTTCTGCATACACAAACATAGGGAAAAGAAAAAATGGAAAAGCAGACGGAATAGTCAGAGAAAGACAGATGAAGTAACTTGTTAAAATGCAGAAAAATACAAAGAAATAATGATCAGATGAGAAAAAAATAAAGATGCCACCTTTTCCTTGGGAATATCCAATACAAATTGCAGAAATATTATTTCAATTATTTATATATTTATCTGTTCTAGTAACTTTTCTTTAGACTACTGGCATTTCCAGACCATTACAGAAAAATATTGCAAAGCACTTCTGGTATTTCATGCATCATGAATGTATTCACCTGAATTTTCAATATACATACAATATAATTTAAATGCAAGATACTAAGAACACATACTGTATTGCTTCCTCCAAGCCAAACGAAACATTGACAATGTTTTGCCCTGAATCATATCACACCGTTCTGTTGGTATCAATAATGTCACATGGAAAAGGGACTCAGACCAAGTATTTGGCAGCCTTTGTATTCATCACTACTAGAGAATCTATCCTGTTTTCAGCACAAACAGAGCTCTGAAATGCATGTAGTCAATACAGGTGTATCAAAAATGGGAAAAAATAAAATTTTACCATAAATACTACTTTTAGTCTATATGCTGCATGCAAGATTGTTCTAAATTTAGACACAGATACAAGTGTGGTATCTGTGTCACACCCATTTGTAATGTACTACAGTGGGATTTTGTTTGTTAAGCTACAAATACAGATTTATAAAGGAGAATTTTTTATTCACACACTCTTTTTCTCCCAATAGATTTGTGTATCCTTTGTGGACTATACTTGCAGTTTCAATCACTTGCAGTTAGATTTGTTTCACAAATCTCAACTTGATTAAATCTCTTAAATTCTTAATTGGTGGCAGATACTGAAATCTCCTTTAAGTTTGAAACCACCCCTGCTTAAGGGCAAACTCTGGCAGCTGCAGGCTTTGAGATCAGTGCCACAGAAAATGTGGTGGTTTCCTGTACATTCACCCCAGGCTACTCTTCTGCAGAGGAACTGGAAATGCACTTTAAAACGTAACTTTCATAGCTGGGTTTTTTTTTTATCCTGGTACCCAAAAATGTTAACTTTTTTAATACAGTGCTAAACTAAAAGTCAGTGAATCAGTGTTCAGAAGAAACATTGATACTTACAGCATCTACAAGGTTTACCACAGACTTTGCAAAATTGTTTGTGTATGCATTTGAAGAACGGTGCCTTTTGAACTAAAAGGAGAAGAGAAAGTAGAACACAGTAAGAACTTAAATATTTATTACTAATTCTTTATTTTTACAGCATGAAAGGAAAATTAATATTTTAAGAAAGAGTAAAGGAAAAACTCAAAAAGCTTTTCAAATCATAGCCTACATCTCATATTCAAGAATCCCTGGAAGAGAAAGGAAGCCATGTATGCTAGACAGCCTTTCATATCTGTAAAAGGCACATTTAGCCTCAAGAAATACCCTATTTAGAATCAGAGTTCAAATGTTTGAGACAAAATTACAGATAAACATGAACATAAACATGAGCTCAAAATTGAGATGATACTGCACCCATTAAAACTGCTTAATCCAATGAGTTACCTATAAGACTGCACTAGACACACTCCATGACTATATGAAGATGAAGCATTTACCACTTGTCCTGCGCACAGCTCTTTGCAAAGGCATCCTTTATCCACAACAGCACAACACTTTTATGACAGGTAGCATTGGTTATATCAAAAGGCAAAATGGAAGAGGGAGCGTATGGTAAAAGTACATATGTATTTGAATGTGAAAAGAGCTAAGCTGAATATCTTAAGTTTTAACTTCAAATTTATTTTTTTTACTTTTATAGACTTCAATGAGCTCTATGACAAGTTCTGCTTACTAATTTCTGTGCATGTCATTATAATGGTTTCATGTCTTTCCTCATACTGTCCCACAAGTCCCATCTGTTCCAACCTAAATTTTTTAGACATGCAGCTATGGTATCTGAACATGAATCCATGACTTTCAAGATAACCCAAAATTACATTACACGATATGATTTGCACACAGAAAAATAGGTCTTCAAAATTTCACAGAAAAGGCATATAATATTGCTTAGAACAAAGAGGGCAAAAAGTCTTCACCAAAAAACTTACTAATTTCAACTAAATAAAGAATTAAAAGCAACAAGTCTCATCATTTCACAAGCAACCATTACGAAGTTCCATGAAAGTGCCAGCTATTCCCATTATGAAACACAATACTTTAAAAGAGGCCTTGGTACAAGAGGGTCTGACTCTGAGCAATTGAGTAGCTACTCTCATTGAATAACTTAGATGATTAACTGCCTTCCCAAATCAGAATTACAAAACAGATAAATCCTGTTTTCCAGACTTATGCTTGGTGCGAAGGTGAAAGTAACACCAGAAGATATATATGCTTTTAAAATTAAATAATCTGTTTCTGAAATGGAAAGCAGAAGAATGACACATGTACACACATACACACACACTATATTATAAGAAATTTGCCATTCCTTTAAATTCAACTTATTTTTGCACAGCCAACCTAGTTTTATATGGATGAAATGCCATAGAAATTAAAAAAAAGTTCATCAAACTTAATGACACTCATTTGACTGCAGGAAGATAAATTTTTACATATGCAGTTATTCACTGTTAGGTTCCACAATGCCTCAGCACAACCACAGCAGGTTTTAATACCCAAGGATCCTACAACATAAGTTTGCAGAGACCCATCCCCTTATAACTATTCTCAAAACAAAGCACTTTCAGGTACAGTACTAGTGGGTGCTTAGGATGTACGCTGATAGGAGTGTGCATGAGATTCTGCTCCTTTGGGATCCATGATAATGGGGCAGGGAAAAAAGGGAGCTTTGGCTTTTTGTTTTGAGCCAATCCCAAACCTTTGCAGAAGTGGAAAGGTAAAATAATATGCTTTGGAAAATGTTCTTGGTTTTCATAAAAGTACTAAAATGCTAAAATCAATAGCAATATACCACAATGTTTTTAAACACAGCTCCTAAACTAGAAATTAATCTAAGCCGGTAAAAAGTTCAACCATCTAATTAAAGGTGTTTAGCTGTGCCTTTATTGCTACAGGAAAGTAAAATGTCGAAATACATAGTATTAACCACTTAACACAACAGTCAAAGAGGGTTAAGATACTTCTTCCAACAAATACGTTTCCTGTAGGGGAAACCTGCCCTCTCCTGGTAAGCAGAAAACCTTGAAAGCACACTTAGTGAGCTCCTGGACTGGCAGGCTGTGACTCTTAACTGTGAATGCTTCCCTAAGTATATCCTTTCAAGGAGTATCCTTGAAAAGAATTATTATCTACTTCTGAGTCACTGACAACTCTGAAACAAAAAAATCTTGTGGTCTAAAGTTCCAACAAAAAAAGTGTGAGGGGAGACAACAGTCAGTGTCTGTAACAAGTGTAGTGAACACAGTAGTTGTCCTTTAAGTCAGTCTAATACAAAAGGCAAGAAGAAACAGACATAGAAATATCTTCTCTTCCTAAGGAACATCAATCATAGACATCAAACAAGGCAACACAATGGCCACAACTTCAATTACTGTGCCCTACTGCTAAACAAATAACACACAAACACTCTGACAGTAGTTTCCTACCAGGTAGCTTTACAAATGAGAACAGCTCAAGAAATTTCTGTCCTACTCTTTTCACCCTTTCAGATTCCCTCCACACTGCTGAATTAACACAGATAAAACATAGGTTATGTTTGCCCGGACCGCTTCTATGATTTATTAGACAAATGACGGAAGGGTACATTATCTATCTATTCAGCACTGGAACACATAGAAATTACTGCATCCTGTTCTGATATCTGCTATTTCTTACTCTTAAAAATCATCCTTCCATCTGGCAAAAGGGCCCACAACAACATAAAGCATTGGGAAAACATGCAGTAGAGTGAGAGGCACAACAAGCTCTCCACTTGTAAATAAAATAAATAAAACCTGTTTTATCAACAGAATTTGACTTTTATTAAAAAAAAAAAAAACAACAAACAGGTCTCACTCACACAAATGTCACTTGGTCTGACGTTTTCCAGTCATCCCTCAGGACAAAACGGAAAAAAAGTGGGCTTTCCTCCCTCCACCTGTTGTTTTTTTAATGACAAACACTTTCTGAATCAAACAAACAACTTACCTTTCACTTCGTTATGAATCCTGTTTATAAGTACAGAATAGCCCGGAAGAACAATCAGAGTTTTGTCTGTATGTTTTGCTGCATTAAAATTTAAGTTAGTAAAACTGAACTCAAAGTAACAAATTCTGACCTCTTTCTAAATAATTTTAAAAATAGGATGTAATTTTAGAATGTTTACTGTGTGTGTTCTGGACATAAATGCTTTGTTACTTTACTTTGTTTCATATTAAACTATGCATACGATACCAAGTTGTTTCAGATTTATTTTGAATCTACAATTGCCATAGAAAATCTTAGGTAACATTAAGCTTCATTAGGTATTATAGCCCATACTGTGTCTTACACTACAAATGTCAATAGCTGCTGATAAACAAAACACTGGACCCAAAAGTAGCTAATGTAGCACGCTGCTGTACATCAACCCACAAATTGTCACCAAAAAGAAGGTTCCCACTGAACTGACAGACTTACCATTTTATGGTCATTGACTATCATGAGCTCCAGATATTTCATTTCTTCAAAGACACCACGAGATATCTGATGGATTAAAGAAAATCTCTGAGAAATCATGAAGATGTAGTGATTATCAAAAATATCTGCAGTTGACTTCTATTATATATACATATTACATATATATTATGTAAGGTGTGTAAACCCATAAAAAACTGGGTCAGACCTTCAACTACGGTAAAGAATCATAGCCCCAGTAACTTTGTGAGTTATGATAGACACTGGCTGAGAATCTGAGTTGCATCATTTAGAATGTTCAGGGTCTACTCTTTTTGGTTCAGTGCAGACACCATCACTGCTTCCCTCCTCTTTTTATTGTGTACTATTCATCACAGATTTAATAAGGAAGGAAGTTACTAAAAACAGATGCACCCTCAAAAATATGTTGTGGATTGTGCAACTTAGTGAGGAAACAAAGATTAATCTTCTTTAACTCCATTACTCCCCTAACTGACAAATATGCATGTGAAGATCATGAGAACTGCCTACTTATGTTCTCTGAATAAGCCAGTTCTGGGTGTGTTCATTTGGATTTTTGATTTAATCATGCTACTTAATGAGCCAAACAACAAAAAAAGTCAGATACATTCGAAGTAGCAAAAGTTCTTTCAAAATTATTTTTTATCCTCAAGCAGACCCCAAAATTTAGAATTCTGAGTTTATTTTCACTACTAAATTTCAATTTAATTGATGCATAGTATTGCTATCGCTTTAGAAAGTTTATCAACTGTTCTCAGAATAATCTATTTTTAAAGAACCATCCTGTTTTCTCATTTGATGATTGTATTATGTGATGACATTAAGCTACTAAAAATACTAGTTCCTAAAGCCTATGTTATCTTGACATTAAAGAATACAGAAATTAGTGGGTTTGTGTTTGGTTTTATAAATGGTCTTAACTCAGCATCACACTTTTACTTACTGCTCTCTTTCTTCTCTTTCTCCTCAGCCACTGAAGTTCAGACAGAAAGGGCCATTCAGAACTAGAGTCAGCCTCTGTACAAATTACAATTTAAGAATTTCATTATATTATTTTAAACTACTTAAGTACACTGTCCAAATCTAAAACAAATTAAGATCACCGAAATTAGAGCAAACTTTGCTATTGAAAAGTTCATTTTCTTAAATATATAAAATATCTCATATCAAAACTCAAGTAATTTAGAAATCTTAGCGTTAAAGCACGTAAGGTAAGAGATCGCAGTCTGGGCTTAGAATATATGTTTTCTTCCATTCTGTCCTCAATAGCGTTAATATCACTGATTAAATTTAGTGATTTGCAGAGGAAAGCTAAATACAGGTCTTTATGGATGAAAACCTTTGAGCTGCTTTTTGAAAAATCTAAATTCCATTGCAGTAATTGGGGGAAAAGGTTAGTATCTAATTTTCAAGTTTTTCTAATAATCAGCAATTTTATACACACTGTTAGCTTAATATTCAAATGTTTCAAGTTATATACATGATTATTTCCAATATTGAAAAACTTAAAACATAAGCAAAAACATACCAAGGTCCTGTAACTGCTTGGAGACTTGTGTTCCGTAAGTTCTTTGGATGATATGTGGCCTACTTTTACTTTCCTGATAAGAAAAATATGTGAAATTTTCTTCTAATTAATAATTCCAAGTGAAAGATGTGGCACTTTTTTCAGGATTCAACTTTTTTTATTATTGTTTTTATATGAAATGCAAGTAACCATAGTGTCAGTTTGGGATAGTACTAATTTGAAGCAATCTCTTTGCAATCCTGAGCAAATCATGGAGCCTCTCTGCTTCAGCACATTTACCAGCCTACAAAACTGAACATCACAGATGTCTTTGAGATTACCTGAAAAAGTCCTTTAAAGGCCTTAGTGTTAGATAACACAGGTCATTTATTCCAATAAATCAAATTAGGAAGTCTGTATCTGGTTGAAATCTTCCTCCCACAGATCAAAAGCAACTATTAGTATTTATGAAAAAATCCTGTCTAATTGCAGCAAAAAGCAAGAAATCAATCAATATGCTATCCTTAGGAGGATTATTTCACCCTGTTTTACTGCTGTATACAACACTTAAAAAGTACAAGACTTTTAATGCATATTTTCTTTAGAAGTCTGACATACCCCAAATTATCACATTTGAGTATCTACTCTAGGAAAGAAAGCTTTTCTTCCGTAACACCTCCTCTGCAGAGCCTGCCAAAACAAGCAATTCTTTTCAAAGGGCAGCATGCTGCTGTTCTGTAACTTCCATATGAAGTACATAACACACTGAAGGACAATACTGCATACTTTTGCTGGATTTTGGGGGGAAAGAGAGGGAGTTTAATATAGTATCTATAATAGCTATAATCTTAGCTATAGCTATATCTATAGCTAATCTTAATATAAGATTAATCAAACTCAATAAACTACATACTGATATTTTTCTTGCACAGTGTAATCAAAAAATGAACCTCTCAAAGCTCTTTGTAGCAGTATTATTTTCTTTTCAGTAGTTTTGATGAAAATATGCATCTCATTTGTCTTAACATTTACATCAAACTTGAATTCTCAACAGAGTTGGCAAATGTTATCACTTTTATAATAAGAACTTCTGCTATTCTTACAATTTTTACTGAAAGACTACACAGAGAGAGATCCTGGTTTCCTTTGTTCACCCAAGCAAGAAAACAGGTTAGTCAAATTCTCTTTCTTCTTCCTACTATGTGGATACTGTTGTATAAACATAATCTCCAATTTACTGTGTCCATGTTGTCAGTTTTCAGACATACAACTTTTACAAACATGTGCTACATCAAACATAGACACATGGCATGCAATGTTGCTCCGGGAAAGATAGATTTTTTAGGCTGTACCCATGTCTCTAAAGGTTCATTTATAGCCCCATAAATGGCCATCCAATCAATACTGCTTCCTCTGGATGTTGCTCCAGTTTATTTGACAGTATCAGTCAATGACTCCTGCAGATCTTTACTTGGACTATAAGTTCAGCCTTACAGTTACTAAAACTGTAACTGCAATCAGTTATTTGTCATATACTGCTATGCACTAGAGCGAAACAAGCTTAAGAGCTACAACATCTGGAATACATCCTACAGACCAAGCAGGACAAAAACCTTAACAATTCTCTGTCTCAGTGTTGCATAATCACTCAAATACTTGAATCACTCAAGGGGTAGAAATCTACCTAGTTTTACTGCTGTCTATGAAATTGTGTCAGCTCTATTAACAGCTAAAGTTTTAAAGACAGCTGTATTATAATACTGAATATGAAATATAAAAATAATAATAGCAAGATATTTGCATAAATGCAGTCCTAGATGCTGATCCAGTATAGTCATATATTTGAATATGCTGTATCAGAATCATTGAAGCTATGCAGTGACCACTGACTTAACACATACTAAGTGTAAGATACACAGATATAATCATCTACTTAATTAGGCTGTTTGTGGAAACATAGTAGGTCAAGAGCAATCTGATGCAACTATTTAGAGAGGAATGTATAAACGAGTTCCAGAGATCTCTTCTAGGAATTTATAAATACTTTCGTTCAAGTACTAGAGCAAATTGATAAACACTTTTTGACAGTTCATAACCATGTGCTATGGAAACAGTCTTATTAGTGTACTCCTAGCACGTAAATGATCAACAATAAGTAGGAAACAAAACATTAAAGAAAAGCAGAGAAAAATCATAGGTAAATCATACTTACAAATTTCCTGCCTTAAATAAATTCCAATCAAGTGTTTTAAAATACTTTTGGCTTTCATATGAATGCATGAGACATCACTCATTTACTGATTTATTCAAATACTTTTATTTGCTATTCCTTGAGCACTGTCCCAAACCAGACACATTAGACAACAATAAACTTACCTCGCTGTGGGTCAGTTCCATTGGTTCTATCAAGTACAAATAAGTACTATCTTCAAACATGCCACTAGAACATGGACAAAAAGAAGTGATGTTTAGGATTACATGGCAATTCGTTTGACTCCAGGATATGAATTTTGATGAGACAAAATTAAACTTAGGGCTGAAAAAACTGATCAATATTAAAATAAATTCCACATATGTTCATTACTACCACATGTAACTATATTTAAGATATTAAGCACATATTAATGAACTAACACTAAATGTAATGGCAATGCAATAAAGTACCAAAAAGAGTAAAGATTTGACCTTGGAAAGAGGAAGTATTAAGATACACATTAGCATGCAGAAAATAATCAACAGCTGAGTTGTACTTAACAGTAACAAGTTCTAGTAAGGATTAATTTCTTACATTTTTTCCTTTTACAATTGACAACAACAATTTTCTATTGGCTGGCAGAATCACACATGAATACGGAGCATGCAAACTGGTAAAGTACAATTTTTGTTTATTCTTTACCATAATAAATTATCTGGGAAAATACTTATTTGCACTTATCACATTCAAAGGTTTTATGAAACAGCATCAAAATACTAATTCCAATGATACTAAAAAAAAAGTGCTAGCAGTTTGGCATAGCTGAAACTGGCATTTCCAAACATCAAAAATCTTTGGGCCTGTAGGATTTCAGTCTCTCACAAATTAAGTGATCATATTCAAGAGTCATAATTAGTTATAGCCTTATTTGAAAAATGAGAACATGCACTTACTGAAGTCCATTACAAGTTGAAAGAGCGACTTTGGAATCCTTGATACCTCTGATATTTCCATGGTAGTAACAATGTTCTCCCCCCTAATAATGTTTGGAAAAAAAAAAAGCAAACAAAAAAAATTACACTGATTTAATGTCTCTTGCTTAAAACCAAGGCAAAAAAAAAAAATCTGACACTAACAATATAATTTTAGCTGATTTAAGAAATTGTCTTTACTGTCTATCAGCAATAAGCCCAGCTAAGCTGAAGATAAAAAGTATTTTCAAAAGTTTTATTAAAAACCCTTAAGAAAGGTTCTCTCTCACACACTGTTAGAAAAACCTGCAGTTCATCATAAAAGTATTCTTAATTCTGGTGTCATGTCATCTGAACTCTAACAATTGAACTTGCTCCTTATGCAATCATTGTAACCCAAGAAGGTACCAAAAACATAAATGCTCTTCATCTATCTATCTACAGCATTACTTCCATTTTGCATCTTATTTAATGAGTTATTCAGATTCTGAATAAAATTCCTAAGAGGCTATTGTGCATAACTAAATCAAAGTGATACACAGAAAGTAATCATTATGTGTTTAGCTTTCCATAGTGAGAATGCATAAACTATGCTTTTTAACAGCTAAAATGTGATTATCTTTCCCATACAAAGTTTTTCAGGAATTGTTTTTATAGATGATCATCCAAGTAAAGAAATTGCTGTTTGTTCTTTAGTCATTCTTGCAATAAACTACCCCTTTCCAGAAAATACAGGGTTTTTTTCATTAAGATCTCACTTCTTTAAATCCACATCAGGAAGCAAAAAATCTTTTACTTACTTAGGCCTCAAAGGTATTATAAGACATTGCAAAAAGACCAGAATACGGTAATTATTTGACCTCCTACACAAATTGTGTGTATATTTTTTGAACCTATAATGAAGGCTTTTACAGATTAATGTGACCTCAGGAGCTCTATCAGTGCTTCTAAACAACACAATTCAGAAAAACTCCCCCTAGAAAGTTTGGATCAAGTTACTGCAGCATGTAAAGGTAGCCCATTTGCTGAGTCTGAAGTTCTAATATAATTTTCCAGTCAGATTCATGATTCAGCAACCGCAGTGCTCAATACTGGTGCTGCAGCTGACAATTGCATGAGCTTGTCTAAATGCCAGTGGGAATTGTTTTCTTGCATCATTTAGCATTTTTGCTTATTCTGCAGAGTACTGAGTCTTAATGAAACAACTTCCTTTGTATGTTACATGAAACTATTTTTCTTCTTCAGTGGAAGAAAACAAACAAGCATATTTCAATAACTACATTGCAATGTAGTTGTTTCCTTCTGCCCTTATCTGTAATGTATTTTAGTTGAGATTCACTATAACAAGGGCAAAATAATAAACTAGGTATCTAATACTTGGGCAAACAAGAGGCCTGACTTTCTGAAGGCATAAATGCAACTGGAATGATTGCTTGCCTCCACTGTAAGTAGAGATATATTTCACACATGGTAAGTTCACAACAAATATTCTGGAATTTATACCAAATATGAAAAAAGTTACTCCCTGAAAATGTAGTTTTTAACATTCCTAGGAATGCAGCAGCCCTCATTTTGTTACTACAACAAACAAAAAGACTGCTCTCATTCCCTTAGGGCTGAACTATACTGCATAACTTTAATCTGTCCTTGGATTAATAGCCTATTGCACTGAATTCAATTTGGCAGCTAGTTTGACAAACATAATTAATTGGATATCAAGTAATGTGCTGATTTTGTAATAACTCCAGAGGTTAAGGTTTCAGTTAAGTCTTTCATTTTCTGTTTCACAAGTGTATAATTCTTACCAAAAAAAGTAACTTCAAGCTTTTTTTTTGTTTGTTTGAATGTCTTACATTACCATTATCCCTTCTCCTTGCACTTTGTGCTAAGGACATGTGAATAATTAATGAAGATTAATCTGATGGTGACTTCAAACCCTCCACCTTCTACATTTTACAAGATGTAATTGTTCTGGCAGTTACTGGATCATCTTCACTACTACCACCTACCCCTCAGCCAAAAACACAGCTTTCCTTTTTGTACAATTCCTCTTGTATTACTGAGGTACCCATACAAAATTAGATCACAGTTACCTTGTATGTGTGGAAAAAGAATTTTGGTGGGTTTAAAGTCTTGCAAAACATTTTTCCTTTTTTTCTTTTTTTTTTTTTTAAGCTTTTTACTGGCACTGTTCTCTCAGAAAGACCATTATGACACAACTTAAGAGCACAATACCTTAGAAAACTTTGGGTTTCCATCTTCATAGTGAATCTCCACATAATTGGAAGATAACAAGTCACTGGCAAAGAAAGGAAAAATCAAGATATAAATACTCTTTCTACTGCTATGGGGAGGTTTTGGTGGGGAGAGGTGTTAGAATTTTCAAACTATTTTTATTTTCACCATACATTAGTTGAAAAAAATCCAGCAAGCAGTTTGTGTCCAGTAAATGGTTTGATGGTACACTAGAAGTCAGATTACGTCACAGAAGGAGGAATTTTATTCTGCAACATAATTCCCTGTATTTTAGCTTTACAATTAGATTATTAGCCTTTTAAATATGCAAAGAAAAAACAATCCCACAGTTTTAGAACTTTGTTTGCTGACAGTAAGTCACAAAATATATATTTAATTTATTAACATTTTCAAATAAATTTTATATTTTATCTAAAAGCTAAACAGAGTATATGTAAGGCTGAACAAATACATACATGGTTGCTCTGAAGACAAGCACGTATACTCACTTTCACAAACTGCAAATACTTAATTTTTTCCCCAAAACAGTGATGTTCCTTAAAAAACCCCCAAACTAATGTACAACACAAAATATCCCCATAATACTCCTTCTCTTACTTTCACTTTTTATCCTCAGATGCTTTTCTCACTGTAATTTTTTTCCTCTGGCAAGACAAATTTCTGAAGCATAAATATTTCCCATACTGTGTAATTTCTAGTTCAGATTTCTTAATTTTTTGTTTTGTTTTGTTGTGCTTTTTTTTTAACTAAGATTAGCTAGCCTGTACATATCCTGTGATAATCTCAATGCCCCATTCACATCCCAGCCCTTTATAACGAGAGTTGCTGCTCAGGGCCCAGGGAGAGCAAAGCAGTTAAATATGTTAACTGGCCCCACCCGATATGCAAGCTAAGCATTTTACTTAATGCAACCCAGAATTCTTAGCATTTTTGAAGTCTCTAATGTACCCTTACAGCTTAAAAAAAAAAAAAATCATTAAAGGGTCTGATTGTGGTACATATATCAAAACAAAACTATCATTGCTACAAATAAAAAACATCATTATGAAAGTCTGGTCTGACAAAATAGCTCTGGTGGGAATTCATAACTAACAACAACTTATGATAATGGGTATCTCAAACTCAGATTAGGCTACTAGCAATCCTGATAACACTTCAACTCCAAGAATCGTGGCTCATAAAATCAATTCTTCATGCCACATTTATCAGGCACTACACTCAGAGAGCACCCTGCAGAAGTCAGTTACCAGTGGTTCTATTAAAAGTTCTTTTTCATGGAACTGAGAGACCACACTATGGGCTCTCTGTGCTGGCAAAACCAGTGCTAATAGACCTGAATAATTACTGAAGTCTCATAACTCGTCTTAAACATCACTTTGAAGGTGGTATTTAACAGATGTATTTTTAAAGCACAAATATAAAAACAAATACACTTGCATAAAATCATTTTAATTTTCTCTATTTGTATCAGAGCAAGCTATAAATGTTCTGCAGAAAATACAAATGCTATATAAATAGTGTAAGCACTTGACCACAATGCAGACATTCATTTCTTCAGCATGGCAAGATTTGAAGCTTCTAAAAAGGGTTACGTATATAAAACAATTAAACTTTAGAGCGCTGATAATGTCCTTCTATTCTTTGCATTTTTTACACTTGTTGGGATGGTACAGACCAGGCTACAGCTAACTGACACAAGTAATAAAATTAAAACCTCTGATTAGAATATAAGTGTTAAAAAAAAAGAAAAAAAAATCACAGAGGATGGTTAACCACAGGAACTATACTCGACTTCATATGGCCTTGACCAGACTCAGATTTTTAGACACTTCTACTTGAATTCACCAAGACCATTTGGTTTCCTCAAACCAATTCCAGAATCGGCATTTATCTACCTGTCTCCAAATCAAGCTCACACTCTAACCACCTCTTTTTTGTCATCTTCCAGCCACCTTGAATGACTGATCTCAGAACTTTCTGTGCTGTCTAGTGCTTTTTGCATCTCACCTACTTGAAGTAGGTGCTTTCACACTCTGTGTACTGACTCACAACTGCAGTCTAATTACAGCATTTGTCTCAGATTTATCCTATTTCATGTGACACAAGAGCTGCTCAAAATGTCTTTAGTCCACTCTTTGAAGAAATTTTCCAGAGTTTAGTACTCTTTTCTTGGATTTTGGTTGAGCTTCTGTTGTAACGCAGTTGGTTGCCTCATCTGCCAACCTTTGCCATTCTTTAACTTATCATTGTTTTTAACTGCAAAGGAATTCCTGATTCCCTGCAATGAAAATTGAGGCCTGCTGTTCATTATATACTTCCCATGCTGTAAACAAAATACACTTTAATTTCTGAAGCAGCCTTTTGCATCCACCACCTAGAAGTTGGAGTAGAAAATCTGCTATAAGTCTTTTGTCTTTCACAAACCTGTTTCTCATGCTGGAACAGGGTATGTATCCCTAGTTTTTGATCATTATTACATCTTAAACTTTCCACACATAACCACCAATGATATGCAAGGGCATTTTTCTCTTAACATTTCCCTCAGGACAGCAAGAATTTGGAACATTCCATTGAAAAAAAATCAGTCAGCTGCTCCTTAAACTGTATGCCTCTACAATGGTAGGTACCTGATATTTGTCAGGTACCTATTCTTATTTCAAATATCTGCCTACAGCAGCAAATGTCCTAAGAACACCTTATTTGCAATCACTCAGAAACCTTTCAATGTATACAGCTAGTCTGAGAGAACACTGAGCTTTTTCAAGGAAAGAGAAGGGAACAGGAGCAGAACAGTATTTTTGCAGGCTTTTTTTAATACAGCTTTGCTAGTGCACACAGCCCATCGCTTCTATAATAAAGCTAACCTGAGTCCTGTTCTCTATATGCATATCAAAATCAGTGCAAACACAGCTGTCTTTATAAATGGTTAGTATTGATATGTGGTATTGCAGAGTAGCCTATGACCAAAATATTCAGCAAAAATGTTCCACTACTGCCACAAAGGAAAAAGTCAGAATTCAGGTAAGGAAGTTTGTTCTACAATTTGCTAAAGCTCCAGGAATAACAACAGCTGTAAAAATACATATAAAACTGCTACTGTAAATTTTCCCTACTGAAACTTTTACCTGTTATTAATGCTGAAAATATGACAAAATACATGAGAAATTTTTTAAGGAAAAGAAAAAAAATAACACTTAACCAAAATAACTTCCAAACACTTTTTCCTACTCAAAAGACATACACAGAAGGGCACTGTAATTTCACCAGGAGGTGTGACAGGATTCTTTATGCAAGTGGCATCAAAAAGAAAGGTCTAGAATACACTGATTAAGAGCTTATGTAGAAGCACAACTTCCTGAGGAATGGGACACAGAACTCAAGTATAAAGTAGGATTCTCCAGAAAATAATTTTTCTTCCTTCAATATTATTTACAGAGTACCTACATTCACCTCTGAAAGGCAGACCCGAATTTTACAAAATACATTTACACCTCATCTACACTGGACTATTTTGCCACTTTTGATCCGTTTTGAGTCATTTACATTTTGATTAGGGCAGAAATGCATCTGGTAGAGCAAATTTGTTTTTCAGTATTATGAGCACCAGAAACAGTGGAATATTTAACTGAAAAAATTGTCAGTCATGAACACATCAGACAAAAGTATATTTATGTAATGACATATTAGTGCGATTCTTTACAATGAGCACATCAAATGGCAACATGTTGAATAACTCATGACAAAATAATTTGTCTGCTGAGACCTTTTCTACACTTCCTTCCACCCTGCCTACTTTGTCTTAGATAATTGTTCTTATTAAGCTGTCCTGCATCCCCAGCTCTTCTGAGTTACACTGAGAAATGCAAAACAAGCAGCCAAGGGATATGCCATTCCCAGCAGTTACTGTCTTTGAAGACACAGACCAGCTGTTAAACAGGCAGCAGATGCTTTCTGAAGAACTTACATCCACTTCCCTGGCACCTACTTCATTGCTGATGTTTTCATTAGCAGGAGAGCTGCCGAGTGAAAAGTGGCTTACCTCAGCTGGCATCTGACTATCCTCATGAAGAGAATTGATTTGGATAGGTAAAGGCAATGAAATTACTAAAAGATATCTCATATACAAGTAGGCAAGTTAGCTTTCAGGAACATGGTAGATAGCCTGCAGAAAATCAGAATACAGACCTCACTATTGACAAGACTGGACCATATCAAAACCAGACTGAAACACCTACTAGATTAGAAGGATAACAGTCCTCTAGTATTGTCACGTTACAGTGGTTACATGTCATCAAGTAATAAGAACATAATCGAAGAAAGGATGCATCAAGTCAGACAACTGCTTAGTACATTTTCTGACAGTGAATACGCACACATGTAGCAACCTTTCAGGGAGTTTCTCAGCACCCAGTGATCTGTGACACCAGGATTTCACAAACTGGAATTAGTACAATTGTTTTCAATGGCTCTCAGTAGATTTCTTTTCTGTAAATTCTTACAATCCTGTAATTCCTGTAGATAGTTTAATATGTACAGCATCCTGGAACAAGACTCACATTTTAATTATTTTTGTGAGAAGCATCTTCTTTCAAACCTCCTCCATTTGATACCTGAAGTTGTTACATGGTAGGGAGGAGCCAACAAGCACCCTCATCCTGCCCCACAGAATTTTATAGCACTGTTATGTTGTCACAGAGGTGTATTTGCCTTGCCCAAGGCTTGTTGACCCTAACAATCCACCAAACCAATGGCTGTGGTTTCTTATCAGCTGACAGACATACAAAATCCTGTTGTGAAGGATGAGAAATCTACATTCAATTAAATCCAGGATCAGGAGTGCATGAAATAAAGTCTTTTCACTCCACAAGCAAGTTGTCTGACAAGTGGCACTTTTTACATGTAGGACAAGGACATATAGAGACAGGACAATGGGGAATAGCTTTAAACTGAAAGAAGATAGATTTAGATACAAGGAAGAAATTCTTTACTGTGAGGATGGTAAGAGGTTTTTACATCTGCCCTAAGACTTTTTGCACATGAAATGCCCACAGAGGCAAATGATAACTTTTAATAGGTTGCTCCCAACTCTGGGAGTGGCAAATAAGGCAGTAAAGCCCCGTTACTTACACCTGAGAAACTCAAGACTGCACTTACAGGAGGGGACACACATTGCTGTAAAATCCTAACACTGAGTTCTTTGCATCTCATCTGTAACAAATTTTTGAAAGTTGACTAGAGTTAAACTTTTCACAGTATTATTATCACATTTAAATAAACAGCTTGCTTATCTTATAGGATCCATTTAATACCCTAAATGCTTAAGTGTTCATTTAAGAAAGTGTCATAAATATTTGAAGTTTCTTTCTGAAAAACATGTCACTAGTTTTCACATTTCCATTAAAACAGATTTTTGAAAAAACACACAAATCAAATAGTTTCTCAAATAAACTAGTTACTGCCCTAATGTTTTTTTAAATTAGGCTAACAACATAGACTCCTCTGGGACTACTCTCATGTTAATTCAACCCTAAAGAAACATTCATCACAAAAACTAAACAATAATTATATGCTTTAAACTGATAGATAAAACATGCTGTAATGTTGGCTGCACTTCACACAAGAAACTGACTTTTCACAATACTCATCATACTTTAATGACTCAAATATGTAAGTTATGTAACAGTCAAATGTGGTGGGGTTGTATTTTTCAGTTCATGCCAAAGATGCCAAATATTTTTCATATTATATCTTCACTGAAAAGACATCTGTTTTCCTGGAAATGAAGTTTCCTGAAAAAATGGACTTCTATAGAGAAAAGAAGGAAAAGCTGAAAAATATAAGCTGCTTTTTGTGATTTTTTTTTTCTCCCCTTGCCCCAAAATACTCAATTTTTAAGCAAGTTTTCAGTAGGAAGGGAGAGAAGTTTTTGTCTTTGGTATTTACCTTCTGTTTTCGTTCAGCTCAGTTAACTAATTCCCTATTCCTTGTATGTGTCTCAGCCACCACAGTCCCCGTGGTGAAGGTTACAGTACAGCCCTAGCACCCTGTGCTGGTGGGGACCTCCTTATTTAGAGGCTCGTACTAGACCATGCCTGAAAACTGCCAGACAATATGGCCAACTTCCCTTATCACTAAAAAACCAGCAGGGAGACATTTTTAATTCCCTGCTTGTGGTAGTACTGCTCTTTCATGTGTTTTAGTACTGCACTAGAACATAGTAACTGCTACCTTTAAACAGGATATAAGTTACCTGCAGAAACTTGTCTTTCAACAGAAAAAAAAAGATTTTTACATGTTGATGAAAAAGAGATCATTAAAAACTAATTTGTTAGCACCTCTCAAACATTTGTTTATGTATATAATGCATCAATAAAAAATAAGAAACTGTTTGGATATACAAGATCATTGATTATGCAAATGCATTGTTACAATAAAGGGTCTGACTTTATTGTTTAACAACAAAAGTGAACTTACTGAAGTTGAACACTTTTAAAGGCTTTTTATAGAAATTGTGTTTTAAGACAAAGCTACATGTTACTTGTTTCACAGGGAATTTTTTGAGTTTGGGCAGACAGTCATAGCTGAATTATAAGTAACTTTTCAAATGGGATTGTTACCACACTAGTACCCCATAAACTTTCATTTTTTATACTAAGAGCCTTAAATAAAAACATTTAATCCATTACTAATTAGAAAAATTATTACCTTTTGCATCAAATTATTTCCATAATACACATATCTGCAATTATTATGCATTGTCATAAGTGACATCACACTGACAGCCTGAAATTGCCCAAACATTTAAGCATAACAAGGGACAAGATGTCTTAAACCTCAGAGTAGTCCACTTTGTTAAAGAGTTCAAAACTGCTCTTTTTTCCTCAGTCGTCTTGTCAGAAAAAGATGTCAACAATCACCTTTAAGATAACAAAATGTATTTCACCTGGTTTAGGCATTGTGCAACAGCAAAGTTGGTTACCTATTCAAACTCCTTACCAATCTTACATGTTAATTTTCTTTGTCACTGGATTCAGGGATTTGAGGGCTTGTATTTCCTTCAAGTGAGATGCTCCAGAAACTTTCAGAGTGCCACCTGTTGTTCTCACAAAATCCTGAGAGTTATTAATTGAAGCAAATATCCAATTTTCTTCACTGCCTGGTTATAATATTTGCTGTGAAAAATAGAGCAGCTGCAACACAGAAGGTAGGCAATCACACAGACTCCAACAGAGGTAAAGAAAACTTCAAACTAGAACCTATTGTACGTAACAACCATCCTCAATTTTATTTTGGTATATTTGTAGAAGACTCAAAAAACCACAGAAACAAAACCAAAATATACAGAATACAGAGTAGGTGGCATTAATTCACCTTAGAACAACTGATAAAAGCATATATTCAACATATACAAGAGTATTTCAGGATTTTGAATACATATTCCACATGCAACTGGATTATTTTGTCCAATAGCATGTTCAAGTCTGGCCCTGTTGTTCTCCTATTCCTTCTGACTAGACATTAGCAATACCACTATGCCAACTAAAGCTCATTGTAATCCAGCATAGTAGCAAAAGGCATCATTTTACTGAACACATAAATGTAACTGAAATATGAGAATGGATATTTTTCAAATCATTGTCTCTGGGTATTTACAATTTAAATTACAAGTTTTATGACTTACACTTTTAGAGTATTATGTCCAGACAAAAAGTAGAACAGGTTTTTGAAGTCATCATTTTCTGGAGCAGCACCAAATAAAGAGTCAAACATTTGAGTCAAAAACCTCTAAGGAAATGAGAAGACTTGCTTATAAAGAGGCAAGCAGTAGGGACACCAGTAAGGCACCTGAATACCCTGCACCTTTACATATAGGCAGTAAGAAAATTCCTGGTACCCCAAAAGCAGAACTTCTACACACAAGGTGCACATCTAGTGATCTCCCTCTCTCTTTTTGAAGTGAAAGGCACTACCATCTCTTGATTGCTGATAAACAGCCACAATGAGAACAAACATTCATCTTCTTTATGAACGGTTTGTTGTTAAAAACAAGCAAGAACAAACAGCAGGGATGAACAATGGCTGACACTGCAAGAATACAGGGAATGTAAGGCCACTAGTATTTGGATAATAGTCATTCAGCACGAGACTAGGACAGGAAATGCAACCTAAACCCAAACCCGAATGAACAGAGATAAGAGTTCTGCTTCTTCATTACCTCTGTTAGGTCACTGACTGATGGGCCATGGAAGTAAGTTACTTTGGCATGGCCTTGAAGAAGTTCAGCCAGAACTTTAGAACAGATAAGAAGTGGTAAACAACATTTTTCTCCTGGGAAGGAACAAACTTGTTTCAGGATGCCTGTAGGGACTTGTGGGCACGTACAATCACTTTTATGGAATATTCAGGGGATGTGCCAAAGGTAGGGAAGGTGAATCAGGACAGAACAAGTGTTGAAAAATGGAGAGGAAGCAGCATAAGAAGCAGTCCTTAGTGTAAGCTGCAAGACAGAAGGTTTGTTTGGCACAGCCCTCCACCCGATCGCTGCAGTCTGTTCCATGTTAAGTCCTACTGGTAATATTTCCTTTGTGACTTTGCTCTCTGTTCTGCACAAGTGTGATGTGCAAACAATCTTGAGAGTCTGTCATTATCTGTAAGAAGACCTGTGTCCAGAAAGACTAAAGGCCTATGCCAGTGACCAAATAAGAGTCCTCAGGCCAAGGCATCAGTGTTGGATGAACTTAAAAGCCTGCGTTAACATTTGAGTCAATGAATGCTGGGCATGCCTGTAAATCAGGAGAGGGTTGGTACATGTGTTTCAACAGCAAACTTTCAGTTCTCATGAGCTGGAGAAGAACTTTATCAGGCTGTTTGCAGTCTTATTCATGTGAGTGCTGTCTGGATTTATATGTGGTGCCAGTAAAGGCAATGTTTTTCCTTTGTGATTGTCTGTGTGACCAGCCATACCCTACGTATAGTGCCATCTTGGGAACGTGTGCTCAGTCTCACTACTGGCTGGACATGGAGACAGGAACAGTGGCAAGCAGACCACGAGAAGAAATTCCCTGTAGCTTAGAGGCCACTAAACATAGGCTCCCTTCACAAATACATCACGTTTATCTGCTGGAATTACTACACATGGGTCCAACCCTCATGAAACAACAGTCTTGTACTACACTACAGCTTTTTCAGAGTCCAGAGAACAGTTATCTTCAAGCCTTCTTTCTCCTGCAATTCTGTGTGGCATTCCCAGCCGTCACACTAACTCATCTTTTGCCAGCCACTCAAGATTTTGCATAACATTTTGAAAGACACAAATGCAACTTAACTTCAAGGAAAATGTTTCCAGTTCACCTTTACAGCAAAACATTTGATAATTAGCAGCCAAGCTGCAAAATATGCAAATATAACAGGTCGGCTAATTTTATAAAGGCATAGCTTGCTGCTTTGAAAAGCTATTAGAAATCACATAGTTCCATACCTTCAGCAGTGGGTATAAAAGCATGTGTGATACCACCACTGACCTGTACTACAAGTCAGATCTTCTAGACCTGACAATTACATAAAATTGTCTATCTCACAGATAAAGAGACTCTAGCTGCACCTTTCAGTACAGCCACACCCTTAGGATTCCCATCTCATCAGGAACTTACGTTATTGTAGTGACAACAGCATGTTTTCCAGATTATCAAAGAGAAGCCGTTCATACAAGTATTTACCATATTCCTACACACTGACTTGAGCAATTCAAACATCTCATGACAATTCACCAACAAGTTAAAAAAGGCACAAGAAAATCCAGACTTTTCAAATACTACCAGTACTAGAATTTCTCCACCAATCATAATTTACTTTATCACGAACAGTAAAATTTTAAAGTTGTGCTATATGTCAGCAAAGGTTAATGTTACCTCACATAAAAAAAAGGTTAAATGTTATTTTACATTAATAAACTTGGATAACAGCATACTTTTCAACACATCCTGGAACATCACATGCCCTGATCTTATACCATAAGTTAAAGATAGCAAGAGCAGGAACAAAAGAAGCCTCAAATCACATACTTACTTATTCAGTGTGAGGTCAAGGATGAATTTGGAGCCAAAGGCTTCAATCTGGAAACTTGCCTGGGCCAGATGTACAGCCTGTAAACAAGAACACAGAGTTGTCAAAAGATTCACTGAGCTTCATATGCAACAAATGTGACTGTGAAAAACAAAGTTATGGAAAACAGGCTTATTTTTATTAATCTCATAGGCATGTGAAAATCTTTGCCGCTATACCAGAATTTTGATTCCAAAGGATTTGCCTTTGTGGAGGGAATCAAATGGTACCTGAAATGCATGCTTTCATATAAACACTCATTCCTCACAAAAAGAAAAAAAAGTTTCAGACAAATACCTGTATTTTTCCATAACCATATGGCTATGTAACAAAAGCATATGTAATGCAGTATACTGTTTTTTAATTAAATTATTGCAGTTGTTCCCTTTAAAAGGCCTGAAATAATGAAAGCATCTGTAATACACACTTTCAAATACTGAAATTATGACAAGGCTTGTATTATAGGTTAAGAAAGACTCCTTCAAAGTTTTCCTGTCACAATTAAAGGCTTTGTACTTGGCATTTTAGCTAAACCTGCGTACCCATGTTGCTCAACATACAACAACGAAACCAACAACATTAGCTAGTCTCATACAGGGAGTTAAGTTTAACTTTCAGGATATTCAACTCTTGTCAGACACATAAACTGTATTCTTTATACTTCTCTATACTGTTGTAACTGTAGACAAAGCTGTAGACATCTAAAGCATGCTTATCTCTTTTCTAGAAAAATAAGCAGATAAGAGATGATCCAAGGATTTCTTTTTGTGAAGACACTGTTCCAGCAGGCTTGAAGAGATTAGATCTGAATTTCATAGAATCCCTTCCCTGATAATTTACTAATCAAATCATGCTTACTTATACCCTAATTTGATACAGCATTAATAATTACACAAAGTTGGAATATTATGACTAAGCTCTTTAATCAAAAGACAAAAAAATACTAGTTTTTATTAAACACCACAATTAATCTTCAGGTATGTCACAGAAACTGTATCAAGTTCTAGCTAGCTTATGGCATAACTTAAATTGTAGGCCCACAGGTTCCTCAATTTTATTCTCTCTTGGAAATTTTTCCACAAAGAATAAGCTCTTTATGTTTCTCTTTCATTCTTGCATGATACAGAGCAGCACTGATTTTCATCTTATTTATCAGCAAAGTTATCCATAATCTCTCAGTAAATTCTTCAATTTAAAAAAAATTCCAAAAGTTGCTATTGTGACTAAAACCAGCTGTGATGTTTCCCCTATTGTTTTACCATTCATTGTCCCCAGATTTATCATTCCCTTTCGACAGACTCAGAGCTTTTTTGTCAAGCTTCTTAAAAAAAACCCCCAAACATGGAGTTACAAAATATTTTAAATATCTTCAATATCATTAAACAGTCTCTTAAGGAAAGCCTAGGTTTTGTTTATTAAAAAAATACAACAACTTTAAACAAGAATTTTAAAAATAATAATCCTAGCTGATATCTAAAATAACATGGAAGCAAACAAATATCAAGTTTTCTCTCCATTACATTTGTTGGTAAATGTATATATTGTTGTCTCACCAGTTCACCAATTTGCTACCACTGACCTGGCAAACTGAATTTAAGTATAAAGAAAAACTGTTGGCATGATCAAGAGAGAATCTGCAAGGATGAAAGCTAGCATACACATTAAAAAACAAAACAAAACGACTGAAAGGAGAAGAAAAGCAGAGAATCTCAGGTTAAATGCATACCTAACAGGAAAGGCTTTTCAGACCCAGCTTTTTTTTTTTTTCCCCTGGAGTGAAATCAAGAAACAATTGTCACAAGGAGCCTTCCAAGAACCTGTTCGTGACAAAAACTTCATTATGTTGTCAACGTGCACATGTATTATTTTTTTTTTAAAAAGCATGAAAATGTGTGGCAGGAAAAGGGTTGCAATTAGTTTTCTACCAGAAAGTCCATTTCAGAGTTACAGGACCTATTGCTTTGAGTCTCCTCTCTATATAACATTTACCTAAAAAGATGTGTCACCATATACATGCCACAGACAAGATTTCAGTATTAACTATCTGGAAAATTTAAAAGAGCTTGGACTAGTCTATTAAGATAATTCTGAAACATCTGACCACTCTTAGGGACAGCTAGACAGATGACTAGACTGATCTGCTATAGCTTTTCTGTTGTTCAATCATGCGCATTCAGTGATACCTGCGTATCATCCTTTAAGTTTCTAAGCCATCAACCATGTATTCCTTATCTTTCTGCAACTTTAAAGTATTAAAAGTAATTTGTATTCTTACTCCACAATATTGTAAAAAAACCCAACTTCATCTTGTAGAATCAGATATAACACTGCTATTTCTGAAAACAACTACTTCTGTGTATAAAAACACTACTTGCTATCTCTTACTGTGACTCACTTAACAGATGTACACACAAGCAATTGCTGCACAGCAGCTGACACTAATTTGATGCCCTGCACTAGGGTGTGTTCTCCACCAAAGTCAGCTCAAACCATTGGTTACAAGAAGAACACTGGATTTTAAGTCCCTGCAGTTTAGCAAGACACTGCTTTGAATTCAGATGAATGCAATACAGCACTGCTGAAGCAAAATACAGATTTTGTTAAGCCAGTTAACAATAGGTAACCACCCATGAAAGCCATAAGACAGAATCAGGTGAAAACAATGCAACTCACATATTTAATTCTGAAAACGAACTTTATTCTGCAACTTCACACAGAAAACTACTGTGAGTTATCACCAGGTGTTTTAGGCATTACAACCATCATGTACCACCATGAGGGAAGTATTTCAAAAAGGTATCTGTGTGAATCTGTTATGCAGTTTATAATTTCACTGTATTCTCTCATCAGCTACTACGTAATACAATGCCTGAAGTAAAATCTGAAATATGATGTTCTGCTCATTGGCATAGAAATATAAATTAAAACAATATAATGCAGATCAGCATATGTTTTGAAGAATATATACTTTTTCACAGCAAAAATATTGAATATCACCTTCATGTACCACTTGCATACATGTATATGTTTACACCTTCATGAGTACTCTTTACTTATATAAACCAAGTAGACCAAATTTCTTTCTCCATGTTTGCTCATCATCTAAAAACCTCTGCAGAGGCTCCTGCTTTGATGGCTATAACCTACTCCAATGGCAAAGCTGCAAAATTATATAAAGTTTTTCTGCAGCAAGGACTTACTCATGATGTATAGAGAAGTGGGCTGAAGGAGGGTCTTTCAAGTTCTTCCTGCCCCTTTACCCAATTTTTGAGAAAAAAGGAAAAAAGGGAAAGAAAGAAAGAAAGAAAAAAAAAAGGCTTCTTTTCACTGTTCTGGAAGCTCAGATTTCTAGCACAGTCACTGTAATAAGAGATTCCTCAAACAAGAGACATTCAAAGAGTGCTGTAGTTGCTTTTGCAAAGTAGTAGCTCTCAGGGCTTTTTCCAAACTAAAAATCCATATACATAAAGAACTCTGATTTCTTTCAAAGCAGCCATTAGTTTACAATAAGTTTCAAGATGAACGTGGACTAGAAGGCTGTAACTGGAACAATGACACTGGCCTCCAAAACCATATCCCTCTTGAAGTTTTTTTCATAGGACTCTATAAAGTAGTGCATCCCTATCTTGGACCATTTTGCTGCAGTACCAAGCTTCCCACAAATGCTAGAAAACCTACAAACTGAATTTATTTTTATTTCAGAACAAGGCATAACAAGTACAAGTGTTGTGCTACCTAACACTTAGGAACTGAAACCTTTTATAGGTTATTGTGTGAAGCTTATGAGAGGACCCAGAAATATATTAAAAAAAAAAGTATTTAAAAAGTTGTAGAAATATCATGATCCACATTTCAACTAGGGAAACAAAGATCTAGATCTACTTGAGGAGAAACTGACATAAGGAAAATCCTCTATGCCCAGAAACCAAACATAGGAAGACCAATTTCAACCATTCTATTAGTAATTACTGAAGATGCAGAGTCCAGTTAAGCCTTTTGCATTGCTATAAATTCAATATAGAATAGAAAAAAATACAAAGTATACAAAACCATCCATTTACAAGTAGTGCAAATTGAAGCTGTACAACATAAAACTCTGAAACAAAAAAGCAACGGCACCTGAAATACCACAAAAACTCTCCAACAGTCTTATACACATAAGCCACATGAACTTCATTCATTATTTTGATCAGTGTTCATTACATGGGGATTAAAAGTGAAGACCTGGCCTAAATCAGGCAAGTAAAGGGAAAACAGTAAGTAGCGCAGAGGAGTTTTATTTGGATTTTAGTAAGAGTTCACATGATGCCATGAGAAACTCTTGAGACTTTACTAATTGTGACCTTTCGTCCTTTATAAAAAACATCTGGTTTTTCTTCAGTGCCACCTTCTTCACAATGGCTGTCATACAGTTGTTTTCCTTTCATCTTAAGGATGCCTTCCCACACAAGTTTCATATGCTACATACCAAAATTACATAGAGGATTGAGACAGGACTGCATCTCAACCCTTAAAGCAAGTCAACATAGCAGAAAATAACAACATTCAGCTGGAAGGAATATTCTCTTTATTTAAATGACAAACAGCTGAGCTGACCAGAAGAACCTGGAGTTTTCACCCCATGAAAAAATAGCCCAAAATAAATAATTTTTTGGGGAAGAAGGTGGAAATGTCTTCACATATCAAAAGTACTCTTCCTTATTTTTTTCACCATCTTTAGAGTCTGATAAACAGTTTTCTTAACAACTCCCTCCTCCCCAAAATTACACTAACAGCTTAGAATTATGCATGAAGACATTGCTTCTTCACAGCTTCTAAAAATTTATGATTCAGAAACTGTCCAGCAGATACAGTCTTCCTCCATATGCACCTCGTTCAAGCTATCTTCACCTCAAAATTTTCTAAGGTTGCCCTGAGCTGTTTCTTCAGCAACTCTATTATCTTTAGGCCACGGCTTGTGTTGCAGGATATTTTGCTCTGCTGGCCACCGCAAGGATTCTCTCCTTGCCTTTTTTGACAAGTTGTGTTCTATGCAGTCTTCCTGCTAGGCCTTAAAAGTCTTGTGTATGCAGTCTGTGAAAATGAACCAAAGTAGTCATCTACTTCAATAAAAAGTTTACCAGTTCATTCAAAACACTACCTCCATCTGCAGATGTTTCAAAAGACAGAACACAGATGACTCAGACCTCTTCAGCAAGTTTAAGGATTCCTGTGAGCTTCTTCAGTCTGTTTTTATAAATAGATGCTCATTTTTGAGCATTTTGCACTAAAAATAACTTCAGAAGAACTCAAAACCAGCTAGCCTTAATTTGACTATGAACAAACAGGTATACAGATTTTAATGTCTTCAAGCATCAAGTATTTAAAATCTACTTTTTTCAGAGCATAAAGCAAAAATTGAATACACACTAGGACTCTGTCCCCCTTGAAGATAGATCACTGTCAAAATTATGGTGAACATTTCTTTGTTTCAACTGCAGTAAAAAGCTTCTTCACAAAAGAATAAGGAATGAAAGAGGGTCCACCAACATTTTTGATCACATATACCTTCTCAACATTATGATGTTTCACCAAACAGGGATAGAGAGAATCAGTGCTAACAAAGTAACATTTACATTTTTGATTCTCTGGTACACTGTTTTCTCCTCCAGTCTTTGCTTTCTTACCAACATTTCATGAAGAGGATGAAGACCCTTACTTTTAGGATGTGACTTTTAAAAATATTTTGAATAATTTTACTTACTTATATTTTCCTAGCTTTACCTCTTCCTTCCACATGCACAAAATTTCTTCTACTCTTACCCTCTCCTTAAATGACTCAGCATTTAGGAGGCATTGAACTAGACATATAACATATTATTCTGGCCACCATAGCAAAGTTCCAAAGAAAGGAGTCTGAATAATATCCATAGTTAGGGAGTAGATCCACATCATATGCCTATAAATGGCATATTAAGGCTCACAAGAAAATACAGGTTAAAGGATGCATAGTTACAAGAACAGTCAAAGAAGAAAAAATGGGGTTTTTTTCCTCAACTGTCCACGGTATACATGTATAATGCCATCATATCTTTCTTTGCTTTTTCCACATGCTAAAAAAACCCAAAACAAAACAATTCTAAATACAGATGTCTGTCTGTACCTAACTATGAACGTATTTTGGATAATTCTCTTTATTACCAATGTGGGAGTAATCAAAATCTCATAAGTAGGATTTATTAGAATAGAGCATTTATTTTAATTCTAGAAAAGGATAAAAGCAAGTACTTAAAAATTCCTTCCCCTCAATCAAAACCCTTTCTTGTATCTTTCACAATCAATTGCATTCTGTTTTATTTATGGGTTGTTTGGGTTGTTTTTGTTTTACACCTTTGGCAGACTTCCACCTGCCCTAAATTATTGCTCTATAGAAAAGATTATAGTAAATGTTAAACAGAACAAAATAAGTAAAATATTTATTATATTATTGGTAAACTAGATGAAAGGACAAAGAAATTACTTCATGCAAGGAAAGCCACAAGATGGAAGTTGGGGGTGAGGATGTTGGGTATGACGACCTGGAAGCAAGACATGCAAAAATCCATCCAGACAACAAACATAACACTGGTTCTTTCCTTCAATTAAATGGAACAAAACAATAGAAATTTGATGCCAGAAGAACAAAGTCAACATAGCGTCACTCTCCATGAAGGCCCAAGATTAAAGAACCCTCCTGTGGGGAAAAACTGCAGCATTAGCATTCCCTATGCTTAAAAAGGACCGAGCGAGTAGAAAGAAGATCCACTTTACACAATGCTCAGCAGCAAGCACGCCCAAGGAAATCAATATCCATTCTATCAGCACTGATTCCTGCAGAGCTTTACCCCAACAGGTAGATACAAGGTAGGGCATAGGAAGGATAGGCATTGGCAGCAACATTGCTGTGGGCAATGCTGGGTAAGCAAAGAGAGTAGTGGATACTCTCCTCTATGGTTTCCCAATCAAAAAAACCCCACATCTAGAAAACACGGAGGAAGCGTTATTCCCAAAGGCAGGTCTGCAAGCACTTGTAAATCCCTGTCCTCTCCAAAGAGGGGAACAGCAAGGCCCTAGTGTTTAAGTGTATTTAAAAGAGTGCTCTCACTTTAAAGGGGTATTATTTCTGAATGTAGTATTCTTTTAGGTAGTTCCAGTTTCCAACAATCAAACAGCTTTTATGTGCCATTCATAATATATTGGTGCTTTTAGAAGCCCCCAAAGGCACGTACTGGTATCCACATAATAATAAGCTAGGAAGAAACCCTTCTGCCTAATAAAACCTCAAAACTATGCAACTATCTCATCTTTGTTTTCAAAGATTATTCAGTGCCTCTGTATTAATTCCACATAATAAATATCAACAAAAGCACAAATAACACATATTAAATTCACTGTCTAAAATTTCAAAAGAAATGCAATTCAATAGGTAGGAACTTCACTATAGCTAAGTCCTTCAGTAATGCCATACATACTGATCTGCTTTGCTGTCTCTTCTCTACCATGGTAGTATCTTCCTATTCAAACCATCTTTACCTCCACTTTATGTTTTACTCTGTAAGAAGGAATAAATTTTTTGAATAAAAATATATAAAATAGGATGGAATCATTCTAAGCTACATCCTGAGTGATATAGTTTGGACATATTTACTTCATGACCAAGTTATTCCACAAAACCAATGTTTGTTCAATTCTATACAATTTCGGGGGAAAAAAAAGAAAAAACAATTTTCTATCTGTATCTGTACTAAATGGAATATTAGATCTTGTAATTAAATGAAGAATGCAGGTATTATTTGGCAAAAAATGGCAACACTACAGTGGTCTTCACTGTTCATATGCTGGCAGGAAACCAATATTGCATTTATTAGGTAGTGCATGATACACTCAAAGCTAAGTAACATATGCTGCAAGTTCAGGATTCTAAAGAAGCTCCCTATGCAGACATTTCTGCCGTCTAGAGCTGTTTTGGAAGAAGCATTTTGTTGATGATGGTATACCATAAGTGAAAACACCAGAATCTATGTTGATCAGACAAGTCAAATTTGCGTAATTCCCATTGCTTTTATCTACAGTTCACCTTCTGAACCATCCTAAATTGAAAATAATTATTTTTAAATTAACACGAGGGAAATTACACTCTTGTTTAATTACATGTCCGCCTTTAATTCCTAAAAATGGTTGCAAGGACCACCATTAAGCCTCAAAGACCTGCAGATTTAAACATACAGTTCCACATCACATATCACTGTTTTGAAAATTCTGCAGATGAGATTCTTTTTACTCTACCTTGTCATGTTTCTGCTGGTGCCTTGCCCTAGTATCCAGGATATGGTAAGGAGTCTCAGAGTCTCTGTTGATGTAATAGATTAGTCTTGAAGGCAGTGTGATTTCTTTCTGGATTGCATTGCTGTAGCTGTTATTTTTACTGTTACTGCTGTTACTCTGTTGAAATGCATTCTCTTCATCTGCCAGTATTCCCTCTATACTGCTTGCTGTTTCATTCCAGTGTGGGCCTGTGGAAGAAAGATATGCCAGCCATAAATTAGATGGCAGAATGTGTTTATTTCCATTAAAAAGCTACATATTTGCTTCCAGTTTTCAAACATTCTACTAATCACTCAAGCAAACAAAAAGATAGCTTACTCATTGAGCTAGATACGATTCATTTTTCACACATAAAATGGTTTCAGAAAGAACATTGTTTATTTAATTGCATATACGTTCTCATATGTACACATAGATTGTAAATATTTTAATGCCTCTGAACCTCCAAGAAGGAAAAAAAAAAACCCAACCAACTTAATGGATATGTAGTTACCCCCTACATCCTCTTCGATAGCTAAATTCATTCACAAGAAAAAAAAAAAATCTACAAAAGGCTAAGAATACTCCCCATGTTCCTAAGATAAACTGAATTCAGAGTCCATGTGCACTGAATGCTAAACTTCCTATTATGTAAAGGGAATTGATTTCTACTTCTTTTAACTTTGACAAGAGCCCTTTTCTTCAGTAGCACCTTTTCAAACGCAACCCAGTAACCCTCCTCATTAAATTTTCAGGAGTCAATCAACACAATGTAACAACATAACATTACAATGTAACAGCAGTGTAACAACAGTAATAACACGACGCACAGACAGACTACATCCACATTCCCCACGTCACCTACATGCAACGGAGAGCAAACAAACACCGATGAAACACAGGAAAATCCGACGGCGAGCTGCCAGTGTAGCAGGTCCCGGTGCACACGTTCAAAGCCCACCCGAGCCTTTGGTGTCGCATCCCTGCCGGGCGCCTGTCCACGCACAGCATCCCTGCCCCGCATCCCTGCCCCGCATCCCTGCCCAGCATCCCTGCCCCGCATCCCTGCCCCGCATCCCTGCCCAGCATCCCTGCCCAGCATCCCTGCCCAGCACAGCACACTGCAGCACCGGGGCCGCACGTACCTCTCCTTTGTGCAAGCAAGCAACCCAAGGAAACACCGGCGGGTTTACACACGCCGACAGACACGTACACAGAGCTGGCCGCGGGCAGGGATGAGGGAAGGGCTGTGAGGGCAGATGGATGTTGCCGGGGTTCATGGCGGGGGGCCGCAGACCCCTCACACACAGACACAGACCCCTCACACACAGACACAGACCCCTCACACGCAGACACAGACCCCTCACACGCAGACACAGACCCCTCACACGCACACACAGACCCCTCACACGCACACACAGACCCCTCACACGCACACACAGACCCCTAACTATCGCTATCCCAATAAACACTACCACTGATTATGACAACCGCTAAAGACCACAGCCACAAGCGATCACAACCACATATTATCCTTACCCGTAACACTAACCTTAAACCTAACCCTAACCCTAGCCGAAACCTTAAATCCCACTAACCCCAAAACCCACTACCTCAATTGTCA
>JAWWEE010000162.1:25927353-25941452 GCA_035221455.1 Xenops minutus | reverse complement strand
CGGGGGGGGCGTGCGCGCGTGCCGCCACCGCCTCGCGCACGCGCGCTCCGGGCCCGTGGCGGGCGGGGCCGCGCGGCAGCCGCTGTCCGACGTGCTGCCCGCTCCGGGCACAGCGGGCACGGCGGGCACGGCCCCGCACCGGGCACAGCGGGCACGGCGGGCACAGCGGGCACGGCCCCGCTCCGGGCACACCGGGCACGGCATGGTCCGGGCCCCGCGGCCCGCACAGCCGGTCCCTTCCGCGGGGTGCCGGCAGAGGAGCGCGGGGTGTGGCCGCCCCGCAGCACCGGGGCCCGCCCCCGGCACGGCACGGCACGGCCGAAGGTGGCCGCGCCGGGGATGGATCCAGGGAGCTCTCGCGCAGAGCGAGCCGGCGCTGGGCAGAGCTCGGGGGGCTCAGCGGGGCAGCTCGCCCTCCCGAGAGCGGGGCAGGAGGGACGCCCCTGCCAGAGCCCGCATCCCTTCCCGAGAGCAGCCCCTGCCCCGGGCTCTCGGTACAGCCTCGGCTCCCCTGCCCCCCTCCCAGCGCCTCCCGCCAGCAGCTCGGGCAGCAGGCAGCCCACCCTCGTTCCCTTCTTCAGTCCCTGCGAGCCGCTCACCCTCACAGACTGCAGCCCGCCTGCAGTGAAGAGGGTGTGGAGGTGAGGACCACATGTCACCGAAAAAAAGCGTGCGTACATTGCCAAAGGAAATGAACGAGCGTACAATAAGCGGAGCGGAGGAGCGCAGGGAGGTGCGCGGTCACACTGTGATGTGCTGTGAACCCGCCGTGCTCAGCAGCAGAGCCCCTGGGCCACACACAGAAGGACTGGGGCATTTCTGTGCAGCAAGTAGCATATCTCATGCTTCAGTCCAACACGCCTGGGGTGAGCCAGCAATATAAAGAATAGTTGCAAAGATAAAAATAACTTCAAAGAGGTATGAGATGATCTGCTGCTTTGTATTCATTCCGTGACTTCAGGAGTCAGAAAACCTCAGTTCAGAGACAAGTTTAGATAAGGAGTTCTTAGCAAACATTTTGCCCAGCAGACTTCTAATATCCAAGAATAGATATGTTTTATTTTGGTGCAGGTCTTGCTGCTGAGGATATAAAGATATTTCTCCTTTTTTTTGGTCGGGATATTGCTTTTTATTTGCCATCTTATTCCTTCTAATCTGAGTCTGCATACCACATGGATTTCCAGAAAGAAAGGAATTTTCTGTTTCACATAATTTTCTCTACATTCCAGCCTGAATTCATTATCATTGTTAATTTAGAAAATAGAAGCAATTTTACAGATCAGACTTACTATGCAGACTACTCCATAGCATTAGTGTTATTACTTATTTAAGAATTAATTCTGAATTCTGATGCTGGGCAAATAAGTCCTGCTTGTGGAAACTTAAAATCTAGGTGTGTAACACCAGACAAACACATAGAAGGGACACACCCCTGGGATGACCAGGTATGAAAAAGAATAGAAAATGTTCCTTAGGATTTCTCAGTTGTCTTGGTCTAGTGAGAAAGTTGTACCAGTTTCTATATAAAATGGTCTCCCTTAGGGCTCACATTCCCAGACACTTTCCATGCAGCCCACCCAGCCCAGCTGTTTCTCATCATTAGATATCACTAGAATATTTCAACCAACAGCAGCTCCTGTTTTTCCCCATAAACATAAACACATCAAAGGATCAGTTATGTCAGTGCATCTAGATCTAAAATAAATACAATTAAAACATACTCTAAGAGCAAAGAACAAAATAGTAGAATAACCATGTAATTAAAAAAATAAATCCAGAAACTAACTTTCACCACACACCAAAAAAACTGTAGCAACAACGAATGCTAGAAACACCTTCTCTCTGAAAAAAACCCCAGTTCTTAATTTTGCTGGCTTGATTTTGAGGGGAGGAAATAATGATTGCCTCTTTCTACCAAGGTTGTCTAGGGCAAAGACTTTCTAAAGTTCTTTTAACTCACATACAAGCCTGCAGCAGAAATAATCACCTGAATAACCATCTAAAGCAGACTGCCTACTCTCTCAGGCCCTGGGCACACAGCTCAAGCTGTGCCTCATAAACCTGCTACAAACCTTCAGATGGTCATATGCAGTTCACAGAGCATGATCAGCTCAAGATGAAGTACCTCACAAGGAATGACAGTTGTACTTTTTTTTTCTTTCCTCCAAACTTGCTTTTAACTTTGAAAGACACTATGAAATAATCCCAGATAGATTGCACTGCAGATGTCTGAAAACAAAATACCAGAAACGTGGATTGTCATAGCAGCATCTGTGAAAGAATCTGAAATGTCCAGGTGATAGAAATTGAAACACTGAAGTCAGAGCACACAGGAAACAGCTGGCAGCTGGAGCCTCAACACTGCCTGAGGAGCAAATACATACGATGCAACGTACACACTTGCTTTCAATCAGGGTAATAAATACGTTTTAGATCACATCTTCAGATGATTGCCCAGAGCTTTTCAATTCCTTCCTCCTTTATCAGGATGGAGGTCAGTGAGCATATGGGATGAAATTTCGTAGTGCTACAAGTCAAATGAAAAAGACTTCAGATGCAAAACTGCTGATCATAGTCTTGACTGTCCATATTGACAGTCAGCTGGGAGATGTTAGTCCAGACTCTGATAACCCAGTCATAAAGATACAACCTTCCAACATGATCAAATGCCTTTCCTGATATGACCTGCAAAAAGTCAGCACATCATTTGACCTTGGAAAATCTCTATGTAAAATATGTTTTTAAAGAATTTGTTCCTTACCAAGGCATAAATAATATTGATCTTGCTGACTGAGCACAATAAGACTGTTTTACTAGGAAATAAAGAAAATTTCTGGATTTCAACAGTAGTCTCTTATCTATTTCAAGAATCCATGTAGCAAGTCCTTTAAAAAATAAGTAGGTGGGGTGTTCCTGGATATTCCTCACAGAGAAAAACTGGTTTCCACTTTAACAGAAATATTTCTGTTGTGGATGGAATATGAAGGAGACAAGTTCAGGAGGCGCAAACATGGATAACTAATTTATCAGAAAGCCTTTGGAAGGATGCTGAAAGAACACTGGCTCTCAAATTACAATAATGATGATCATTACAGAAGAGTAAATCACTAGTGCAGTCAGTCACTTTGGTAATAACAGGTGACACCAACTGGGCAGCTCTATACTGACCTTGGGCGATGAAGGGTATAAATGCCATGGGTAGCAGGCAGGACACCCAGCACAGCAGAGACAGCCATTGCTGAGCCCTGCTGTCAGGGAAGGGCCGTAGTCAAGTCTGATTAGGATTTATTCATGTTACTGTGGCACTAGCAGGCTCAGCCATAGGCCAGTGACCTACTGTGCTCTGTGCTGAACAGGCACAGGACAAAATGACAGACCCCTGTTAGGAGAAATTTCCTTTTTATTTGCAATAGCAAATAACCCAGCCAGTGCTGTAAATAACGTAAGAAATGTAACAGCTCTAGGAGGGGTACCAAGCACACCACAAGTCTAAAAAGCGGTAATTACAGAGGGGACATTGAACAATAGACCCTCATTAGCTGGCACATAACTAATCCACACAACCTGTAATCTGCATGCAAAAGAAGGTGGTAGCCATTCTCTAGTCTCAACAGGGGGTTAACAGCTAAGACAAAGCTGAACTGAAACTTCATGCCACCCATATTTCCTTACTTTATATCATATCCAGTGTAAGTATGGATAATTTATACTTAGAAGGAACCTGATAATTGCAATGAACAATGCATTGCATTAGTATAAATTTTTTTAGTCAAACGTGTTTGAATACTCACTGATTCTCCATATTCAGCTATTCTTAAAGAGCTCCTTAGTCAGTAGAGTGAAAGAGAATATTGCTACATGGAAGGCTGTTAGAAGTTTTTTTTAATTATACGACCATCTCTTCCTTCACATCCCACCACCTAACAATGCAGCAGCAACCCAGCATTTAGTCAGAAAAACAAGTACTTTTCATTTATTCTGTTTCTTTTAGCTTCTCTAAGGACATTTTAGATACCGAGGGGGCAGAGAGAGGGAGAAGCATTAAGTGATACATTAACGTGACAAATCCATAAGACAGATTCAGGAAACAGAGCACTGACTCTAGAATCTTCTGAAGTGAGCATCACTTTCCAAACTGCAGATCTAACAGAGCTGGGTTTCCATTAGTCTTCACTTTTCCATCTTCTGTATTTCAACTTGATACACTCTAGAGGAAGAGCTTCCTCCTGTTATTTACTTTGTATTTCAACAGAGCCCTAAACAGAGTTTTCCCCTCCATGTACAAGAGTGGAACTATGTAGAGTATTTGGCACAACACTATTTTAAACACAGTAATACTATAAAATAAAATATAGTAAAAATGCCACTTTTCTATCAGAATTGTCACTCGTTTACCAAGATCTGCATGCACATCATCATTAATAACTCTGCTCACCAGAGGTACTGCACAAATGAACTCTTTTGCAAATAGTATATGGTCCAGTACTTCAGGGTAGAATATACACAGTAATTAGGATATACTTGCCAGCTCCTTCCCCTCAACACTGTGAAATGCTAATGTTAAGGTCAAGTTAAGAAAGTAAGATTATAAAAAGAATACATCTTACCATGTTCAGTGGGAAAGGGAACACAGCTGTGCTGCTAATAGCAAATGGGTCAGAGGGTTTACTAATTGCAGTTCAAATTGTATCCAGGTGAAACTTGGCATCAATCACGTAATTCTGATTGCAGGAAAAAATATTTTGAACAAACCATGACAGACTAATTTCAGAATTAATTCACTGTGTCCTCTTGTATAATTTACTAAGCATTCATAGCCAAATGATTTTACAAGCTATTTAGAAGGATTCCTCGGCAGTGTTTAAACAACTGCATGTAACTGCATACAAGATACTGCAGTGAGGGTTTATGCCATCAACGGAAATATTATGATACCAAAAACTCCAATTATTCACCATGTTGTCCAAACTTTTAATGAGAGAGAGAGCACCAGCAGCAGCAACATGATGGTCAGCGAGGCTACCCAGAACACATTTGTCAGTGTTCTGGTATGGATTTACTTAGCAAGTAAAACATATACCACCAGCAGGGAAAAAAATGCGGCTCTTCTGATAAGAAAGCACTTCTAACTGTGGTGTGACAGCAGCCTGCTCCTTGCTAGCTTGTTTCACTTCTGTGAGGTAAAATGTTAAAATAGTGTCAAGAAACTAAGATGGGGTGGCAGGGGAAATCTTATTTAAATATGTACTTTGATTTTTATATCCTTCAGAATAAATACACAGAGTTCATATCCCAAGGACTTGCCACAGCTGATCAAACATTTCCAAGTGGTAGGTTTTAAAAAAGCTAGATTGCAGCTATTCCACTGCAGCTTTGGAAAGGGGAGGGAAGATATCATCACTCATTCCCTGACACACTTGCACAGGGGAGAAGAGGACTGCAAGGGATCTCTGGAGTCATCAAGTCCAGCCTGCCACCAGCTACCATTGGCTATTCCATTGTACAGTTCAGTCCACATATTGTACTTAAAACTAATTGGGGGTTTTGACCTTCTACTGCCACTTGAAGGCTGTTTCATAAGCTCGTGGTTAGAATCACTCAGTAAATCCTCCTACTTCCCAGACTAAATTTATTCATGCCCAGCCAAAACTCATTTGTTCTTGTGCCAACGTTAATACTGATAGCTCATTCCCACTGCTGGTAGAAATGACCAGGCTCTTGATGCTTACAGCATCTAAGCCCAAGTGATAGGTGAAAATTTCATGAGACTGAAGTTGAAAACATCTCTCAGCACAGAGAGATCCCAAAGAGTAAAGGCTGCATTAGCTTGAGAAGCGGAAGGAATATGGCCATGCCAGTACAATGCATATTTGAGCTACTAAACTATCCTGGGAAAAGGAGCTTACTATCTATAGCTAGTATTACTTGGAAGACGGTTTACTGGGCATGCACATGCAGAATTTAAAGGTGTTATAGTTGCTTTTCTAATGTTCACCCCAAAATAAAGGTATTCTTCCTTCTATAATAGGCAGGTGTTGAGGTGCTGCTCAGGTACACAGTCTTGCTTTCTATACAGTCTTGCATTCAGCAGAGACACCTGTGCTGATGCTGTTCTCATCACTGCTATGACCCTCTGCTATAAAAGGTAGGTAAAAATGCTGAGAAGCAGCAATGTTCATCAGATAGGGAAAATCCTGGTGTTTCTATAAAATGCAGCTCTACGAAACAGGGATAAAAAAAAAACCCAGAAACTGTTTTATCCAATTAAGCATCCTGTCTTTTCTTCATAGACAAATTTGGACCAGTTTCCCTGCTCCTTCCCTAATTAGGCATAGAGATGAATCAGACATGAAACACACTATCTTGAAAAATTCCTTTTTGAGGTTGTATCTAGGCTTTGGCACTGATTCCTCAGAGAGCCTAAAACATTTAGTCATAGTTTCTCTAGAGACATGGCCCGAACCTTTAAGAAAAATCAGTGAAAAATATTATCAGATTGTTGCACTAAAATCCTAGGGTGTCCCCAACACATTTGAGTACAAAAATATACTTTTTATCACATAAATGACTTGAAGTGTTGGACATGGATCACAGATTGGTGTGTTATGATCCCTACATCAAGGACCTTCTAAACTAATTTCCTTGTAAGTTTTATAAACAACCAAACAAAGTCCTCTTTCATCTTCTTCCCACCAATCAGTCTGGACCTATGGTTTCCCAAATCTTAAAAAGGTCAGTCACAGATTTGGTCATTCTCAAGGCTCACTTGTCAAAGAGAGTATCTGGTAACATCAACATAGATGTTTTGTAACATTGCATCAAAATTATCCACAGATCCTAGTGAATGTTTCATATAATTTCTGCTGTTAGTTACTTCCTAAGGAAGCATGAGTAAATTTTCAGTCTCCCAAAGCACAGAAAGAATCACAGCTTGACAATATTTTTACTAGTTGACTGGACTCAAACTGCCAGTGCCATAATGCAGCAGATACTCCAGGGGTTTACTACTTCTGCTTTATCATCTTTGTACAAATGCAAATAAAACCCAAGCAGTCTTTCCCCAATGTAGTATGCACCCCTCAGGGTTCTTGTAAAATTTCTGGACAAAAATCTCAGCCACAAATCTTTGAAGGACAAAAAACCCCTAAGTCCTCACAACCATGGAAGTGGATACTCCCTCTCCTACACCCACAGGAGCCACACACAGCCTGACCGTGTGGATTGTCATGTCAAGAACCCACACTTGGGGGATGTAAAATTATGTCTTCTACCCCGCTGCTTCCATTTTTCCTCTCACCCACATGAATTCACACTTAGTCACCCTTCAAAGATCTTATTATTTCTCTGTAAGCATATGTTCCCCAAGATTTTCTGGAATTGCTTATCTCACTAGTTAACTATAAGTTTAAACACACATTATTATTTGTTGTTACTATGGAAATCTGGCATGTTTTTTAAGACATCCTTGGAAATTGAAGCAGTGTTGTTTTATTCTTCATGGAGTATCTTTGTTGCATGATTACATGATTGAAAAAGTGAAAGTTTTCCTATAGTCCCCTCTGCCAAGAACCTCTGCCAAGGTTTATTATTCAAAACCCATAGTTCAAACCCAACTTTTTCTACTATTACTTACAAAATTGCTTCTTATGATGAATTAATTTGCATTTCTCTCTTCCATCCATATTTTATGCTTAAGAAATGCTCCAATATTAACCACTTTTCAGTTTCTCATCTCTTCATCCTGTTTTTTACAT
This sequence comes from Xenops minutus, assembly GCA_035221455.1. Lineage (NCBI taxonomy): Eukaryota > Metazoa > Chordata > Aves > Passeriformes > Furnariidae > Xenops > Xenops minutus. Next base: position 25,933,698 of record JAWWEE010000162.1, on the reverse strand, counting down.
GCGGGCACCAGAAGCCCCAGAAATAAGGAAGGAGGTCACTTCCTTTCTCAAGGTTGTTGCCTTAAGAAACCAAAGGCTTCAATGCATATGGATGTCAAAACTACTTTTTGATGCAGATGAGCCAAAGGGGCACAGTTGTTTGTGTGCACCAAGTGCCAGCTACTGCTCAAAGTGAGACATCACCAAAAGCAGCTCATACCTCTAATTCAGGTTTAGTTGCACCATCTACAATATGACAGTTAAAGAACTTCACATCAATATTAAGAAAGCCATAGGAATGTATTAACTTGCAGTAAAAAATATTTGCTCATTGCAAACAACTCCAGAAAATTAGCTGCTTCTACTTGTAGCTGAAAAGGACCAGTTTGCTGATAATAAAAGCATTGCAAGAATCTAGTGCCTGAAGAAGAACCAAAATAAATTAAAAAAAAAATCTCACTGCTGACTAAATTGCATTTCAGACCAAACCCTATTCTCATATCCAATGTGTACACAAAACTTGGATCATAGGTGTGCAAAATGAAGTATTTACTCACAGAAACTTGAATTATTCTTAATATTTATTACTTTTCTTATGTACTGATACTGCATGTGGAGCATAGATTTCAAAAGAATTTCTTCAATAAAGAAACAAATATGCTTCAACTCACAGATCTTGATGGACTGAAGCATTAAACAGCAGGGGAACATGCCCAAAGGTACAAAGCAGATTAACTGCACAGTCCAAAGGACAATCTGACCTATGCCAGCCAAAGGCATTTCAAGGCCTTTCCCAATGGACAGTGTTTCTCTGACTCTTTTTATTAAACATTATTTTAGCTCCATCCCAAAATTTATGTTGCTCTCCAACACAGTTATATAATCAATGAAACTTCCATTTACCAAAGGGATCCTGCAGAGCACAAAATTAGTCTTTTTCTTCATTCTGCTTATGGATAAATTGACTTTTCTTGTAGAAGAGAAAACTACTTCTAAACTGTCTTTGCTGTCCATTGATTTGATTAACCAATACGAAAGTATTTCACAACATTATACCACCTACAAACTTTAAGAGGGAAATAACAATAGCTAAATGGATATAGACAAGGAGTGTCACTGTAATAAAAGATTTTAAATATTCTTAGAACAAAACAATGTAATCAGAATTATATTATCTCTCTTCCATTATCTTGCTAAGTAATAACCACAAGATGCCCATGTAATTCTATTTCTCCTTCAGGAAATTTGGCCACTCAACAGTACAGTTCAAAACATCACCCTGTTTAATGATAGCTAGAGAATGATCCTATATTCTTGAGCCCAATTGTTTTAAGCTCAACTTTCCTAATCTACACTGCAGCTCAACACCTAGACGGGTGTTACCTCCTAGGAGCTACACCACTTGAAACCTCTCACTCTGGTTTTCAAGTGTATTTAGTCAATTCCAGTGCAGGAGGTATCCTTACAGATGTGGGCATATGGTAACAGTCCTCAATCTAGGCTTAGATAAGCTTACAAATAGCTTCTAGTGACATTTAAATGCAGGTTTCTGGAACCCTTTTTGGTCCCAGACATATGTGTAAAGGCAACGAGTTGTAGAGCCAAAACTAGAATCCGTACTGGAAGCACTAATGTGCTTATCCAGTCAGGGTAGAAAATGTTATTTGGCTGATATGAGCTGTCATGCAGCTGAACTGAGAGCTCAAATTTAAAATATTCATCATCATCATCCTAGCAATCTTCCCCCCTCCCCTCTCCAAGAGAGCAATGAAAAAACACTCTTACATTTTCAGATGCAACTGTTTTACTGAGGGAACATCTTTTGTTGCCAAGCCTGAGTCATCCCTACAGACTCATTTCTTGAAGAAGCATGCACGTAGAACTGACAGCTGATCACAAGCCATCTCCTAACTTCCATAAAATCTTATAGGTTTTAAAGCAACCTAGTAAAATTAAGACACAGTAACCTTATCTTTATAGTGGCAAACATTAATAAAATTCTCTGTTGCTATAGTTATGAAGAGGGAAGACTTTTTTATTCATAAAACTAGGTCACTGAGGAAATAACTTGCTCACACAGCCAGGGAACGCTATCCAAGTGTGCAGATAGCATATTTCCCAGCTTGTTATTACTGCAGCTTGGACTGCCCCATTTGCCTCTCAGCTGCTCCCACCACAGTTCTGGCACTGGACCTTGCAGGGCCCCCAGCAGCAACAACACAGTTCAGGAGCAATGGACCCAAGAGTTTACCCCAGTATTGCTGTGAGCAGAAATGAGACCTAGCGGCAAAAGAGTCAGGGCAGCAGCTTCAGCAGTTGGCATGTTAGAGTATTAACATGGCAAATAGTAGGTAGTAACAACTTCAACCTCTAAATAGTACAGATATTGGGTAAATAATATCCTTCACTGAGATTTTTTTTGGCTGATGCCACCATACCAGTCAGACCAGGTCAATACTGGCCACGCAACATGTGGGCCGGGAGATTCTCCCAGATAGCTTACTGCCACAGAGGAGCTCCAGATGCCAGATTGCCATGTGACATCCACCTTCTGGGGTCAGGCTTGGGCAGAGATGGGGGGCCTTGTTTGGCGACAATCAGCTTGGCAGGGTAAGTTACTGGGTAAAAGACTCTGAGGATACACAAGGAAAAGTGCTGAAGCATCACACTCAAGACCTGCAGGGTTTGGATCTGAAGGCCTTTGCTGGAAATACAAAGAGGCCCCCAGGTGACTGGCTCCCTCCCAACAGCCCAGAAGGCTCCCCACCACACACTCTCAGGTAGGTATGAGGGTCAGGCACTGAGCTCCTGCTCTGGCATGCTGCCTCCAGGCTCTTCTTTGGAGGAAATCTCACTGTCAGTGAAGATGCTAGTCAGCTTCTCTCCGAATTTCCCTGGTCCTTGCTGCCAGCCAGATCAGACAGTAAGTACCAGCCCCACAGCAGACTCGCTGTTGCAGCCAGGTCACCTTTCATACTCACTGCTGTGCTGAGCGGTGGGGCAGGAGCAGAGAAGGGCTCAGTAGCTGTAGCAATTGGGTAAGGGCAGCCAAGTCTCAGTGGGTGTGCTAGGGCTTTTGTCTTTCCCATTCCTTGGCTTCCTCTCATGTCGTTGTTGGAACTGAGGCAGCTGCAAACAAGGACTTCAGGTCAGCCCTGGGGGTGCCTTCCCTATTTGAACAGCCCTGGAAAGACCTGGAAGGACAGGAGCTCTCTGGGTTGCTTTCATGGTGGAATGTCTCAGGTTTCATTGAGGGTGTTTTTGCCCGGTCTCTTTCCAGCTCCTCTGCGGCGTTGCTTCATTGTCAGTTCAATGGAACCACAAATAATGAGGTAAGAAGTGCCAAATGACCATCTGGTAACCCTCCTACCACAACCTTCACAGGTCTTAGGTGGCTGCGTCAGGAGGAGATAGAGACATCCTTTGCTGCCTCCCCTGAAAACTGACTCTGTTTTGATGGAAGCAGTTGTAATCTCTTCCCACGTACCCTGCCAAACCCAAGCTCTGCCCACATGAATCCTTGGTATGATCTGCATTGGGCCAAAAGCAAGGCCTGTTACTTTTCCAATTGACATTTGAAGACAGTAGAAATTTCTTACTTTTTTTTTTTTTCATTTTACAGTAAAAATGTCCTCAAGGAATTTACAGAGATCTTTCCATTACCTTCTCCAGCAGACATTTCTGCCTCAATAGGAAAGGCGGCTGAATATCTAGAAGGCTCTTTGCTCAAGGCACATAGTAATTAGCATTCCTTGTGCCAGGAGGGAGAGGATTAGACTCTCCCCAGCCATCTGCCAAATATGCCTTGCCAATGTCACAAGAGCATTTTGCTATATAAACAACACAAAGCATATATCCATATGCAATTTTGAAATTTAGTAATTTTCCATTGAAAATAAAATATGGTTTTGCATTGTGCAAAAAGGAAAAGAAATGCAGAAATGCAACACAGCATAATAAGACACAGAGAGTGATGTTACTGAAACTTAAATTTCAATTTGGGGCATACTGACACTAGTAGTTAAAAATGGCCATGTAGTGCAAGTTCTCAGAGATTTCACAAATCACCTTCATAACATCCATACTTATTCAGCAAATGCTTTCATGATTAACCTGCTGAATAAGAAAATTGGAATAGGCATGTGAAATTTAAAACAGAGACTTCTAAATTTATTTGGAAAAAGTAATGGTGTAGGGCCTTGGAGGAAGAGACACCCATGCTGTCTCAACTCTCATTTGTTACACCATCCTTCACCAAAATATTTTCAGTTTCAACAGTTGTACTCTGCAGAAAGATAATTTAATCTTCTGGTGGATCATTATATATTCTTGCATTATGTTTCATTAGTCTGGAGCAAAATAGACTTGTTTTGTTTTCAGTTGCCTACCAAAGAGGATGCAGCTACAGCTCTGGAAGAGCCTGTGTCTCCTGTCCAGAACCTGAGCTGCTCAGGATCTGACAGACATCATTACAGAGACTCTTCCATGCCTGACCCCACTCCACTAGCCCAAGATTTGGAATGCTGGATAGCAGGTACATTGGTATCCTCCAGGTAAATCATGGAGAGCCTGGGAATAAGAATTTCCAAATATTTACTTGACAGAAATCCACTAGCTATACCCCTACAGGTAGGCCAACTTCTTGTTCGGCCTCCAAACAAACCAGGACCTCAGTGCTTCTCTACCTGCAACCCCCAATGCAAGTAACAGAAGTGGAAGAGAGAGAAGACAACATACAGCCTACTGTCAACTTGTGTCTTGTGTCAAGGCAATAAATACCAGTAAATTAAGACTTAAATACCAGTAAATTAAGACTTAAATACCAGCTTTCCTGTTGCTTTGATGTTCATAGCCTACTAGCTGTACCCTGAAATATGATAAAAACTTACCAAGACCTGCTGAGCAGTCTCAACATCCACTAATTTCAGAAGCAGAATATCAAATACACTGTAAGGACCAAACCTGGATGGAGTTTTATGCCTAAAAAGAATGTTTTCTATCTCTAATTTTTGTAATTCCTTTAAAATCTGTACAAACAACTCTGTTATGCTTCATGAGCCTTGTCACAAGTACAAGGCTTCACACTGGCACATTTTAAAAATAACCAGTGAGTAAGATCCTGTTCTCATTTCTATAAAAACCCCCCTACTGATGATAAAAATTGGTTAATAATTTAACAAAGTAATCTGAGTGTTCTAAAAGTGGCACAGAGCTGTTTGTATTTAAAAGAAAATGCTTAGTTATAGGAGATTAATCTGTGAGAGAGGTCTATTATTTAAGAAAGAAAACACTTCAAAACCCATTTGCATAGACTGCTAACATCACCAACCATGGGTAACTATTGGCTACTGGCTCAAGATGTCTATTCTCACGTTTAGAGAATTGCTCCGCTGAGAAAAGGCTGGCTACTTACAGACTGAAATATTACCCACAGAAGGTTAGGTAGTTCAGCCTGCATAAACCAGATCTAAATTCCACAGCTTTACCCGGGCCCCTACAAAGTAGTAAGAAAAGTTGCAATAAAATTTATTGATGTAGAAATTAGAAAGGAGGGTTAGTTTTCTTTTGTGAATTCTGGAAGGTTGTTTATCTCCACATGATAAAGGATCTCCATTTATTTTGAATGCCATTTTTAATGACATTCATTTCAGGTTACTTAGGGCCTGATCCTCATAAATATCTAGCAAATACAGGATCCAGACCATTCAAACCTCTAACATCAGTCAGCATGCATCTTGATTTGAAACTGAAGAAGGTCAAAACTAGTGAACATGTTTAAAATGTTTTTCTTAAGCATTTTACCTCAAATTTCCAGCCTGTAAAACAAACATAATACCAGATCATTTTTAAGAAATATTCTCAAGAAAAACAACTAATTGGAAATTATGGGAAATGGAAACAAAAAATGTCTTTTCTTTATTTGGTTAGTGCATCTCCACATCCCTCATGATTCATTTTATAGGCAAAGGTATAAAAATATTTTAAAATGTTTTATGACTGATATCTATATTCCAAAATTTTAATAATTAAATGGGGGGAGTTGTTTTGTTTAATGCATTATTTTTTACTATTCAGACAAGTTTAAATTTTCACAGAATATGCCCAATTGAAAGGGACTCAGAAGGATTATCAAGTCCAAGTCCCATCCCTGCACAGAACCTTCCCCAGGAGTCACACCATGTGCCTGAGAGTATCATCCAAATGCATTTTGAACTCTGTCAGGCTTGGTGCTGTGACCACTACCCTGGGGAGCCTGTTCAGTGCCCAACCACCCTCTGGGGGAAGAACTTCTTTCTAATATCCAACCTCAACCTCCCCTGACACAACTTCAGGCCATTCCCTCAGGTCCTGTCACTGGTCACCCCA
>JAWWEE010000162.1:25889386-25927253 GCA_035221455.1 Xenops minutus | reverse complement strand
TCTCCCCTCAGTCTCCTCTTCTCCAGGCTGAACACACCAAGTGCCCTCAGCTGCTCCTCATATGGCTTCCCCTCAAGACCCTTTACCATCTTCACTACCCTTCTTTGGACACTCTCTGATAGCTTAATAAGTCTTATGAGGAGCAGCTAAGGGACCTGGGTTTGCTTAGCTTGAAGAAAAGGAGAATCAAGGGGATCCTTATTGCTCTCTACAACTATGTGAAAGGAGGTTGTTGTCAGGTGAGGATCAGTCTCTTCTCCCAAAGAAGAAGCAATAGGAGGAGAGGAAATGACCTCAAGTTTCACCAGAGAAAGTTTAGATTGGATATTAGGAAAAATCTCTTCACCAAAAGGTTTGTGAAGCACTGGAACGGGCTACCCAAGGAAGTGGTTGAGTCACCATCCCTGAAGGTACTTAAAGGCATGTAGATGTGGTGCTTAGGGACATGGTTTACTGGTGCACTAGGCAGGATTAGTTTAATGGTTGGACTTGATGTTTTTAAAGGTCTTTTCCAACATAAGTGATTCTATGATTTTATGATTCTCCTTGTCACCTTCAGATTCAACCCTTTCTGCAGCAGACCCACCCAAGAGGGACAAGTTGTACATGAAGTGAAGGATATTCCTTCAGCAGAAGGTCAGAATGGTCTGTATGGTCCTGAAGTATAGGATTTTTCAAATGGATTTGCAGAATATTCTGAGAGAATTTCATCTTTACGCAATGCAAGCCAAAACATGTATGGTTAGCACAGTAGACAGATAATGAGTGGCCTTGTCAGAGCCACAAGAAAGGACAGAGCACAGCCCAGCTGGCCCAGTCAGATTTATAAACCAAATTGGGACACACCATCTCCTGATGTTTTTTTCACTCGCTGCTGTCTTCATGTGAGAAGACAGAGTCCTCCAGGATGAGAGCTGGCAAGACATCTCTACCAGACACAGCGCATCAAATATTGAAACGACAAAGGTCCAAGGTCTCGGCACAGAAGAGAGAGGAAAATTTCCCTGTAAAACTTCACTTATGTATCTTAGGCTTACTCAGGCTCTCAGTAGTGAGATAGGAGACAAGTTGTTGCTACTTGCAGAAGGATGTAGGAAAGGAAATAACAAACATAAAAGGATTAGGTGTTTCTTTTTGGGCCTATGAAACAGAATGGTGCTGATTTAAAGTGGATAATCCTTTTTCCAGCCTAAACAACCCTTTCAAACAGCTGACTTTAGCTCATACAGATTTCAGTAGACAAAGTCATAAAAAGAGGCAAGGACCAAGAATATTCCACCAGTTTACCAGTTTACACACTGCAGAACAAACATCCAGTGGGGTTTTTTTTTTTTTTTTTTTTTTTTTTTTTTTTGGTTAGTTGGTTGGTTTTTTTGGCTTTTTTTTTTTTTTTTTTTTTTAGTTTTTTTTGTTTGCTTGCTTGTTTGTTTGTTTGTTTGTTTTTTTCAGTGACCATTCTAGGTGTTTATTTTTCATTCTCTATAGCAAAAGTATCAATGAACAGGATTTTAGAACCAGGCAGGAATACATTTCTCTCAGACTCTTTACAAGTGATATACTGGTATTTACCCAGTCAGAATAACCAGGTCGATTGTTTTTGGCACAAATCCACAAACATCAGTTCCTCTGTCTGGCAAATGCTGTTTTTGTAGCAATCATCAGGACTGCTGTCTAGTCCACTTCAAAAACACCCTGATAGAAAACCAGGAGCAGATTTAGCAAAACAGCCAAGTTCACATAGAGCAAAAGCAATCATCTGAGGCAGATGATTTCCATGCACATATGTAGTAGTCCAGTGAACTGGTAAAAACATCTGCAAAAGCAATAAAAAAACTCCAGTTTACAATGGGTGGAATTCTCTCCAATGCCACAGTTTAGAAGTGGGACCCATTTTATGTAGTTTGAGAACAATGTTTAGCATATAAGGAAATTTCATCCTATCAGCTGCTTTGGTTTTGGCCTTATCCCTTAAAATTATCTGTCAAACAGCTATAACATCCAATATTTGAATGGAATATATGGAAGCAATTATATGGAATATGACTGCTTTATATACTGTGTGTGGTGACAGTTCTGATGAGGTACACGAAGGGCAATGCCTAATGCAATCAACAAAATGTTAATTTTATAAATAAATTTATAATCTTTATCCAGATATAAAAAAATATGACTAAGAGCTTGCCAAGCTGAGAAGGATGTCTGCTTTCAATTTTAGTCTCAAAAAGTGAACAGACCTGTTTTGATAGTAATGTGCTTTACTTCTGACACCCAGGAAAATGCTGCAAAATTAGTTTTCTAAGATATTTTGTACATTTTTTCCATGAAAACTGTTACCAGATTCTAGGCTATAAAAGTTGTCAAAAGGATGAAATAAGTCCATATTCCAAGGACTTGAAAAAGGATTGGTTTGCATTTTAATTCTAGGTATACGTAGTGGGTTGACCTTGCCTGGACACCAAGTACCCACCCAACCCTTCTATCACTCCCCTTCCCTGCCAGAAAAGGGGAAAGAGTGAGATGAAGAATGACTCATAAGTTGAGATAAAGCAATTTACTAAAGCAAAAACCAAAAGCTTGCATGCTCAAAAAGCAAAGTGAAAAATAACAATGTTTATTCTCTGCATACCATCAGCAGGAATGTCCAGCCATTTCCAAAAAAGCAGGGTTTCAGCATGTGTAATGGTTTCTTAGCAGGCAGACATTGGAAGCAACAAATGCCCCCCTTCCTGCTTCCTTCCTCAGCTTGTATATCTGAGCTGAAGTGATATGGTATGGAATCTCCCTTTGGTTAGTTTGGGTGAGCTGGCCTGACTCCGTCCTCTCCCAGAATCTTGCCCTAGAGTGGGGAAGGAATGTTGCAATACTGATGCTATGCTCAGCAGTAGCCAAAACACTGCTGTGTTATCAATACCCTTGTAGCTACCAAGGCAAAACGCTGCACTATGAGGGCTGCTATGGGGAAATGACCTCCATCTCAACCAGACCCAATACAGTATAATATCATAATATACTTGAGTTCTGTATGGTATTAATAATCTAATAATCTATATCATGCTTATATGGTGCTGAACTTGAAATTGGCCATCACAACTCAGGAAAGGGATTTTAGAGTTGCTATTGCCAAAATCAACTCAGTGTGTAGCACTGGACAAATAAGCTCTAAAAATCTTGGGTGTCATCAGGAAGGATATTGAGAACAGGAGAAGACACTTTATTTTCTGCTCTTTGACATCGCATGTGCCCTTGTCTTGATTATCATGTGCAATCCTGGTCTCTGCATCTCAAGGTGAAAAGGGTAGAGAAAAGGGCAGCTACAAAGGATCAAGAGGGTAGCACAGCTGCTTTAAGACAAGAAATTAAATATCTGGGACTGCTTAGTTTAGAAAACAGAAAGTTGAAGTTTGTGATAAAATCAAGATGGTGGATACATTGAGTGAGAAACTGTGGGCCTGTGCTTCTTGATTAACTTAGTAGGGGATCATCTTGAAGTTAGCAAAAGGAAGGATTTCTTTTTTCACTGTGTGTCAAACTTCTGGAATTTGCTGCAGTTGTGCCAGCAGATTCAGAAAGGGGTAAGGCACATTTGTAAATATTAGAGATCATAGGCAAGAAGGTGTGCTCTAGCACCCCCAACAAGGGTAGAGAGAGGAGAAAAGAGTGTGTCCTTACTCACATTCACTTCCCAAATTAGCATTTGTTTTTTTGTTGTTGAGAAAGATTACCATGCAACATGGGCCAGTGGTCTGACTCAGTAGGCACTAGTTACGGTTTTATGCTGTACAGATTCTCTGTGTGATTACTTTAGTGCTAGTTGTACAATTCTCTTTGAGAGACCAAACAAGCTGACAGTGTGACAGAATGGGTTACTGAAATAGTAGCTGGAACTTTTCCATCCAGGAAAGGCAAGCATTCCTGGAAAAGCTTAGAAATTTTTACTAACAACAGATTTTCCCCCATTTTCTCACCATTGTTATAAAACAATAAGGAGTGATACATAAACCATCCAAATGTAAGGAAAGCAATGTCACAGTACCATATGTCTCCATAAAATACAGATAAACATGAAACCTGTGTGAGTAGACAAGTCCTTACATATTATTTTCCTTCTTGTTCTCTTTTCACATTTCATGTACCTGTCCCAATTTTAGTAGGTTAACAGTACTCTGTCTGCAAGTCCTTAGATTTCATTTGCCATCTCTTGTAAAAGCCATGCAGTTTCCACTCCCCAAGTCTCAACGTAACTTGGTGGAATGTAATGGCCTATCCTTGATAAGACATGAAGAGTGAAACAACCCAGCACACAAATACCTGTAAAATCTTCGTTGCTCAAATATGTCTCATGATAGCATTTCCAGACCTTTATCCTTGCACTTCACATTTATCAAAATTGAAGAGACTTATTGTTTCTGGACAAAGAAATTCACACCATCCTGTTATGTGGGTCCTGTAGGCAGCATGAGAGCTTCTAGTGTGAATTGTTTGCTCGCAGGTGTTTTTTTTCGTACAGTAGGTGCACATGGCCTTTTGCCTTTTTTTTCCCTCGTGCACACTGTACGACTTATTAAGTAGAGGTCAATAATTGTAGAATTTTCTCTCTGCTGCCCCACAAACAATAAGTAATAAACAAAGCTGTGTGAAGCGAGGCATGAAGGATATTGGTGGTTTGCCATTAATCTTTCAAGCAGCAGCCAGGTATCTCCTGCCATTTGTTGTGCATTTTGCTAGGTAAATTTTATAGTTGTCTTACTGGATACTCTGTGTGTGTGTTCACATATGTGACCACTAAAGCTCGTTTCAGGGGAGATGCTTGTGGGTTTGCTGACAGAGACCAGCTGAAGGCAAGACAGTGAGCTACCAGTGCAGATGACCTGGATTCTTAAGATTTGCTATGTTTTTTCAGACTTTTGCCAAAACCCCTAGATTTTGTAACTTCCTATTTCCAGCCTGGTGCCAAGTACTATTCAATTCTTTCTCTCCCAGCAGAAACCCAGAGCTATGAATCTGAATTCTATTACTCCTAACTGCAAATATCCTTACATAGTCTATGATTCACTGATGCAGAAGTCATAGTTTATGGTCTATGTCTATGTGGTAAAGAAATATTTGAGAAATTAATTTAAAAAAACCCCCAGTTCACACTCTAAGCCAAAGGCGTCTCAAAAATAAAAGACATATTCATAAAGGCTGGACCTTCATATATTAAATTTCTCATAGTATTTACACCTCTAGTGGAAAACAGGAGGTGACCTGCAAATTAAAAGTAAGTTATAAACAATTACAGTGTTCTTCCTGTTTGGCTGGGGATTTTGTTTTAGTTGGGTTTTTTTCTTTTTCTTTTCTTCCCCTCCCTCTCCTCCTCATTCTTTTGGTTGCTGCTAGCCAAGCCATTAAATTTTTTTTTTTTACTTATTTTGTGTGGGTTTTTGTTTTGTTTTGTTTTGTTTTGTTTTGGGGTTTTTTTGTTTGTTCGTTTTTTATAATATGAGAAATGTTGACAGATTAGTAGACATAGTTACTCTATCAGTGGTGTGGAGAGGTAGAGCCCTTCTGGAGGCCCTAGGCAGGCACCATGCACACTAAGTTTACTGAAACTGTTCTTCAGGCTTCCCTGCCACAGCTCAGAAGGAGAATAATAACAGGACTCTAAGGTATGTCCATGCAAAGCAGCTGTCAAAGTGTCATACTATGTTTTGCATGTTTACTAGGTAGGTCTGCCAAGAGCTGGCACACTGAAGAGATAAATCTGTGATTCTTGGAGCAAAGCAAGACAGTGGCCTTAGAGAAAAGATCTCTGAGTTGAAGTGGGACATCTGCTGCAGCCACTTAGTTTCCAGGCACAAAATGCTTTTCACAGGGATGTTCATGTCACTCAGAGGCAGTTAAGAATGTGATATGGTCTCTGCTGGTGCATGAACTGAACTTGTTTTCTGTTTGGTCAACTCTTACCTGGGGATGTACCTTAGGATATGCTATTTTAAACTGCAGTAGATCCAATGAATGCAGAAACTTGCCATCTGGACATTTCAGGAGAGATTTATCCCTGAGCCAAAGCTAACATAAATCTAAGACTTATGTCTTTCTTTGGAATTTCACTGGAGCTTTGCAAAGCCAGCTCAAATCTTCTTGGCAATGTTGCCTAAAAATACCAGTAATGCAAAACCATGTGCTTCCTGCCAGAAAGTAAAACTAGAAGTAGGATGGACAAGGAATGGACACATGTGGGGAGTGCTGTGCAGAGTCAACTTGCTCTTGTCAGTGATGCCAGGAGGGCAAAGGATGGCTGTACATGCTTTTGACAGACATCCTCCCAGTCTTCCTCCCTTAACTTTGCAAAGGGAGCAGACTCAGCTGGCTCCAGCACAGCTAAAGCTGCCAAGGATGTTTTGTCACTGCAAACAGTACAGTGAGGATTTGTTCACCGTGCAAGATCACTGGAGTACTCTGAATCGGAGATAGCCAGCCATGCCAGGGTGGATTTCATCCTGGCTGTGCACAGATGTTCATTTCACATAATCCATGGAAGGATTTTACAGCATTGAAGGTTTTATTACCTTGGTTTTCGTTGTTTCTAAGAAGTGTCCTTTTCTCTTTTGGATTGTCATTTGTCAGAATAATTCATTACGACTGTCTCTGTGTGTGTGCATGAGAACCCGACAACAAACAAGTTCTGTGCTGTATCAAGCCACAGATTTTTTGCATAACCTTAGGAAGTTACTTCAGCTCATCCAGGAATCGCTTCTCCACTTGCATGTAGCTTTCCACTTCAGTGGAGATTGCTACGGTAGCTCAACTTAGATGTCAATGTTGAACAGCAGAAGTCATGATGAAGACACTGTGGTTACTCAAATTATTATTTAAAAAAAAAAAGTTCTCAGTAATGACTGTAAAATTTCAATCAGTTGAACAGCAAAGGTCAGAGTGCAGCTTGAAATGCAGGCTTTGTGCAAGCACTGATTGCTTCACTGAAAACTGTTACAGCTCCAGTAGGTTTTTTTCCCAGTTTTTTCCCCAGTTAAACCCTAGAAGTTTGAACCAGTCAGCACAATGCAAGCTGCTGACAGACTAGCAATAGTGTGTCTGTCCCTCCTTGCCAAGACCAATTAGAGTCAAATGCTGCAAACATTTCCAAGAGAATTAACATGTCGGCACTAAGCAGCGGTTCACAAGAATTGCACAGATGCAGTTGGGGCTTTATTAACTGCCACATAAAAGTAAACAAGTGGCAGTGCAGTGGGAGAAGTCAGGCATTCTGGGCCATATGACCCCTGGGAAGAAATGTCTGTGGCAATGGGCCAAACTGATGGTGTTGAACCTAGGAGCCTGTAAGATAAGATGTTTGCAATTTGTCAAGATGCCCTGTTTCTTTCTCACTTTATTTATTTACTTTTTTCCTCTCCTGGATGGATCTGACTCTCCCTGACTCCTCCGTTCCCCAGCAGCAAAGTCCATACTCTTGGCACATGCTGACCTTGAGTGCTGCAACTGGTGACAGGAAAATTGTTGGTCCTCAGCAATGCCATCCCAAGTGCATCCTTCTTTTAGCACCTGCAGCAAAGTGTGTAAGTGGAGCAATCAAGTGTGCATCACCGAGGAAGAGATGAGGAGTCATATAGGCATGGGTTCAATAGGAAGTCATCTTACTAACTCAAAAATCCCTGCTTATGAACTACTCCTTTGGATCCTGGTGTGTTTGTGTGGGTGCAATGCAAAATTCTGCTCGTGAACCCACTGGCATGTAAATCTCTGACCTTGCAGGAAAGATGAGGCCCATCTTACTCAAGTCACTGTGTTTGCATATAGAACTTAAAGGGTTTGGACCATGATGTTTTTTCTGAGCTGTTTTAGACCATGGCAATTTTGTTGAGCCAGAGGAGTCTTGTCTGGGAGAAAATACACAGTCCTCAATATATAAACCAGCATCTTTCTTGAAGTGATTGTTTTTGGTGGAGGGAAGGAGTAAGGATTCATAGCTAACAAAATATGTCTAACATTTCAGTTTTCAGGAACACTTTTTTTAATGGGTTCCAAATGACTCCACAAACGAGTCTGAAAATTTATACAAAGGGAGATTTGTCCTATCTGTCCTATGAGCAAGAGGAGACAGAACAAAGCTCATCTGAAACTTACTGCATGTGCCACTACTGACCCATTGGTAGGAAAAAAGTCACTATTTAAGCATTCATAATTGAAAATTCTTCCTAGAAAGAGTAAAAATTTTGTTCATATTTTCCAAAATGCCTAATTATTTTGGATTTCACAGTTCTGGCTAAATCTAATGTCACGCCTGACTTTCCGAAAGTCCTTATATTCATTCTCTGAAAAAATATGCTTTGTTGTCAGATGTGCAAAAGGGGTGGTGCTCAGATTCAGGAACTGCATGTAAAAATTTGGGCCAAGTCACACTAGACAAGGCATTGCTGGTAAAATATGATCTGTAAACCAGCAAGAGCAAGTCAAGATAATATTCTATTATGCTTTCTATGAGAGGTATACTGAGTAACTAGAACCAAAATAAACCATAGAATTATGCCTCTATGACATGAGAAATGTTGCCCTAAGGAAATTAAAAGCTGCATACAATTACAAGCGTTAATTCCTACCTTAGACACTGTGAAAAGGCCCTTTGGCGGAGTTCCAATTTCTAGAAGAGTTTTTGTGTGTACACAGTGGTGCCCTGGTAGACACATATGGATCTGTGCCCTGCCTGTACCTGCTCAGCAGGAATGTAAACAAGGCAGGGACGCTGTTGCTTTTAGCTGCTTGATCTGTTGAAATCACCCAAGGAGAAATCATAACAGTGTTTCTTCTGTTTCTATGCTCTGTGAACATGCTTTGTGGCAGAGAAAGGAAATGGTGCTCTTTGCCAGTGAGCCCAAGAACAAAGTCCTTGTGACTCAGAGAAATGAGAAGTAACATAAAGCAAAGGTTAAATCTGCAAAAGTGTCATTCATTCTCTGTGTAGCAAATGAGGCTGAGGCAATCCCTGAGGAAAACCATCCAAATCAAATGACGTGACTGCACTCATGTATGTCGGTATTTATTAGTCTTCCCTGGTTAAAGCTCTCATGCTCTCCATGTTGTGCAAGAATAGATATGGAACAGTGAGATACATTCCATAGCTGAGAAGAGAGCAACACTGGGGCATTTCAGCCCATTCCAAATGCTTGTCAGACCAAAAATTGCCCAGAATTCCTGAATAGTTCATCTCATCAAACCCATTTAATGCCTGCTTCATGCTCCCGCACTTTGCTGTTATTTGTTGTTAGAGCTGTGTCCTAATGTCCTAAGGAAAGCTGTGAATGAGGACATCTATAGCCATTTCTAGTTTTGCTTACTGTCTAATTTTGAAAGATTTCAGTTTCTCTTGTGCCTGATCCTCAGTTCCTCCTTAATTAAAAAAAGTCACTGTATATGTGCATGCATATATGTGTGTCCAGAACCAGACTTATATCACTCTTTGTGAAGTACCTTTATACTTGTGCAAGAGCTAAAAAACTAGCAGGTGTTTTACCTCTTTGACAGCAGGAATAGTGCAGAAAACACAGCTGCTGGCTGCTGTTTCCCAGCTGTTGATTTCTCCCCCATGTCAGTGTTACAATAATAATTAAAATTACAGATAAACAACATCCATGTTTGCCTTTCAAGCCTAGCAATGAGTAAACTCTGTACTGACCACGTTACAAGTGCATGAGCACTGTTGATCCTAGCCTGCACTGCAATACTGCCTCTTGTGAAGGCAATGTACTTAGTTATTGTTATTATTTGGAACAGAGGATTTGATTGATGCATGATTAGTGAGAAAAGTCACACATATGTCTGTGGCCATAAACCCATATTCCTATTCCTCCAAAGGCGTAAGAACATAGATTCCGCATGGTGGGAATCCTGCTGTTTATTTATTTACAGGCAGAATTAAACGCTGCACTAGGTCAAACTGTGAAGTTCTACAGTAAAATTCAACACACATTTAAATATTTTCAGGTGTGGGGTCCAAGTTCTCTGTGCACTAGTACAATATTCTGTTTTTGAGAGGGCTGAGGAGGAGGAGAAAGCATGTGCGGCTTTGTTCCTTCAGTGCTGCCACATGAAAAGAAGCGGCTTAGTTCACCCTGTCAGGTGGAGAACAGGTGGTGTAAGTCATACAGCAGAACAGCTGATTCCATGAAATACATCTCAAAATTAGTTAAACAACCCAAGAGCAAACACAGCCTGTGGTTTAATGACAGCCGTGTTAAGGTTTGCATTGTACTGATAACATCCTGTATCTCTGTGGTAGTGATGTGGTGTAGGCACACGCACTCCTTTGCAGTCAATAAGTTCTCATCAGATTCTCACACTGGCTGATTTGGCTGTTATTTAACAAGTCTATTTTCCTCTTCTTGCCATGGGTTTATTTTTGTTGCTGTTGCAGTAGTAAAGTAGTCTCTGACATTCTCAGAAATTCTTCATAGTGCTGTTAATGTTTTGCTTGATGTTTTGCTGAAATTGGTTTTGCTGCGATTTTTTAAATGTCACATCTGTTCTCAAAGAGCAGTTACTTAGTTGGCTTACAGTGCTGGATTGGATTCAGTACCTACGCACATATTAGCTAGGTACAAAGCTGCATGGGTTGTCAGACCATATTTAAAAAATAAATGAGAGATCAACTCCCTATATCAGAAAGGTGACAAACTGATGATGTGGGAAGTAGCACAGAAGAGTAATACTTATGGGAAATCAAAGACACAGGCCCTGCTGGGCACTGCAAAACATGAGCGGAAGTCAAGGAAGACTTCTTTTCAATAGAAAAGGTCCTACTTTTTGAGACCATTCAATCTGAATAAGAACAAAGTCAATAATATTGACATCTCCTAAAACATGTCTAATATATTCTCATGCCCATTAGATTTCTTATGCACAAATAAATCCTTATATATCTTTTTTAAGTAACATACTAAGATCTGTTTTTTTCACAAAGCCTTTGTCATAGATATCGAAGTACTGAATCAGTGACTTCACATATCATTCCTTTTTCATGGCCTGGGGAATGGAGAAACAGTAATAAAATGTCTTGTCATATAGGCCAGAGCCTCAGTGACAAAACCCTACATAGAATTTAAATTTCATTTGCTATAGCCCAGTAGTGTTTGCTAGGAATTGTTGCCTCCATATTTTACAATATGTAAATATACAAATATGGAGTAATGGTACTAAAATACCAGAAATAACTCAAAGTAAAACAGTAGAAAAATGTGTTTTGTTTTGTTTTGTTTTTGTTTTTTAAAAAAAAGAAAATAAAAGGTTTTCTGAGCAGAAACACAGAATAGTCTATTCAAGTATTACCGTCACTTTCCACTCAACTTGTTTTTCCTAAAATATTATCTGATCCACACTCCTGTACGTACTTCCAGTATTGCTAGATCTGTATTTTTCCAATTAAAAAGAAATCCAAAATCCAAACACTTGAAATTTGTTTACCAACTTCCTTTTCTCTAGAAGAGTGAAAGGAAAGCATGTAAATCTAAAAGGACTCCTGAAAGGCCAGTTATTGTAGGTTTTTTTGCTCTTGTTTGTTGTTTTTGGGTTTACGGGTTTTTTTCCCCTATCATTTAGTGCACTTTACAAATGTGCTGTAGGCTCAGTTTATAGTAAGAACACATTTTATCTGACAAATGATAACTGATGCAATATGATTTAAAAGACTCCCCCATCATGCAGAAATTAAAATCCTCTCCCCAAGGACATTCCTCAAAACATAGCACAGAGCCTTTGTCCTCATTTAAAGGATTTTGTTGTGTGAAAAATTACAATGAGCCATAAAATCTGGAGGGAAATGATTACTGAACACTAACATATGCTCAAAACACGTGGAGGCTGTCAATTGCTCTTCAATCCAGGAAAATGAGTTTCTTGATCTTGTCCGAATGGAGGGCAATTTAAAGAGATGTTGCTAACAGAGTAGTTAGGCCCTGAAAGCCAGTTTTCAAAATAGCACCAGATCCAGCAGCCAACATTATGAAGGTGCCACTTTGTTTTGTTTGCAAATGCATGTCTTACTACCCCATCAGTACCCTGGCATGCTCTTTTCTTAAAATGGATGAGAATAATTGTCTTCAACATTATTACTATTATGTATAGAAATGACATGAAAAGAAGATAAAGGTTGCCTACTCAGGCACTCAGAAGTTAGAAAATAATGGAATTACTGTTGCCTTGACAACACTTCTCTCTCTTTCCTCCGTCCCCAGTTTCATTCTCAAGAATGGCTAAAACACTTTGCTGAAACTCTATCAAATAATTAAATAAAAGATTCAGTTGTGGGGAGATACATGGCATCAAAATCTTCCTCTCATCTTTCCCCAGAGTCTGAGAAAATTCTAACCAGATGAAAAACAGGGTTTTGCAATGAGAATGGTTAGGTATTGCTAGCACTTGTAGCTTCATCCGCACTTTCTCCTTCAGTTTAATTTATTGTGCACACATGTCCGAAGACCACATTTGGTGTGCATCCCTTTGTGCTGCAAGAGGTAAGACCAAGTAAGCAGCAGCGCAGGAGCCTCATTTTCTTTCAGCTACCCAAGGAGAGTGGGCTTCCCAGTCTGGTAAAGTGACGACTAGGTGGGATTGAAGTGGGATGGAATGATGCTGGAGAAAATGCTTTGGTGTTTTTAGCACTATTTGTCATGCTTCATTGACCCACATTCAACCCAGATTGATGTGCCTGGCAAATGGAGAGAGCTCTGCCTCTCTGGAGAGCCTTAGAGAGTCTGCAGAGGTCTTGAGCTGGCAGACTGTGTGGGCAGGTGACAGTGTCTGGTGATGTCCAGTTCATCATCTCTAGATGAACTCTGAATGAGGTCAGGCAAGAGACTGATAAATGGCCCTGCCTTGTCAACACTGCTGTCATTAATGCTGTTATCATCCAGCAACTGGGAACGTGAAGGAATCTGTATTCCTGCCCTCTCCAAACTTGGAGAGCAACTGTGGACACAAGCCATGGAGGTGACTGTGTTTGCTAATACAACTTACATACTCCTGCAAAGAAACTCAGTGTATGGTTTGTAACAAAAGAGTCTTTGTAGATGACTATAAAACGTTATGCCATCATTCATTTTTCAGACTACTTGACTTTATGATGAGGTTTCTTTCAAAGAAGGTACAGAACATTTCAACACACACTGGCATAGTTAAAATACTAGCAAACCACTGACCTGGTGCAAAGCCCAGAAATACTGTTATGCTTGTTTTCTAGTGTCTGAACAAACAGGGCATCCAAAAATGTAAGGTAAAGTAGCATGCATTGCAGTTAGAAATGGACCCAGCTGATCAGCATGGTCTGTGACAAATGATCTGACAACACTGTGAGGGGAGGGAGGACTGTCATTTATTCAAAAACTGAGCTCTCTGGGGGGAAAAAATCATTACTAAATTTGCATTTAGTGACACATATTTTTAAACCGAAATGATTACAACTTCATTATTTTTTCTTCCTTTTCTTTTGCTTGGAGCACAGTCTGTCCTTCCTTGCTGCTTAGGATTCCTGCTGAATGTATTTCTGACTCAAATCAGAGCCTTCTGGCAGCTCCTCCATTTGCCTCTGTTCGCAACCAGCATTGTTAGTGGTGTTTCAACAGCACAGGGACTGGTTGATTGGGCCTATCAAGTCCTGTTCTCCAATCCATACTCAGCTAAGGGATACCAATAATTGGCCCCACAGGTTCTAACTGATATGTTTGTGAAAATTGTCTAAAGTCACAAAGTCATGTCTGACTGACTCATATAAGATGACTGTGTGTCTCATTCCTGTATTGGAAACACTGGGTGATGTGTCTGTCTGTGAGCTCTGACAGAGGACCAAAGCATTATGGTTCAAAAGCATCTGTTCAATTGGATATATTGTCAATTTGTCAACCTCAGTATCTGACAGAAGGTGTTTACTTTCAAGGGAGGAAATCTAAAGGCATTTATTATGTCTTATTTCTGCAGCTCTGAACCAATCCCCTTTTGCCAGGGGGCTTTTGTCAGTGCTAAGTAGTACTTTAAGTTTTAAAATCTAAAATCTTTGGATCAGTTATGCATGGATGCAAGAAAATCAAATGCTATATTGTGCACTATCCTTAATCCCTGCCCCTCTCATGCACTCGTATCAGAATAAGACATTATTATTTCCAAGCAAAGCATTAAAGAGTGCTCTTCTCTGTCTGAATCACCTTATTTATAAATATGGAAATGTTAGGGAATGAGGAGTATATTGAAGTTGGGCAGCAACTTGTGTAATACAGAGACACAACCTCAACAGAGAAGTCTAGATGTAAGCAAGCTAAAGATCTGGCCTACAAAATGATGATTAATAATTATGGAATATCAGGTATTTGTCTAGGAACACTAACAGCTGATATAAAATGGAACTGGTTGTTTGAAATTCCCCAAATACATTAATACTCTACTCTGCATTTTATTGCGGAGAGACAGATGATTGATCCTGCTGGCCAAAACCCAATTCCTCCCACAAAGGAGAATGATCTGCAGCTGAATTACCTCTGATGTTAGTATTCCGTATTCCTTTCAACACAGTGACAATTTTGACAATATAATGCAGTTTGG
The DNA here is from genome assembly GCA_035221455.1 of Xenops minutus. Classification (NCBI taxonomy): domain Eukaryota; kingdom Metazoa; phylum Chordata; class Aves; order Passeriformes; family Furnariidae; genus Xenops; species Xenops minutus. The sequence goes on along the minus strand of JAWWEE010000162.1, from coordinate 25,912,670 downwards.
TCATGCAAGACAACAGTTTTTGCAACATGTGAAAATTCTAAATCATTCTGGAAATTTGAAAGGAAAATCCATTTGATTAGGATATATAGCCTGGTAAATGTTCTCTCTGTTGTGTTTCAAGTCAATGAAAGCTCTGCTTGATTCGATTTGTGTGTAGTGAATCTTCACTAGAAAGATTACAGGAAGTCTTGCTGCAGAATTGAAGCTGAGATATAGGTGATAGTTCTATAAGGGTGGATAAGCATGTTCAGCTAACATATTATTGAAAAGATAGTTGGTTTTGCTAAAATTATTTTTCTCAACTATGACTTCTATCAGGGAGAACAGTAGCACTGAATACTATCATAAACACTATGTACAAGGAAGGGGAAAAAAGAAGTAAATGACCTGGTTAAAATTTAGTTAGGAAACCAGATGTCACTTGCTGCTCATGTGAAGTAAAAATGATAAGAGCTTTGCCGTGTAGACAGTAAACAGGGCCTTGGTTTTATGTCTCATCCAAGCATCAACACCTCAGATCGTACAGTCAGTCACAGAGTTACAGAATCACAGAATAATGAAATCACAGAATATGCCAAGTTGGAAGAGATCCAAAAGAATCATCAAGTCCAACTCCTAGACCTGCACACAACCACCCCCAAGAGTCACACCATGTACCTGAGAGTGTCATCCAAACGCTTCTTGAACTCTGTCAGGCTTGGTGCTGTGACCTCTTCCCTGGGGAGTCTGTTCCAGTGCCCAGTCATCCTCTGCATGAAGAACCTTTTTGTAATATTCAACTCAAACCTCCCCTGACACAACTTCAGGCCATTCCCTTGGGTCCTGCCCCTCCTCTTCCCCTCACAAGGAAGTTGTAACTGCACTGAGGTCTCCCCTCAGTCTCCTCTTCTCCAGGCTGAACAGACCAAGTGCCCTCAGCTGCTCCTCAAACGGCTTCCCCTCAAGGCCCTTCCCCATCTTCATGGCCCTCCTTTGGACACTCTCTGACAATATCTTTCTGATATTGCGGTGCCCAAAACTGCATACAATATTCAAGCCATTTTATAGCCAAATCTATGAATATGGAATACTGAGCTTTTGGATAGCTGAAAGTGAAGCCTGAAAGAGATTACAGTTCCAAGGCATTTTCTAATTTGCTTTATAAATAGATGGCTTTGACATACCACTCACAAAAACAAAGCTATAGTTAGCTTGCCTGAGGCAGCAGCTGCACAGCTGGGAGAACTTACACTGGCAGCCTAGCAGTGCAGTCGCCTGTGTTGTGACACATGCTATCAAAACACCAGTTAAGAACAGGGGAAGAATTAGCATTTTGGCTCGAGGCAAGAGTGATAGGGAGTGGTCTTTGATTTTACACTATCCAACATATAAGCCACTGAAGAAAAGCGAGCTAAATAGATTCTTAATTGGAAGTAGCAGGTGAGAAACTCTTTAACGTGACTGACCTTCCTGGGTTAGGCAGGTAGACTCATGTTGAAATTACTGCTTGCTGTAGTTATAAAGCTTTTTCCTCTATTGATAACTGTATATTCAAGTAATTAATGTATTTAAGTAAAATGAACAAATATTCTTGGGGCATGAATAGTGGAGTGGATACCTCCCAGAATGGTACATCCTGTCTGGGAGCTGATCCAGGCTTGTTTCTGACCCTGAAGGTTTTGTGTTGACACCAACTCATTTCAGCCCAACCATGCGGATGAATATTCTGCTCTACCTGCAAGCAGTCTGGCTCTGAATCATCACAAAATGTCACGGATTTCAGCTGCGGCTCAGAAGTAGGTCCCCTCGGACTGAAAGAAGCTTGTTCATGACAGAAGCTGGCTCTTAGATGATCTGGGCTTTAACTTACTGAATTCATGTCCTATTGCCCTCCCTTGAATGTACTTAAAAAAATCATGTATACAAACTGCAAAATTAGGATCCACATCCAAATTTCCAAAATCTCAGTTACCTGAATATAATTTGTTTCAAATCCATCTTTCATTTAGATACTTTCTAGCTGACAAATAATCCCACTACATGCACAAATGCGAATGGATAGAGCCTTGATAACACACAGTGAATGCCATAAAGACCTTCCATAGTATATGCAGCGATTTTATCTTTTTTTAATCAAGAAGAGTGTTTCCAGCTCCTTAATACTTCTTCTAACTTTAATTTTCAGTGCAGTAGACATATGTATTTTGCAGTTGCAAGACAAAAATTCTACGTGTCTTAAGTGATATAATACCAAAAGGCTGAAAAAGAGAAAATATCCTTCTACGCATTGCTTACAAAATGATCTCTTGACATCTGAGATGCTACGTGACCTTTGCTTGAATCAAGCACATTAAGTTTAAATATTTCCTTTAAATAAAAATAAAAACCACCATAACCTTTCCTCACCGAAGCATCCAAACTTAGGATACACATACCTTTGGAATTCATCATTTAGAAAGAAAATTTTTCCTTCCTTGACAATATAAACCTGAGAGTGTGATATAAGTGTTATTCATCTTTACTTCTAAGTGTTAGAAATATGAAAATGAAAGTTAAAAACAGTCAACTTGTGCTGAAATTTCACCACTCAGTCCTTTCAAATCCACTTAAAGTCTGAGCATTTTGACTGTCAAAACTTTGCTAAAAGCACAAAATAGCTCTTTAAAACAGTGCTGAAGACAGAGAAAGGAGGAAAAAAAACTCGAACCCACCACAGCTTAAATACTTCACATAAAATTTCAGAGTGAGTTGCAAACTCATGTCTTCCCCACCTCTTCAGATGTAGTTGAAAAATTTAATAAGGTTCATACAAACTGATGACACTGGACCTCAGATTTACAAGTAACCTTTTGGCAAATGTTAATTCTCTTCCCCTAAAAACATAAGAGAAATAAGTATATTTAAAAAAAAAATACAGCACTCTCATCTTAGATGGACTAGAAGAACTTAGACCAATGACAGAGACATGCCACAATATTCAAACAAAAAGAAAATGAAAACAAAATGCCCTATTAAAGATAAATCTAAGCATAAAAAGAGCGACAAACACTGCAAGCCTGCACATCAGGAATGTTTGTAACTTCATCTCTCTGATACAAATTTAACAAGTTTTTGTTCTTAGCAAATTTGAGACCGTGTGCAATGGCAAAATGTGCTAATCTAATGTCACTGTTTTAGTTATTCTATAAATTTTTTAAATCTACATATCTGTATTTTACAGAGTGTATATATACATAAACACAGTGATAAAATATAAAAATACTACTTAATGCAGCCTGGGTCTTTGCACAATACAACTAGCCTGCTTTGGAGAAAGCAATGGCAGCCCAAGTCAGCAAAAGAGGGCTCTTTTAACTTCTGTTCCTCCAGCCCTTCTCATCAAAAGCTATTTAATGTAATTATCAGCAGTGGGAAACCAAACACAAGCTCCTTACCAACACAGGCAAGAAAGACCATACAAAGAAAGAAGCAAAACAATCAGAAACTCAGTGTAAACAAGCCCAAAGAAATAAGCCATGGCAAGTTACCCTGAATATCATGTTTGGGAAATATTTACCAAACCAAATTAACACTAAGCCAAGTAGAACAAAATGCTGGTCTCAATGTAAACCAATACAAAAGTATCAATCAACAGCAAACGAGAGCTAAAGAAAACATGAAAAAAGCAATTGAAAGAACACGCATAAAAACTGCATAGACTCGTAACAAATTTATAATTGCAGCACACAAACGTGAAGTTTTAGGTTTGCAGTCAGCAAATCCATAGAACTCAAAATACTCAGAAGAGAACCAAAAATCTAGTCGGGGGAAAAGGAAAACACAAACAGAAAACCAAACAACCCAACTCCTGTAGGATAAAAAGAAGGATCAAGCCTTAGAAAGTTGGTTTAGAGGATTCATTTTGCCACAGAAACCAGGTAACCCCCAGGAAAACCAAAGCCTGCACAGGTGCTCCTTGGCACAAGCATTTGTGGCAGCCAACTTCACCTTTATGAGCTGGACTCCTCACTTAAAGAAAATCTCCCCTGGCACAGCTGGGCAAGGATTTTAGTGCCAGCTAATCCCCACTGCCAGCACACTGGGGGACATACAGCATGAGCAGCAATCCAGCTGCCAGCCAGCCAACAGACATGCAAGAGCATGGTGGAAGAAGAGATACCAAGCACACACTGAAACACAGAGATAAAATCCTTTCTAAGTGTGAGGGAGTGGGTAGGAACAGGTTATCCAGAGAGGAATGTCCATGCTTGTAGATGCTCAAAGTCCCTCAGGATGTGGCCCTGAGCAGCCTGCTCCAGCTGAGCCTGCTGTGAGCATGGGGCTGGACCAGATGGTCACCAGAGGTGCCTGCCAACCTCGGCCCTTACTGTGGTTCTGCCAGCTTTGAGGAGATGGTGGGAACACAACACTTGCCAAAATATAAGCCAGATTTTTGTTGTTTCCCCCCACACACACACGAATATAAGCCTCTTACAGGAAAAACTGGTTGAAAACTTTCATTTTTTTCCTATAAATTAAAAATGTTTGTTTTCCAACATTCTGTAGAGTTAATGAAACAAAGGAAAAGAGAAGTTGACCCACTGGCTGCACTAGGAAGCTTGAGATGGATGGGGTAGGCAAAACAAGACCCAAGCACTAGGGTGCTTCCATGAAAAGGCAGAGATAGTTATGAAGGCAAATGCAATAACTACATAATTACATAAAACTGTATTCGTGGTACAGCCAAATGACACTCATCACACCCTACTCTGAGAAAATAAAGATGGAGAACTCTGCATTGCAGATGAATTCTTATTTTAAAATGGAGAAGTGTGAGGGAGGAAAAATAGAAATATGCTAAGCACAGAAAAAATGAACAGTCTCTGTATGATTGGAAATAAAAATATGCAAAATACTATTTCATTAATGTTATTTTTTAAGCTCTAAAAGACCTAAAAAGAAAAAAAATAATGTGCTTATCAATGACAAAAATACAGATGTATACTAACAAAAAACACATGCATCGATGTATTTTAAAAAATACCTTGAACACAAGTCTAAAATAAGAATATAGAAGATAATTCTTGGTAAAATTGAACACTTAAGAGTCCTTTACATCCACAGAAAGTGCTGTATGAACAGTAACTAATTGTGGTAGGTGAAAATATGCTGACTTTGACTCCAACATTATCCTGACTCCAGACTCAATCAGAACTATAGTGTGTTGGCAGTAACTCAGGAAATGACAATTTGCTAGAACTGACCAGAAAATTAAAGCATTAGATGTATTCAGAGATCCATAAAATATCTGTCACCAAAAAGTTTAATATGTTTATTTTTAGTTGTATGCAGATTGAGCCTAATGCCAATAAAATTAAAAGGACAAGTGTTTCCATCATCATTTGGACAGCTGATTGATTTCTCATTATTAGAGCTGAATTTTAACAGAACTCCTTTCAGTGTACGAAGAAATCTACTGGTAGCCAGGTACTGACTTACAACTTTTCTCTTTAGTCTTCAAAAAGAAGCATGTACGTAATCTTTGCTATGATCATTTTTCCCCTCTTAGCAGTGGCTGAAAGCATAACATAAGCAGCAGGAAAGGGAAGTGTTATCCATGCATTAAGCAAATAAGTAACACATCAGAAGAGTGATGGAACCTGAGCTGAACCACTACAGGAAGTGGATGGATTTTGACAACTATGGTTTAGACAAAACAGATAAACACTAAAAAAAAAAAAAAAGAAAACTGAATATTCATTGGTCTAGTTCCAATCTAAAATACATATTTAAGTCTTATGCCTCATTTCTACTTCCCTCTTCATCTTAAAACTTCAGTGTAATAAAAAGCAAGTCATGTACATGCATTGCATCCATAAGGGGTGCATCATGTATGCCAAGGACTCTGCCTTCAGCTTCACTGTTCTCACAGCACAATCTCCAGGCCAGCAGTGTCTGAGCTCTCTGCATAAGCTCACAAGGGCATACTTCCATTCTGCAACTCGTTTGTACAATATTAATTATAACTAAGTTAAACCCATTTTCAGGTGCATTTTCAGATGCACCAGTGCCAACATTAATGCAGTATGACACAGCAAATATGAGAAGCTGACCAACTTTAATACACTAAAGTACATTTATATTTGAGGATGTGTGATATTTAAAAACCTTTTTATGAATACTAATATTTGTGAAGAACTGTTTTCCAGTTTTCCTTAAGGGTGGAATACTGACAAAGAGTGAGCCTAGGTTTAGAACTGTTGACACAAACTGCAATAATGCATTCACAGGTTTCATCAAAAATGCTCCTGCATTCCAAGAAAATAATTATGACTACCAGAACCCAGAAACACAGTAACACTAATTACTTCAATGAATCCAAAGCCAACTAAAACTATGCTATAAATTTCATCATAATTCTCAAATATGCCAATTTGGACTGGATCTCCACTATATATTCTATAAGCATATTGTTAATTGCTTATATTTCCCATGAAAGATGTAATCCTCTGACTTAAAATTTGGTCACAGTATCATATTTGAAACCTCCCAGTTTAGATGGCTGAACAATTATGTCTTTAATTAATCATTATTTGATAGCACAGTAGTAACTTCATTCAGCCAATGACATAATACATACCTATCTTCAAGTATGGACTGAAAACTGCAAAGCATGTCCTGAAATTGTATGACTTATTAAACCCACAGGAAACCATCTGGCTTATGCCCTTCAGCCATTTATTGATCCAGACTGACACACCTGTGTGCATCGCTCCTGCAAAAGAACACACTGGGTTAAACAGGCACTGTTACAAACAGCAAATAACTACTAAGTTTAAGAACAAGATATTCTGTACAAGGTATTCTAATATTCTATCTACCAGATATTCTTAAAAGGATTGTTCCACATAGCTTTGAAGACAATTCTTCATGCACTAATTTGGTCTGTGATTACAGAGTTGCCAATCCACTTTGCATAAAGTAGAAAGCTGCTTAACATTATGATACTTCCATGATAAGCATACATTCTGAAAAAACCCCTGTTACTAAGTTCTGCAAGGATCTGGTTTGCCACGTGGTTGGGGCTTCTTGGTTTCACGCTGCCAAAATGGAAGTTAGACATTTCATAGGTATCCAGTGCTTCTTCAATGCCATCCTAGGGTGTCATGGCTTCAGTTGGCACAGAATAGGATGAATCTCGGCTTCACTGAAGTCAACAAAAGACTTCACTGACTCGAGATATACAGTTGTGAACGGCAATTTAAATTAGGACAGTCTGCCTTCATAGTAGTAGCTTATTCCACAGCATTCTGTGGTGTTCTTTCCACAACAAATTATAGCAAGTAGCTTCAAGTTAAATTCCACTTCAAGAATAAAGCAACTACAAAAATGCATATTTGTTTTTTATTTTATTAAAACAAGATTGCAGACAAACAAGGAATGAAACCTTTGTTTCTGGGCATGCTCAGAACTATGCTATTAAAATTTTTCTGAAAAACAACAGGAATGCCATAATTCATAGCAGATAAATCATTAAAGGTAAAAATTCTGCAATTTTAGTTACATTAGCGAGTGAGACAAGTTTTACTTTTCCTATCACCAAAACACCGACAGTTGAAACACTTCTATTTCCAGTATGAGTTCAGATTACTCTGTTCTCAGGCAGAGTGACCCTGAGACAAAGAAAGGAAGACTGCTAAAGAAATTAAGAATCATCATCCCACTCCTGTTTCCCACTACTCAGTGAAGTAAAGCAGATGCTCAAGCACAAGGAGCATAGGTCCCAGCCTGCCCTCTACACTTCAGATCAGGATATCATCTTCCTCTTATTACCTATCACTGATTTACTTTCAAACAGAATATACTGTCCCTCTAATTCATCTCTTTACAATAAAAAAAAAAAATCCAAATAAATGACTGAGAAAAAAAGTGGAAACAGTAAGTCTGAAATTAAATGAGCAGAAGATACAAAGAAAGAACATTCAGCAATAGCACTGGACAAGTTTATAATATCACTGTATCCTTACAAAGTCACATTGTGCAAAATATCCACAGACAACAGAGATAGAGAAGCAGATATAAAATTACAGGATCAAGCAAAAGTATTGCAAAATACATTACCAATGAGGAGAACATGAAACCCACAAAAATACATCATTTCATTTGGGCACAAATCTTGCATGACACTTAAACACAACTTCAAATTAAGTTATAGTCTAATTACAAACAGAAATGCCTCATTTTATCTGAGTCTCAGAGAGGAGTACTTTCATAATACAATTACAAGAACATTGGATGCAAACTTGTCAGAAAGAAAAAAGAAAAGAAAAAATACTATCAGCAAATTAACTGAAGAACTGCTAGGTGCAAGTGTCAGACATTTAAAGTTATGGGAGCTTGCTATTCTCTATTTGTTTAGCACTTGGCACAGTATGACTGGGTCCCACTTATGGTTCACAATACCACTGAATGATAAAAATCTAGCTGCTTACAATAAGATAGTTTTAAAAGGTTGAATGAGTACTTTTTGTGTAGAGAGACTCTTTAAAATTAGATTCCTAAAGCACGTGCTTATTCCTCCTTAATGCAGTTATCTTTTCTTGCTTCTCTATATCAAGACATGGAAATATACTGACATAACACCTTTTCCACTAACATATTAAAAAAACCCAACCAAAAAAAAAACACACACAAAAAAAATCAAAACAAAAAATCTCACCCCAAACCAACTAACCCTCCCATGAATTTCAGAAAGTGTTTCAGCTCTCAAGTTTGACATTTGTGTAGACTTCACAATAATGTTTTGAAGTTACAGCCACGCTGTTAATGAAACAATGTGCTATTCAATAAGGACAGCAGAATCTGTATTATTTATCTAATAGAAAAGTGCTTGTCTATTCCTCAAAACCCCAGAAAATTTCCCTTTTCTCCTTCTCACACATCATATTGAGCATCTCTGCAATATTTTATGTTTTGTGTCTATCTTCACCCATTCTCTTTCCGAAGCAGTTTCTGTATTTCCTTCCCATATCACTGTCTCTCCTCTTTTCCCGAGTAGTCATTGAGCATGCACAGAAGAGGTTTCTGAACACTCAAAAGTGAGGCATAAAATAACATCCAAACCTACAGTAAACCTTTTGACACTGTCACCACAGAAATGTTTCCAGACTTGTACCCCAAATCTTGTTCTAATAAGTTGTTACATTTCATACTTTTTAAAATTTTTCTCTTTTTATTAAAGGAAAATATATAGCTACTTACACTTTTATTTAAATATAATACATTTTTATTCTAAAAAACCCACCCTGACAAGGGGGTCTATTATTAAAAACAAAACAAAAAAAGACATTTAAGTCTAAAAATATTAGTCATTCTATAGTCCTCAAGATACTTTTATTACTCATGATTTCAAGGGAAAGTGTATGGAGTAAGACAAGCTTACAATGAATGAGTATGGAGAACAGTATTTTGACTCTAAACAAATACACACTAGTGATCTTTAAGTACAATGTGCATTAAAACTTATTCACACACAAAACAATTCATGCTCTTCACGTGTAAAATACTGTGAAAAACAAGATGGAAGAAATTAGATAGGAAAACATTTGTGTATCATAAAAATATGTTAGAATGGGTTAAAGCTCTGCTTTAAAACAAACTTTATTTAAAAATCTTCTTTTGCTTTATCTAAAAATTAGCCTTTCTATAAAAACCACTCCTTTAAAACTTTGCTTTAAAAACATCAGTTTTATATTAGACAAAATATTAAATTATAGAGGCACAATTAGTTAAGAGGGCTATAAGAACTTAGATTATAACCCTTCACTTTCCAGTGACTTGCAATACAGTCTAAAATTCTGTGTCTACTGACAACCATAGGAAAATTCATCCATAGAAATCAACTTTTATTGAAAAAATAAATTAAAACAAAACGAATAAAAAAAAATCTGTCAGGCCATATTTGACTTGTAAAGGAACTTACTTGCCAGCTGACACATGCACATCTTTTATTCATCTTGGGAAATCTGCATATACATTAAAAAGATCCCCAAAATATTCTTTGAACATGTGGTTTATGATGACAGCTTTATTTCCTTCAGATATAGTATATTAAAATAAATAATTTCCAAGTTCATATTTACCTCAGTCCAAATCAGTGACCCTTGGCACTTCAGAAAATGAATCAAGGATGGTTTTGTTTTTCTGAGAGGAAAATGCACACATACTGTGTTCACTGGCAGAAACAGCAGGGTCTGAGCTTTTCCATGTTTTTATTGTGTTCTGAAAAACATATTGTACCACTACAAAATTTACAAAGACCTCCAAACTGAAGACTTAAAAAACATGGTCCCAATTGTGGTGATGTTTAATTACGTATTTAACTTACTACAAAATGAACAATTAATCTTGGGTTTTAAAGCACAGAGACATCCACAAGACTGGGCTTTATGTCTCCTAAACACATAAAATAAGCTGTCATCATAACTACTATTAAAAAGAGAAAAAAACTAAACCAATCCCATGGGGAATATTTTGCCATAAAACCATAGTGGTTGGAGCATCAGTGGCCAAACAGGAATCTCTATGGAATATAATTTTAATTTAACTAAGTATTTTAAACAAATATTTGAACCCTAATACATTCAGATGAATGCTGCTTTAGGTTTATTTAAATATTTTACTGAAAGTTTAGAAATAAAGTTTCAACTCTAGTCTATAAAAAAATGAACCAACAGTACAGCCAAATAGAGTCCAAAAAGCAGAGGTTGACATTCTAGAACAAGCCACTGCTATTTGTTTGCAGTATTACTTTTCCATCCGCTCCACTAAGGAATGTGAAATTCACCTATAAACTTAATCAATAGCTATTAAGAGCAAACAAAAAAATCCCAAACCTAAGCCTATATTTCTTTTGGAATTTGAGATTTCACTTTAGCCACCACCATTTGAACCGTCCCCTAAAGAGACGTATTTCCTTACCAGCATGGTCCATTATTGCTTGATGAGAGCCCACAGTGACTTTTTGTCCAAACCAGCAGCTTTGGACATGGTTTCAGAAAAAAAAAAAATCAATACAAAAATGTGTAAAATTATATTTCATTTCAAGAAAGCACTGAATTGATCTGAATTGTATCATACTGTATTAATTTTAATGCCATTCCACAGGCAAGTATATATTACGTGTTGAAGGTGCGCATATACGCAAACACAAAATACGTACACAGAATTCAGCCCAAATTGATGCATCTTCATTTAATTTCTAGCATAACAACTGAGTCATTTTTTTGCACTTTAGAAATATGTGAAAAAATGAAAATAGGCACAATTAATTAACACAGCTTATAAATTACCTTATTATAGTGCACTGTTACACACTGATAATACCATAAACCCAATATGATACTATTCAAGGTCATTTTGCTGATGTACAGGTGAAGTCTAGTAAATAGGATTCTAAGTGCTTTTAACTCAAATCTACAACTCCTGCAGCTTTACACAGTAGAACAGTGCAATACATTATGTCCCCATATTCCAGGAACAAGAGCTGAGTTTACAGTTGTATCTGTTTCACATTAGAATGGCTTTGCACTTTCTGGAGCTCTAGCACTTCCAACTGCGTTGTCTATGACCTCCTTTTTGTTCCCTTCCTTTTTCCAGGTGCTGGAAAAAGTTCTTTTGGTAGCTAGCTCTCACCTGGTAGAACAATGACAGTTTTGAAGTAATGGTACAGCAGTTGTTCTTCTAGAGGATCGGTTCACAGCGCTAGGATGACCCCGATCTCCACTTACTTCCCAGTTCCTGACTTTGGAGGAAGCTTGCTCTGGTTTCTTGGGAAAAGATTCTGATGTGACTTTTTGCCTCTTTTCAGGAATCCCTGTTACAACTGTTGAGTTCAAAAAGGCCCTTTTTGGTTTACTCCTCGCCTTTAATTTTTTAGCATCAGGTTTCTCTTTCTTAAGGTGCTTTCCCACAGTAGTTTTCCTTGTCTGGCACCTATGGATGGAGAAAGCAGATTTCTGAGCATGAGGATGAAGTTGTCTTCTCACTTCCTCTTTTTGCTGTTTTTTAGTTTTGGAAGTTTGTTTGCCTCTGGTTATTCTGTTTCTTCTCCTCCCGACAGTACACGTGACAGACTTCGATCCCACACCCTTTCTGGAAAAACCTGCTTCTTTATTAGTGCCTTCTTTTCTCTTCCATCTTGCCTTCCGATTCTCCCTCTCTAACCACTCCCTCCTGATGGAAGTCAGAGGAGTTTTGGTAACTCTATTAAATGGAATTAATCTACAATCTCCTTCTACCACAGAGTTCAAAGGTGAAATGATCAGGTGTTTAAAAGAGTTCTCAGAGTGACCAGACCCGAGACAATCTGTTCGTTCTGTGGAAACAGAAGATCCATCTGCCTTTTGACTTGAGGCTGCATCATTCCCTTTATCTGGATCTGTCAGGAAAGATGCTGAAGATGAACTATAGTGGTCCGACCCATTGAGTGACTTTGATGGCGTGCTTTCCCTCTGTGTATCAGCTATTTTCTTCATGTTTGCATCAAAGCTAAGACTTCTGAAAAGCTGTCGAACATGGGAGGGCTTCTTGGCCTTTTCTCCAACTGTACTCTTTGGAGGCGTTTTCAGAATTCGATTTGTCAGTGGGTCATAATACTTGAAAGAGCACTGTTTGTATTTATACCTTACAGAGTCCTTGCTACCTGTGGAGTTACGATTTTTCCTCATTTTGGAAGTATCCATAGGTTTACCTTTACACTGTTTTACCTCTGGGCACGAGAGTACATACACCACGGTCTTGGGCTGTACGGGACTCATAATCTTGCTATAGGACTCTGGCAGTTTAAGGGCACAAAGTCTAGTTTTCATGTTCGGAGTTTTTTCATTCTCCAACCACGCGATGCTTGCTTTCTGATCAGCTGGATCAGATTCTCTTCTAGACATTTTCCTTTTTGCTACAGGGTAGTTCAATAGACTTGTCTGGGTTCCATGGCTGACTTTAACCACCTGACATCTTGAAGCCAGGCGCCATGTCCTTTTCCTAGGCATTTTAAGAATTTGTTGGTTGCATAGCGTACCTGAGGCTACAGCTGGGTTATCTAAATCAGAACCACCACTTAAAGCATCATTAAATTCTGGCAATGCTTTAACTGATGCAATTTCTGTTCTATTACCCTCAATAATATTGATCCTTTTTTCATCCTTCTGCTTTTTTTTCTTCATTCTCTTGCCTGTACAGTTGGCTGACGATTCACTGTCAAAGTAGCAGCGAAAACGACCCTCCCTGAAATCACGCACAAGTTCTTCTATTTTTATATCATCTTCATACATTATTTGAGACCAAGTCTTTCCTACAAAAGAAGGAGGCACGTGAGGCAGAGCTGGAAGAACTGGTTCTTCAGTATGAACTACAACATCCTGTTTCCCTGCTTCCATTTTCTCTACTGACTCAGTTTTTAAAACAGAAGAGAGCTGTGTTCCATAGTCTTTACCTTGCAAACTTACTTGGACCTCTTTTAGGAATTCTATATCTTTTATAGCTGCCTTGGGTAAGTCTGTTCCTGCCTGTATTGGTGCATCACAGTCAAAACTCATTTCGGAGCCCTCTAAATTCATATGGTCCAGAAGTGATGAAAAAGTTAAACAGGGATTATTCTCTTCTTTGAAATAAATTTCTTCAGATGTAGTTTCATGGCAATATTTAAAAATTACGTCTTCAATAGTTTCATCCACTAAACTTTCATCACCTCTGTTATTCTTCATGTTTTTGCATCTTGCTAATTGTGGGGATGTCCCAAGATCTAGAGAGCTGCTGATACCCACAGTATCCCTGAGATGGAGATCAGACACCAAAGTTTCATCCTGAGTTCGTAAACTATCTCGCTTTGAGAGAGATTGACCTGAGGTAATAAATAAAGAATTGCTGTGGCTGCGTGTAGGATTCTGATGAGAAACTGAAGGGTGTTTTGGGTGAACCAGTGCTGGAGCAGGATTCAAGCTTGGGTTCAAAAACACGTCACTCTTGAAGGCCTTCATTGCTCTTTCATCACATTCACTACGCAGAGACAGATTTGATGCTGCCAAATCCCTAACATTTTTTCCTGTTTTAGGATTAACAAAAGAACTGCGGTTTATAGGACTGATGGAAAATTGCTGAGGTACAGGGCTCACAGCTGTAAACTGACTTTCATGGCTATGATTTGCAACTTGAGCGTTTTTCAGAGTAACCCTTTTCTTATCACTACAAATGCCAATAGACTGCTGGGATATTCCTGGAACGTGTTCCTGGCCTCTTTCTAGTCTTTGAAAAACTGCTCGTGTTACAGAAGTTTTCTTTATGCCTTCACGAGACAGGCATGGAGGTGAAGAGTGCGTTTCACCAATGGACTCTGGGTCTTTGCTGGAAATACCCTGTTTGTCACTGTTCCGCTCTTTTGGCATCTCTTCTGGGGACAGGCGAGGAATCCTAGAAGCCTCCAGAGTGATGGGGAGTGGTATGTCATCATATGTTGGTCTAAAGGAGAGGGAAAAAAACCCAGCCTATATAAATATTGCAAATACACTTAAGATTTTTCAAACAATAGCAGTGTATGGGCTTTTTAAGACTAATGGCCTAGAGTGCATCACTTCCAATGAACAAATACAAATTACCAACTCGGCTATGTTAGCAGAGATATCGAATTTCAAAAAATTATGGAGAAGGAAGGGGGAATGCTCCACAAAGCTAGACATAATTTGGGCATTAGTCTGTTACCCTCTTCAAGCAACCAGAAATTAAGAATGGCCAAACACAGATTACGATAATGTTATAAATACAGCAAAAGAAGAAAATGTAAAGATATTTACTTTGCTTGAAGTTGTAGCTTATAAAGAGTTTATTTCACTGGTCATACTACCATTAATTAAATTTAAGGAATTGAAAAAATTCTTTTGTAGAGAAATGGAACGTAATATGACACAGTATAAAACCTCCATTGAGTATAAATGCCCTTTTCCCTACAAAATGTGGCTGCCTGACAGGAACCCTGCATATGTTGCCAAGGAATTCAATGCTTACTGTTTCTCACAGACATACCACAGCTTCTGACTCACTTCTATAAGAAGCCAAGTTACAGTTGTTCAGCCTCATTGTGACAACAGACTTTTATATATTCTGTAACTGGCAGATCTGTCTTTAGGTCTGTCTCAAATACCAGGGTTTGTGTCTTGCAGATTTAACACAACTGACAGATTAGGACTATTTCTATTATGCAATACAGGAACTCACAAGGCCTCAATGTGTAGTAGCTGGGCAAATCCAAAGAAAATAATCTTAAAAATAAGTAAATATAACTGAAGAGGAGAATATTATGTTTCATTTGAAAATTATAACCAGACCTTGTGAGACCCAAATGGATGCTTACTTTAGTACACGGCAGACATCAGCTAACAGAAGTATCATGAATAAATTTAATTGTACAGTAACTTCCTTAGTTATAAAACTCTGAGCACATACAGCTAAGGGTTATAGGACTGATTAAGCAAGAGAAATTTTGTATAATGAAACATTAAAAAAAGAGGATTATTTCTATTAATATATGAATGCAAAGTAAACAAATACCTCAGATGATCAAACAATGCCTGTCAGCTGAACTGCCGTGCCCTACTGCTGCATGAATTCTTGGCCACCTAAGCTCTGACACAGGACCTAAGGGGAAGGCCAAAGGCAGTAGAAATAACCCTTAAATTTTCTCACTTCAGAGGTCTTGAATCTTTGTGTGAAACACCTGGCATCTGGACATTGCTGATTCAATATAGGACTAAAGGGATTTTGATATGGATAAACTATAGCAAATTCCTGAGCTTCTAGCTCAGTTAACAGCCTACACCCAGCTTTCAAAAATTACTTATAAGCAAATGTCTCTGGGATGGAGGAAACAGAACTAGTTTTATACAGCTAGGAAGTTCTGACAGTTTTGCTGCAAATTACCCCCAAAAGCAGAGTGAAGATTTACTCTCTTAAATGCTTAGTATTATTTCTTTATATAAAAAACTTTTATACACCAAGAGTTTGGAGGAAGGAATGATTTGGTGGTTTGTGTGTGTCTGGTTTTGTTTTGTTGGGTTTTTTTACTGGGGGAGGGGTAGAACAACAATATTCTTTGAAATTCAGTATAAGGCAAAGTTCTGATGAATTCTCCTTTTTCAACATAACTACTAGGTATACTGGTTCTGCAAAATAAATCAAGTCTTAAAAATATTTCCATAATCTTTTAAAACAACACTCTAAAGATCCCTTGTGAATTCAGCTAAATAGTAAAACTAGGTTTAAAGAACTGAGTGGAAGCTGTGTCAATTCAAATGTTATAATGTGAGAAAGAAGAGAATCCAATTCTTACCTCAGATGTCAGTTAAGATCATGACTTTTTTTTCAGAGCAGGACCACAACATAAATCTATTCATCCTTTCTTTTCCATCTCTGCTTTTCTTCCTCCAAACTCTGTCTAGATTTGGGATTACTCTTCCCTCTTCTTCCTCCAACTTCATCTAGATTTTGTACATAATTTCTCTCATTCCATTCCTTCTTCCAACAACTTAGAGGAACATGGGTAGCTTGTTTTTCCTAGTTAGTAGGTTCGTTCACCAAAGGAATAACCTTGTATTAGTGATACCTCAAGAGAGGGCTCTTTTCATTTGGATGTTGCCTTAAAGTCAACCTTACATTTTTTCCAAGGCACAAAATTGTGGATGTTCATAAGAAAGTGGGATTGAATTTATTTATTGAAGATGGAAGGATTAATTTATTTATTTGCAGCGACGTGTAAATGCCCTGGGCTAATTTGGCATAGACATTCATATTAGCTTATTCTGTCACACCCCTGATAATATCAACATGAGTACTTTCAGACAAAACACTCTTCTACTTGTTTGTCAGAGTTGTATATTAAGATACACTGTACTGGAATCAAACTGGGATTTTTGTCTGCCTTGCAAACACAGTAAATGAAGAATGAGATTTATTTTTCTTCATCTACAGAGAAAAACTTAACACACTGACTCTCTCATCACTCTTAAAACATGCACATGATAAATAAAGAGAACTCTTTTCAAAATCTGAGCATTAATTGGCCAATTAATGTAATTCAAGTATTAACTGAACATGTGAACTGCAAGGATAATGATAAAATAGACATGTAAATATTTACCTGAAATTATCCACAAACTAAAAAATTATTAACTCTTTCAAAATATACTATAAAATATACTGCTAAATGCATATATAAAGCCCAGAACTATAATATTTATAATAAAATACATAAAGCTGAAATTATAAGAATTTGTAAATGCATGTGAGACTGTACAGTCTGCCATTATACCTGCTGATCCATATATTTGGTCTTTTTCTCAGGTCTTCATATTTAAATAAATGCCATCAGTGGTGTTGCCTCAAATCCCTAAGTAGTGAAAAAGTTTAAAAGTGCAGAGACAACAGAAAAGCAATATACTTGCATGATGTTCATATAAATACACTTCTTCCTAAACTGTCTTCATTGAAAAAGTTTCACCTTAAGTGGGCAAAATTTACTGCTCAGCAGTATAACAGAAATAGGAATTTGTAATACAGCAATCTAACAACACATACTTGAAAAAACCCCATCTGTATTATACCTGTTGTCATGGTATCTATGGGGATGATGCTGTAAAACATCTTGCAGGAAACGCTCCATCAAGCTACTGGTACCCATACGATTCCTACAGTACGTGGTAAAATGTCTGTGCTGGGAGCTGAAAATATGCTGGTGAAAGATAAAACAGATGATTAGTCTAATACTACTGTAAACACACTGGCCTATCCCTAAAAATTACTTCCTAGGTTAAACATTATACAATTACTATGAAACTATTTAAATAGTCTTCAGCCTTTTCTCATTTAAAGCCCTGACTAATTGAGATTTTTAAGCATTCTTAGGGAATCTCAAATAATACTAAAATGTATTGAAACATCCTTCTCTGTCAGAACTTAAATTAGCAGTTTTGACAAATCTCTTGTTACTAGTACAAATGCTGTCACAAATCTCACAGCTGCTTACAGGTCTCTTAACTAGAACAAATACATTAAATGTATCTATAAATGACTGCTAAAACATTCTTAAACTTCATATGAGTAAACATCACTCTAATTAATGAGAATTTTCATAAGCATAGAAGATTAAATAGGCTTCTACTTTCAAATTTTAAAAGTCTAAAGGACAGGAGACTGGCAGAGCTAAAGAACAGAAAACAGTTGATCAAATATCTTCAGCCTTGATATCTAACATGTTACTATAACCCTAATAATTTACAATATACAGATCTCAAGATTAAAGACACAGAAACAAATGCAAGGGATGCAATGCACAGCAGTGTGCCGCTTCAGAAAAGAACACTGCAGCAGCCATCTTTTTAACAGGTAACAGATAAGAAGGGTATCTTTTTCTCAGTGCATACATTTTGCAATTCAAACTGCTTATAAGTTTTTCACTCAGTGTTTATTGTTCAGCATAGAGAATGATATTTTATAAGCTGAAAAAGCCTTTTGGTACTCCTTGCTATCTGTTGCTGAATTGTGCAGTGGCCATCTCACCTGTTCCAGATTACTGTAGTGTACATGGCAACAGTTGCAATATCCTTGTCTACTTTGTGCAGTGGATACTCCAGGCCAAGCATGTTCTTGCCTTCTTGTGTGTGAACTGAAAGAAGCAGGGAATATTACCAAGACATGTTGGCTTATTTAATGTATGTCCTTCTAAATATCTATCTTACTACAGAGACGGAACAAACTTGCAAGGCAAGTGTTTCTATTTCAGAACTGCAATGACAACTACAACTATGTATTTTAAGGTATTCCCAAGGAAATTTCACTAGAGAAACTTTTTCTTAAATGCAGAACAAAGGAAAACAGCCTGAAGGCACAGTTGGCTGAAATCTGAAAAGAACTGTCTCTACAGGAAAAGACAGAGTCATCTTTTCATTTTCCCATTTGTTAGTATTTTGGAAAAAAAAAAACAAAACAACAAAAAACCCAAAGACACTTGACACTCAAACACTAGTTTTGGGCACTACAATGTGCCTTCCCCACAATTTTTAATAGTGTATGGTATAAGATATAGAGGATCTCCATCACACACATGATCCGTATCTCACTGTCATCCATTATACAAGATAACTGACATGGCTGAAAAGCACATTCTTCCCATTTTACCTTGATAAGCAGTAAGCTAGATGCCAGTTAGATTGTCACCTAACATACCTGCTACTGCTGTCCTGTCGTAGAGAGCCTTCAACACCATGTCTTTGGATTCCTAAGGAAAAACAAAAAGAAAACAACAACCAAAAAATCAACCAACACACACACAAAACAAAACACAATAAACAACAGAATATCAAAATATGGAGAGAGTTTAGCTGCAACTAGTTACTTTTCTTACACTGCATTTGTCAAAACTACTATTTTAAAGGAAAAAAAAAAGTTTAGTAAGTTCAAGAATTCTTTTGTCCTCAAAGTTCATCCAAGAGCTTCATAAAATAAACTTTACTCTTTCATGTCTGAGATGAGTGGGAATTTTTTTATTGACTTAACTGGGTTCAAGACTGTGCAATCTACATTTGTATTGCTACGTCTATGATCGCTGAGACAAAATGTAACATGTCTTAACTTGTGACAGGACAAGACAATTACGGCTACGGAAACACTTTAGACTGAGAAGTCACTCCTTCCATCCAAGTTCCGTAAAGGAATTTAGGAAATCAAATTACACAGTTGAAACTACAAGATGAACTAATGCTTCTACCAATAATTATTACATTTTTTAAAAAGTAACTGTGACAAAAACATCTACTTTGAACTTCTTACCCTGCGCTGAAGAAGCAGAAGCTTCATCAGAACGTTTGATTCTTTCAAACATCTGTAATGTAAAATAAAATCCTTAAAATATAAGAATTTAATATTATATATAACAGTGCATGTCACCTTTGCTAGAAGGGGCTAATTCCTAATCTAATTAATGAAGTTAAATACTAACGAACACGGTCTAGACTCTGCTAGATTATTAAGCAATAACCTCATCAAATTCAGTTAATTACTTAATTTCCTAAGTTGCCTTTGCAATTAAGACAAGAGATATATGCTAATAAAACCCATACAAGACCTACACCACATAAAATAATTATCCAGGCTGGAAAGGCAATCCTTATTGCTCAAAAAACCTACAAATCAACTTTGAATCTCACAATTTTTAATTGAAATGTGACAGCAGGAACATGCAGTTACATGCTTTAGGGCATCCAAACCCAAAGGACTTCCAAATGTCACACAGTCCTTTACAGTATGGAATGCAAGCATAAAATATACATACCTTAGACCCACCAGCCTTCTTCATCCACCAAAGCTGACTCCAGACTAGCAAACAATAGATGTCACACAGGAGGCCATTTGCAGTGCAGCACACTTTTCTTTTTTCATCCCATCTGGCAACAAGGAAGTTAAAGAGCCTTTTAAAACATAGTTAATAATGTATGTTTTCCATGCCCTAAGGCATGTAAATTTTTCTGTACCACTTTGCAAACATGTCAGTCAATAAAACAGATAAATCTTTTTGAAGTCTGCAGTACATCCTTCTTTTTTAATATGAAAGTTGTTTTGACAGTTTTTCCTACATAAATGTTAACTTCTCCTTCTGGAATAACTTTGTTCCTTCTTTCTTCCTCATAGTTCCTACGCATTAAACATTATTGCCATTTTGGATGTTGGCACTCATGAAATAAAGTATACTGCTACAGTAACAGAAAACAAAAAAGAATCTATTTTGAACAGCATTCAAGAACCTGCTCAGGAAAACAATGTCTTATTTTGCTTAGGTTACATGAGCTAGCTAGATAGTGCATAATATCACAGTAGAATGGGTGTTTAAAGCGTTTTGTAATTTAATACTTCATTGAGTATATAATGATTATCATCAGCACAACAGGAAAACAGAAGGCTACAATAACTTGCAAAATCACTGTCACCAGCATCACCATATCTTGCTTCAAAACTCAGGATTTAGCAAGTCTAAGATCTGTTCTTTGCCTACGATTTGTGTAATTATGGGATAACAAAGTTTCAAAACAACCACTTCTATTTTTTATCTTTTATAATCTAACAACAATCATTCCTTCCCTTCTCATTTTTTGTTCTCATACATTGCTACTATATGAGGCTACATACCATCAGGCTTGATAAATATGTGGTTTGTTATTTGTTTTCTTTAAACTTGTTTTGTTCTTCTCCAAACTATGCACTGCTCTAGAAAATATCTGGGCTGTCGTAGCAGTTTTGGTCAGAAGTAGTATCACAGCAGCTCACCCCAACACCTCAACAAAACAATCCACCCAATCAAAACACCAGATTCATTGTCCTCCCCGCAGTGTATCAATTCATGTAGTAATATTAAAAAAACAAATAAGCAAGAAACCCCAGCTGCTCTTATAAGCCTTCTCATCAGGCAACTGAGAAAAGCTTTCTTGATAGATTAGCCATCTTGTTATGTGTCCTGTACACAGCCAGGATTCAAAAGAAAGTGAAGGAAAAACACAGAAGACTATTTTTCATGAATGATGCTTTACATAAAATAACTGGTTCTATGTGCTTAAAGTCAATTTACCAATTTTTTAAGCCTTAGTGTATATATATAAAATCTTATGATAAAGATAAAAGTGTGGCAAGAGTGTAGCAACCACAGAGGAGGCTACGACATAGACAGGGCAGTCAGACCACAGTTCCACAGTCAGCAGGGGCACCACAACCACTGGTATCCATCCACTGCCCCAATAGGGGATTAAAGCACCTTGATATACAAATGTCTAGTTTCATCTCAGAGATATCAGGCAGGGCAATAGGTTGGAGAATAACTCCAACAGTTCATTACTTCCTTACTCCAGGGACTAATTTCAATAGTGGTGTGCAACTGAGAGTCCACTATGCTGTAAGCACAACGCATATTTAAACTGAGTTAGGAGCAAAGTAACTTCAAACAGGCCAGGACTATGAAAATAACTATACTGAATTACTCCAGTCTGGATGTCCTGTTATCTTTTCACAGTTCAAGGCGATTCAATGGACCAGATTTTCTCACTGGAGGAGGGTTGTGTTAGAAAAAATTGTAAATACCCAGCTCTTGCTTAGTATCTGACAGAAAAACATCAGAGGAAGATCTTTCAGGGATATTCCTCTCTTATAAAAAGCTGCTAATAGAGAGAAATCTATACTTTTTATATCAGTTTATAGCAACACTAGTGTAAAAGACAAAGAAATAAGTCTGAACTCAAACCACATACAGCTTGCTTACCATCTGAAGTCAAGTTCAAACCACAAGACAGTAATGTTAAGGAAATCTGGTATGTAAATCTGTTATTTAATTTGCCAGAATTTGGACAGCCTCGCTGCAATCCTTTTTTTTTTTCAAAACAGAAACAATAGCTATAAATCCACAAAGGATTTTTCAGATGTCCAGGCAAAGGCTGAAAAATTCTACCTTAGTTAAGATACTTTCCACTAGATACTGTTGGATTAAAAAAGTAAATTACATCTTTTCAAGATTTAGCTTAACCATTTTATCACCAAAAAAAATCCTATATATTTTAACAAATGTAGAATCAACTGCCTACATACAGGTGTTTGATTTGGTAAATGTTTATCCAGGTTACTTTGGCAGCTGTCTCCAACATCAGTGCTTCATTTTGGTTTTATTACTCTGCCAAAGAATGAAAAACCTCAGGCAAGCATACTTAACAAGAAAAACCCATAAAGAGGCGACCACAAGGCAAGAAATGTACACATTAAAAACAAACAAACAAACAAAAAAACCCTAACAACAACAGCAAACCCAACCAAAACCAGCGGTTATGGCAGTATTTGTGTGTCAGAGGCACTCAGACAAACTCTCCAGGCAGTGTCACTCTTGCACTGCAACAGGTGAGACAAAAAGGGTAAAGAGCCGGGTAAAGAGCCGGCCAAAGCCGCCCCACGGCACCCTCAGCGGCGCCTTCCCCTGCGAGCGGCAGTGCTGGGCAGGCGGGGGAGCCCGGCCAGACTGCCCTGAGCCAAGGGGGCCAGCAGGGAGGCGGCACCTCGTCCCGGGAGCTGCTCCTGCCCCGCTCCGTGGCCCGAGTCCCCTGTCCCGAGTGCCGCCCGGCCGGGGCCGCAGGAAGCCCGCAGGGAGCCCCAGGGCCGGCCGGCACGGAGGGACCGGCGCTGTGTGTGTGGGAGCTCTGCCCGGCGGGGCCCGGCACCGAGGGGGGCGGTGAGGGGGGCGGTGAGGGGAGCGCTG
>JAWWEE010000162.1:25796504-25889286 GCA_035221455.1 Xenops minutus | reverse complement strand
CCGATCTATGGAAGGTGAGTGCAGGGATTTGGGAGATGTGGCACATGAAAGGTGAGTGCAGGGATTTGGGAGATGTGGCACATGGAAGGTGAGTGCAGGGATTTGGGAGATGTGGCACATGGAAGGTGAGTGAAGGCATTTGGGAGATGTGGCACATGGAAGGTGAGTGCAGGCATTTGGGAAATGTGGCACATGGAAGGTGAGTGCAGGGATTTGGGAGATGTGGCACATGGAAGGTGGGATTTGGGAGATGTGGCACATGGAAGGTGGGATTTGGGAGATGTGGCACATGGAAGGGGAGTGCAGGCATTTGGGAAGCACAGCCCATGGCAGGTGTGTGAGGCTTTTCTTTTCCCCTCGTGCAAAGCTCTCTGTGCTCATGGGAACCCTCCCATTCCTGAACAAGAGCTCCTTTCTGAGAAGCCCTCCCACACACCCCCTCTGCCCCTGGATTTTCCCAAGCCAAATGAGAGAAAAACCTCAGGTTACAAACGCAGGTTTGCAAGAAGAGCCTGAGCAGGGCTGCTCTCACCCCTGAGGTCACTGTGAGCTGCCATCAGAGCTGGCAGGAGGCATCTCCTGTCACTTCCCAGTCCGGTCCCTTTGGTGGATGGAAATGGGGACTGGGCATGGCTGGCTGGGCTGGCCCCCCAGCCAGGAGCCTTTCCCAGCACTGGTGCCTCTGGTGCAGGTGGCCCCCATTAAGTCATCGCTGAGATTAGGGCTGTTTTCAGGAGGTTCCTTTGAGTGGAGGTTTGTTTGTGTAAATATTTGGACGTTTCTCAGGCGTGATTATCGAGCAACCTGCACCTCATGCATATTCAGAGGCCGCAGCGATTGCCTCCTCTCCTGCGAGTGGGAGCAGGGCTGGGGCCGTGCCTGGGGGAGGGATGGGATGCTGGGCATGCTGGAGATACTGGAGGTGCTGGGAATGTTGGAGATTCTGGGGATGCTGGGAATGTTGGAGTTACTGGGGATGCTGGAGATGCTGGGAATGTTGGAGTTACTGGGGATGCTGGAGATGCTGGAAATGTTGGGGTTACTGGGGATGCTGGAGATGCTGGAGATGCTGGGAATGTTGGGGTTACTGGAGATGCTGGGGATGCTGAAGATGCTGGGAATGTTGGGGTTACTGGGGATGCTGGGGATGCTGGAGATGCTGGGGATATTGGGGATGCTGGGAATCTTGGGGTTACTGGGGATGCTGGGGATGCTGGGGATACTGGGGATGCTGGAGATGCTGGGGATGCTGGGCATCTTGGGGTTACTGGGGATGCTGCAGATGCAGCAGATGTTGAGGGTGCTGGAGATGCTGGAAATGTTGGAGTTACTGGGGATGCTGCAGATGCAGCAGATGTTGAGGATGCTGGAGATGCTGGAAATGTTGGAGTTACTGGGGATGCTGGGGATGCTGGGGATACTAGGGATACTGGGGATGCTGCAGATGCAGCAGATGTTGAGGATGCTGGGGATGCTGGGGATGCTGGAGATGCTGGTGGCAGCACTGGGAGCCCCTGTGCAGCTCTGCCCCGAGCTGGGAGCACTGGTGATGCCTCCAGTGGCAGGACGGTGGTGGTGCTGTGGTGCCCGTGGTGCTGGAGGGCACTTGGGGTGCTGAGGGCACCTCACCCTGCTGGGTGGTCACTGCTGGGCTCCCTGGAGCAGTGACAGCACCTGCCCCGCAGTGCCCAGCTCTGAGGGGGCAGAGGGAAGGGGCACAGGGCTGAGCACAGAGCCTGGGCAGCCCCAGGGCTCTTGGCTGCTCCCCAGGAACCTTTGGAGCTGTTCACAGCAGATGCAGAAGCTCCAAAGCAGCTTGGTTTGCATCCTGCATCCCCCACCCTCTGGGATCCTCCCAGCCCACATGCTCAGCTCTCAGGGATCTGTCACTGCTGATCCCCTCCCATTTAGCCCCCACAGACCTGCCTGGTTTTTCCTACTCTACAACTCCCTCCTTCCATCCCTGCCATTTCCAGGGTTTTCCCAAGTTAACCAGGGTTTTTTCGAGCAATTCAGCTTCATCCCCAGCTTGGTGTCCATCACCTCTTTGCACAAATGAACCCAGTCACCCTTCTGGCATGAGGCACAGGGCCAGCCCCCCAAACCCCTGAGAGAGGTGAAAGCCTTGGAAAGCTCCAGGGCTGGGAATGCTGCTCCTTTATCCCCAGAGGTGCTCAGGGCCCTGGGAGGGGTTTTTCCAGCTGCTCCTGTGCTGGGAGGGGTTCTTGCTCTCTTCTGCAGGCAGGAATTGCTGCCTGGTCCTTGAGGAACACCCCAAACCATCTTGGTCACGCAGCAGGAGAACCTGAGGTGGTCTTGGGTCTCGTGTGACTTTTCCAGGAGTGACACTGCAGGAGGAATTCCTTCCTCTGCTGTCAGAAGAGGAATTCAGGGATGCTTTCACGTGCCTCCTCCATGGCTATAAACATCCTCTGCTCTGATAGGGGAGGGATGCAAGTCTCATTTCACTTAGTCTCATAGGGGAGGTGGGACATGGGGCAGGACAGCTCATCCCTGGGGCCATCCTGCAGGGCAGGGGGAGGATGGTTCTCCCTCCTGGTGGTGGCTCTGGCAGGACCACCCGGCTGCTCCCAGCCCCTGTGTGCTCACAGGAACAAGGCATTAGTGGCCTCTGCCTCCAGCACAAGCAGCTGTGACCTCTGTGTCCCTGGGGGTGGCTGCTCTGACCTCGTGCCATCCTTAATATTCCGTGTTGTAGATGAAGAACTCGGGCACAGGGAGCCCGTGTCAGGAATGCAACATGAGTTCCACTCCTTGGGTCGGGTCTCTGTGCCTTCCTCCTTCCCTCCCTGCCAATTCCTCTGCTGGCAGCAGCACCAAAAGCCAGGGCAGCCCTTCTGCTTGGAGGGGCTGGTGGAAGGAGCTGGAAGGAGTGGTGTTCCCCCATCCCCTGGCCACCAGGGCTGGGGACACGAGGTGCTCTGCTGCTCCCCACTGATGCTTCTCCCCATTCCTGTCCCTGCCACAGGCACCATGTCCATTATGTCATCCCGTACGACGGGGACCAGTCAGTGGTGGACTCCTCGGAGAACTACTTTGTGACTGACAATGTAACCAAGCAGGAGATTGACCTGATGCTGGGACTTTTGCTGGGCTTTTGTATAAGCTGGTTTCTGGTGTGGATGGACGGGGTTCTCCACTACGCGGTGCGAGCCTGGAGAACCAGCCGACGGTATGGTAAGTGCAGCCCCACGGGCTCCTCCTCTGCCCTAAACCCCCTGCCCTGCCCCTGGAAACTGGTGGAGAGGGAGGACATCCACACCCTGGCCACGTTTATGCCATGTGGATTAGCCACAAATCTGGCCAGATGTATCCCAAGCCCTTTTTATCCCAGGAGTTGGGCTCGATGGTCCTCGTGGGTCTCTTCCAGCTCAGGATGTTCCATGGTTCTATGATACAAGCAGGAATGCTGATGTGGGAATAGCCAGCTGAGGATCCCAGCCCCAAGGGGTGTGCTTTGGAGAGGGTGATGTGTGTGTTGGTGCAAAGGGGTGTTGGATGCAAAGGATGCAAAGGGCAGAATGGTGATGGGGGTCCTGTGGCTGCATATTTGGGCTGAGGATGTTCAGGCCAGACCAAACTCCCAAAATCTGGATTTAACAAAAGAAATTGGAAAAAAAATCTGGATTTTTCTAATTTACAACCGGGCTTATGCTGATGGAGAACAGCCTTGTGTGGTTGTATAAACCTGTGACATTGTGATGACCATGGCAGACATCTGTGCTGTGTCAGCTGTTGTCCAGATGTGTCCAGATGTGGTGACATCACCCTCACTGGGAAAAACCTTGTCCAGACTAGTTAGTCTTTGGACCAGTTAGTTCAGAATCCTGGATTAACACTCTGAGAAGGACAAACAGACACTCCTTGCCTTTCCCAGTTTGCTCCCTCAGCATGGACACCCCATGGATTTTAATCTTTGGAAGGGAAAAAAAAGACAGAAAAGCTATTAAACTAGGGAATGACTTGAAATCCCCTCCCAGTGCACCTATAAATCTCAGTGTCTCCAGCTCTGACTGATGGTGTCTGTGAAATTACAACCCAGAGGAAAAGGAGGGTGAGCAAGAGAAAGATTTATCTGCAAAGCCATACGAAATTCTAATTAGGGAAGTGGACTATCTCCTTCTAAAAACTCAGATAAAAGTGATATTAATTTCCCATTAGTCTTCCCAAATCCTGTGTGAGCAGGCTCTGAGTCAGGACTCTCTCTGGGCTGTGGTGCAAAGCAGAAGGACGATTGTCAGGGTTTGCAGTGGGACCTTTTTGAGGCCAGTTTTGGGGCCCTGGCACCTGCCCCCCATCAGGGCACCTTTGCTGTGCCCTCCCCAGTGCCCACAAAGGCAGGGCTGGCAGGAGATGTGCTCTGAGCACAGGGATGTTGCTCTCCAGAGCTGGAGCCTCAAGTCCTGGTACCACCACCTAACCCACCCCTTGTGAATGGAGACTTTATTTTTAGTAATTAATTTAGTGTTTAAGCTAATTGATCTCTTTTGTTTCATTTTTTTCCCCCCTCCCTGTCTATGCCTGTTCTAAGGCTTTAAGGAAAGGTTGGCCAAGGGTGCAATATTCTTTTAGGTATTTCCTTTTCATTCAAATTAGTCATTTTGAAGGCAATAAGCAGAAAGGAATATTGTTTTTTCCGTGGAACAAAGCTAAAATTTCCTTCCAAAAAGAGACCTGGTGCCTGTGACTGTGAGACAGGGGTAGGGAAATACAAATTCTGTGCTGGTACAGAGTGAGGAGCCCTCCCTGAAATACATGAGCACCACTTAGCAGTGACTCAATGTCACATTGTGGCCTGATCAGCTTAAATCGTGGTCTGTTAGAATAACCTATAGCTCCTTCCTGATGGAGGAGATTGCTTAAAATAGAAAATATTCTACAGAAGCTCAGACATCAGGTTGTGCTTCATAGTAGCTGGTCAGAGCAGGCACAGCCACCCAAAGGCAGCTGCAATCCTGGACTCAGGCTCATTTGGATGGAAAAGACCTCCAAGATCATGGAGTGCCACCCTTTCCCAGCACCACCATCCAGCTTGGTACAGTCTGTCGTCCTCTGGGGCTTTCCAGCTGTCCTTTGTGGGGTTGGGCTGGGTGTATTCCTGGGGGGAATCACCCTGAACCACCATGGAAAATGAGATGGCAGCCGAAATGTTGCTCCAAGGAGAGGTCCAGGGGCTGAGAGCTGGACCACTGGGTTAAGAAATGACCCTGTCCAGGCTGAGGGGCAGAGAATGTCCCCCTGCTGCCCCAACCACCTTGTCCCTGTTCAGTTCTTGTAGGTGGCTTTGCCAAGGCTCAGTCTGGTGCCTGACTGCTGTGGGACAGACCAGGGACAGCCCTGGGAGAGCACAGCTCTCACCACTCCTCTCATATCTCATCTCCCTTCTCCTTTCTGCCTTGCAGACAACTCCTGGTCCTGGATTCCCAAATTTTGTAACTTGAAGGAGTTCAGGAAACGTCACCACAGGCAGTACGAGGAGGCGACTGGGAACATGGTGCACATCAAACAGAAGCTGTACCATAATGGGCACCCCAGCCCACGGCACCTCTGAGGAAAGCCTTCCCCTCCAGAGACTGCAGTGAGCTTTTCAAAGAGGACTTTGCTCTCCTTTCCACCAGGACCAGCTTCTGGTTTGCTCCTCCATGGCAGCCCAGCCGAGGACACGATTTTACTGCTCCATGCCGTGTGTCCCCAGGACACACCACGATGCACAACTAAGCCAGTCCTGGATGCTACGCAGCCAAGACATTGCACTGTGGTCCACATTTTATTGTCAGACTTGTGTATATATGTAAAAAAAAAAAAAAAAAAAAAAAAAAAAAGCAGACAAACGAAATCGAAAAAGAGAAAAGAGATTTGCATTATACTTTCAAGCCCCCCCTTTTCCTGGCATTGCCAGCTGTCCTGCACATCCAGCTGCCCTGAGGGGAGTGTTGGCCGAGGGGATGGAGGTGGGACAGCACGAAGAAGATGCAGAGTGTCTCATCCAAGAGCTCAAGTGCCCCGTTTCTTTGGTCCTTTGGCTTGGTTTTGCTCTGCTCTGCCCCTTCTGTTGCTAAAATGCCTTGGCTGGTCACAGGTTTGGAT
Source organism: Xenops minutus (assembly GCA_035221455.1). NCBI lineage: Eukaryota > Metazoa > Chordata > Aves > Passeriformes > Furnariidae > Xenops > Xenops minutus. The sequence continues at coordinate 25,883,178 of JAWWEE010000162.1, read as the reverse complement.
GGGCACTGCTGCCAGCGGGTTGGGAAGGCACAGTGACCCTTTTTTGCTTTGGTTCATGTTTTGGGGAGTTGCTGTTGGGGAAGGAAGTCCTGGGAATGTGTAAGTGGAGAGTGGTTTGCGTTGCTGTACACTGAAACCTGCCTTAAGCAACCCAAGGGATCTCAGTGCCAGGGGAACTACCCTGGGAGGTGCCAGCCCTGGGGGCTTCACACCTCTGGTGGGACCCTGGTGGTGTCAGGGCTGCTGTTCTTCACCAGAGCTGGAGAGGAGGGAGGGGTGGGATGGTTCTGGGTCTGACTTTGCACCCCTGTGCTCATAAACACCCCCCACCCTGGCCTGGGAGGGAAGGAGCTGCTCCCTCCCTCTTTTGGAGGGTGAGCCCAAGGTGAAGCCACCCCAAAAGCACTGGCAGTGCAGCGGGAGGGTCCTGTGAACAGTCCCACTCCTCCTGCACACCAACAAACACCTCTTCCCTGTGGTCCTGCCCTGGAATAGCAGCAGGCTGGGCTTGGCTTGAGGGACAGACAGACATGGACCTGAAGCCAAACTCCTCTCCAGACTCGAGTGTCCCAAATGCCCCGTGTTCCCATGGCTGAATCAAAGCATGAGGATGCTCTAATGTGGTTTTGCCTTTGCTTCCCCTGGTCAGAGCTTAGATTTTAAGGGTCTGAATGTCATCAAGGGTCTGACACCAGAGACCGCCCCTAGAGAGCTCCTTCCCTTGCAGGCAGAGGTGCTGAGGGAGCTGGAAAAGCCCCTGTGTGGTGGGATCTGATCCCTGTGGTGCTCCTGTTCTTCAGCACATGTGCCCAGGGCACAGCCACCCCTGGAGCATGTGCTGGCTGTGGGAGGAAGGGACAGGTCTGATGGAGGAGAGGAATAAAGGAGGGAGATGCCCCAAGAATTTAAATGGTAGCCCTGAAACCATTCCTCCTTCATTTATCATTTTCTATTGAGTGGGTTTGTGCTTAGGTGGGGAAAACACCCAGAACAAAAGATGATGAATATTGACAGAAACTGCTGGATTCTTCCATGGGTTCCTTGACACTGTCAGTGGCCTCCTGTTGTTTGATGGCAGTATCTGTGGAGGGAGAAGGACACCATCACTCCAGCTCTCTCCTCTTTGCTTCAGCTTCTGTGTCTTGGGGTTTCTTTTTCTGTTTGCTCTGCCCAGGATCAGTTCAGTTCATTACAAGCCCCAAGAGCCAAACATTCCCATTTCTCTGCCATTCCTACCTTTGCTATTCCCTAGTGCCTCTTGTTTTGGAGCCCCAGTTTCTGTCTGGGCCTAAATAATTGCCTGGTCCATATTTATGTGTGTCTGTCACTCCAGACTCCCCATGGCTGTACTGTCTGCAGCCACCTGTTGGAATGTAGGGAATGACTTTTCCATGAGCAGCTCCTTTCCAAGGCACTGCAACCTCCTTGTGCCATGGCACACACTGCACTGGCAGGGCAGAGCAGGTCCTGTGTCATCCACAAGTCTTCTGGTGGGACAACATTATGTAGAGGAGAAAATTCCATCGTGATAAGGTCAAATACTGAGTCTCTGGAATTTATGGGGGGCAAAAAAAGCACTTTAAATGATCTTTCCACTTGGAGCCTCTCACAGGAGAGACTTAAGGCAGTGACCTAAACTGAGACTGAATGTAAAGCCTGGCTCTGCCCTGCAGATCTTGGCTGAAATATCATTAAATATGGAACAACTGGAAAGAGTGAAGTGATGGCTCTCACTCACTAAGTCTGACCTGTCTGATCCACACTGGAATTTCAGAAGAGCATGGGGCTCTGGAAGAAGGACAATACATAATCCCATTATTTAAAACTGACTTTTTTTAATCTGGGTCTGTAGCTCTCACCTTGTGAGCTCCCCTCTGGTTCACACTTAGTCAAAAAAAATCAAACAAATTTATTCTCAGTGCAATTAAATTCACCAGGAGTAGTTTAATGGTCTTAAATTCCCAGTTTAATGGTCTTAAATTCCCAGAAACCAGACATCCCCTCCTAGAGCAGGCTTGTCCCAGCACAAACTGCACCAATGGGGAACTGACAAGGTCTTTGATTTCCATCCTTAGTAAATATGGAGCAAAGTTCCTTCCCATGCAGGGAGGGAATTCTATTCCTGACCAAAGAGATGTGTGCAGGGGAGGTGTCAAACAGCAGGGCAGGGACACAGGGGCAGGTTCTGCTGTGGGGTGGTTTTCCCTCTGAGTCCTGGGAGCTGGGACAGGGCTGGGAACGTGCCTGTTGTGGGGCTGGGTGACCACCCACATGGGCTGACTGCAGTGGTGAGAACCCCCTGCACAGGAGCAGCCCAGTCCCAGGGTATATTTAGTGCCCAAAAAAAGACAGAGGGGAGCTGTGCCCCACAGCCACGTGTGTGCCATGTCCCCTCTTTGGGGAACGAGGTGACAAAGCCCCCAGAGAAGCAGAAGGGGAGGGAGGTTTTGGGGTGTTGCAGGAGCCCAGCACCATCCCTGCCCTGCAGCCCCTGCTCTCCCTGCCTGCCACCATCACTGCTGTCCCTGTGCCACCCTGAGCTGCTCCTGCTCCAGGTGGGACCCTCCCCACCCTGTCTGATGTGTCCTCTCCTGTCCCTCTGTCCCAGTGAGGTTGTCACTCTTGCTGTCAGCTCGGCTGTCCGTGGTCTGCTGTCACACTGTCCCTCTGTGCATGTGTTTGTTCAGCTTCTCTCTGGTCGTGGGGGGGTTTTCTCCTTGTCTAATTGTCCCAGATGTGCTAGTGTTGGCTTGTTTGTTGTTCTCTTGCCTCTGATCCACACACACACACACACAAAATAACAAACCAAAACACCAACCACAGATGGAAACAACACCAACCACAGATGGAAACAACACCACCACCACCATCCAAACCCAGTGACAACCCCAGGCAGAAAGGGTCGGGCTGGGAGCGAGTGACTTTGGCACGAGGGAGGTGACACGACAAGGGCAGGGAGGGGAAAAGGGGGTGCAGAGCTCAGGGGTGGCAGTTGTGTCTGTGGTGGCAGCTCTGGGGGACACGGAGTGGGAAGTGTGGTCCCTGTCTCAGCATCAGCCAGATGCTTTGAGGGAGGCTCTGATGGTGGTGGGGGGGAATTTGGTGGGCTATTTTTAGGGCAGAGGCAGAGCTGAAAGCTGTGTGTGCCGATTCTCCAGAGCTGGGATTGGCACTGGGAACGTTCTGCTGCAGTTTTGGTGTGAGGAGCCCAGGTCTGGCTGCCTGTACCCCCCATGGGTGTGTGCTGGTGCTTGGGAGCTGCTGCAGAGGGGAGAGGGGGGGAAGACAGGGGAGAAAAAGCAGGGGATTGAGAAATCCATTGCAGCAATCAGTGGCTCCTTTCTAAAATCAAATCCTGTCCTCAGTGCCAGCACTGCTGAATAAACCCCTTGGCCATATAAATAACAAAAAAGACCCTTCCTCTTTGAGGAACAGTTTGGGAAGGTGTGTCCTGTGATTCCATCCCTCCATCCATCCATCCATCCATCCATCCATCCATCCCTCCATCCCTCCATCCATCCATCCATCCATCCATCCCTCCATCCATCCCTCCATCCATCCATCCATCCCTCCATCCATCCCTCCATCCATCCATCCATCCATCCATCCATCCATCCACTGTGCCCTGGTACTGCTCAGCCAGCCCTTGAGCCAGCCAGGGACACATCAACTGGCCCATCCTGGCAGCACTTTATCCATCATCAAAGGCCAGGAGGGAGCCTGGAATGTGTGTCCCGGGCACTGACAGCAGGGTGGGGTGGTTTTAGTTACTCTCACTGCTATTCTACCTCATTTTCTGGTTGTGCTCAGCTGAGAGAAGAGATAAAAAGGGATATTAAACACAGCCACTAAGGTGATGGAGGGACTGGAGCATCTCCTCTGTGAGGGAAGGCTGGGAAAGAGAATTCCCAGATCAATTCACATCAATACCTGCAGGGAGGGTGCCAAGGAGGCAGAGCCAGGCTCTTTTAGGGAGTCCAGGGATGGAGCAGAGGCAATGGGCAAAAAAAGAAATGTGGGGGGTTCTGCTTGAACATCACAAAGCTCTTTTTCTCTGTGGGGGTGGCTGAGCACTGGGGCAGCTCTCCAGAGAAGTTGTGGAGTCTCTGTACTTGGAGATGGTCTTGGGCAGCCTGCTCTGGGTGGCTGTGCTTGAGCAGGAAAATCAGACTAAATGAATTCCAAAGGTCCCTTCCAAATCCAACCACTCTGTGAGAAAAAAAAGCCACACAGGTGGTGGAGGGTGAGCTGAGGCTGAAGAGACCCAGAGCTGGTGCTTGAAAGCCACAGCAGGCAGTGCATTCACAAACAGCAACAGCCTCTGCTTGCCTTGGATAAGGTCTAGGTGAGCCCAGGCAGGAGAAAGCCCCGAGCCAAGGTCCCTCCCCAGCCTGGGAGAAAGCACATGGTGGAAAGGGAGGGGATGTTCACCCTCCAGAGTCCCCTGGACGAGACAGGGCTGGCAGGAGATCAGTGGCACAGGGAGCTCAGGCTCATTTCTGGTCTCACTCCAGGCAGCTCCAGAGCAGCATTTAACATTAACAGCTTGGCACTGATGCACTGTGGGTCATGGTGGAGCTGATGAAGGCAGAAACAGGTAGAAGAAGGTAGAAACAGCCAGCAGAAACTCCCAGAGCACCTCTGGATGTGAAAGAACAGAAGTCCTTCCATCGCTAGAGCACGTGGTACAAAGAGACATTTGCATCAATCATTTTCCAACCTGGATGCGTTGGTGGGATGGGAGGCAATGGGATATAGAGCAGGGGACAGACAGGGCAGGGACACAGGACTGCTGGCTCTGCCCGAGGATGAGGATGAGGATGAGGATGAGAAGCCCCCTCAGCCTGGCTCACTGGGGTGCTCAGGAGAACATGAAGTGATAAGTGAACTGAGTGAGAAAATTTAAAGACAGCCAAGCCTAAGATCTTTGGGCTGTTGGGGCAGAGGAGGAGGAAGCAGAGGGTGGCACAGGGTGGCAGGTGAGGAGGAGCTGGGCTGCCCTTCTGCTGGACCCTGGCTGGCCCCTCGGGGTCCCAGCTCCGTGTGTGTGTCCGTGTGTTCACAGCTGTGCGTGTCCTCACGTGTTCACTGCATGAGCCTGCTCCTCCTTCAGTGCCTCCCACTCATTGGCACTCATTTCTTTTCCAAAGGGGTTGGTGGTTTTAGTCCCCTCCAGGAGCTGAGCCCTGGGATTTCCAGGAGGGGACACCCCAGGGTGGCTCAGTCCCAGCTCACACTGACCAAGGCAGGGGAAGCCCTTGCAGGACAGAGCACTGAGTTTGGGCAGATTGCCTCACTAGTGCTCTGAAGTGAGAACACGAGAACAAAGCTTGGAGTGCTGTTTTCCCTGGTTGTTAATCCTTCTTTTCTTTTTTTCTGCACCCAAACCAGTTCTGCATGCATCAGGCAGGGAGAGGCACAGCACACGTTGAGACTAAGAGAGAGATTATACTCTGCTCCGAGTCTAATCACAGAATAATCTCGACTGTGGTTGAAAAGCAATAATGGCTAATTTTTTTATTCAATATACTTGCACAGGCAGATGTCACCCAGGCTTTGTGCTTTCCAGTGGCTGTGCTGGAGTGGTGACAATCTGTGCTGAGGGAGCAGCTGAAGGCGCAGAGAGAGCTTGGGGTGGGGGAGGCAATAGAAAAAGCACACTGTGATTTTATTTGGGTCAATGAGTGAGTGTATTTCAGCCATTCCTTCCCTTTCAACAAGATGTTTGTATATAATCAGTTCAGCTCCTGGAACTAAGCCCGTCCTTTGCTGTTTGTCAGTAAAATAGTTTTTTGCATGTTTTGCATCTGAGTGTTTTTTCCAACCCTTTGAACCCCCTGGGGCAGTGGCTGGGGCACTGCAGACCAGCAGCTCACCAGCTTTGGGCAGGGGCTTGAGAGAGGAGGAGAAGGCACAAAAACAAGGTTGGAAAGGTGTGGGAAAACCTGTCGTGATCTATAAAGAAGGGCTGTGTGATCTCCCCCAGGTTATGTGACATCATAGGACACTGTCCCAGATTTTCACCTGCCTGTCTCCTGCTCACTGGGATCACAGGGAAGCTCTGAGGTCCAGAACTGATTTCAAAGGAAGATAAATATTTTACTGTTAAAATCTGGGTGCAAGTTACCAGAGAGCAGCCTGGGCCTCTCGTGCCAGTTGCCTGGGTGGGCAAGAAAGGCAGGAAAAGTGCAGGAACCTCAGCTTTGGCATGGAAAAGGAAAAAGGAAACATTTCCCATTCTAGCAGCACTGAAATCTGCCCCCATGAACCAGTCCTGTGCCATCCTTCAGTCTGCTCCTCGCTGGAACAGAGGCACACACACAAACAGGGCAGGTCTGACCCTGTGACACCCCAGTCCTTGAGCACAGAGATTCCAATGCACGAGCTGTTCTCCAAGTCTGGGCACATCTCGGGCTTGGTGCAGACTCCATGTGAGAGCAGAGAGCAGTAAATAAACCCCAACACCCAAGACAACAGATTACAGAAGATCCTGAGTGTTTCTCCTCCATTCAAAACACAAACACAGGTTGGCAGAGAAAAAGCTTCCCGGGGGAACTCCCACGTCCCCAAATCCCACAGCGTGCGGCGCTCTCATCCTTGTGCTTCCACAGGGGGCCTTTGCTCCCAGTGTATCACAGTCAGAAGTAAATACTTCAATGGAAGGCAACTGGGAGTAGACAGAGCTGACCAGGCTGTAAATCTGCCTCCCAGCTGCAGTGCTGGAGCACAGGGAGCACGTTTGAGCTGGCGGCGGCCAAGATGGGAGTGATGGATTGCCCACTAATCCATCTGCTGCCAGATTCGCTCTCCAACACAAAATACCATTTTAATAAAGTGCTGCTGGCTGTAACTCACTCAGTGTCACGAGAGGAGCTCACCTCAGCCCGGGGTTGCCATCCTCTGTCCCTGCATGGGTGCCACCTCCACAGGGACATCAGTCACCCTGGAGCTGACAGCAACCCAGACTGGCCTCTGAGGTGACATTTAAATCTTGGATGAGGCAGGAGTTCCCTTTCCTGGCTCAGTCCACAGGAGCAGCAGCAGTGACAGCACCTGGCCCAGGTGTTCAGTGGGCAGCAGGGCCAGGGACACCAGTGACCTGCCTGGTTCTGCTCCTGGGCTCACCAGCTCCTGTCAGGGGGAATCTCTGAGAGCTCAGCCACAAGCACCAGTGAAATGGGCAAGGCTGGGGCTGCTGTCAGTTCCTGTGTGAGGAGAACAGCTCAGCAAGGTACTCAAGGGCACAGATTTGGGTCAGGCAACTGTGTTTGCACCATGTAGTTACAGAAAAGGCCTCAGAGCAGAGCACAGAGTTCAAATGCAGTTCAAACTCAGAAAAAAAATCTAGAGATTGCCTGACCTGTCTCTTATATGCACACAAGCAGAATGAATGTCATCTCATCAAGACAGGCTTGTGTTCAGGACTTGACAATGGCACACTCCTCAGCTGTTCCAGAAATGCAGAAGACTCGTGTTGCAGGAGCAGCTCCATAGCAGCAGTGGGAGCAAACAAGCCCCACTCATCTCTTGAGACTGTGCTGGACATGGGGGTGCCAGACAGACCCCCTGAGCCCTGCCTGCTCCCCTCCCTAAAGAGAGAGGGCATTTCCTTGGGGGAAAACCCTTGGGGCCACTCTCAGTCTCCAAAGTCTTGTAACACAAAGTCTACCCTGAGGCTGTTGAGGACAACACAAGAGAGCAAAGAGTGATGCCCTGTGGAGATGTGAGCAAGGAGGTGTGTCATGATGCTGGGGAAAAGAGGTGGGAAATGCCTCTGCTGGACATAAACCCTGCAAAGATAAACACATGGGAGCAGCAGGCTTGGACAGGCCCTGGGGTCCCACTGTCACTGGGACTCTCCAGAAATGTGAAATGGCTGAAGACGATGGGAGGTTTGGGCCTCTCCAGGAGGACAGACCAACACAGTCAGTGAGATTTCAGCAAGGGGGTCCTTTAATTCAGTTGTTTCTGCCTTACTGAAACCATTTTGTTTTGTGGTGCAGTTTAAAACCACGAGATCCAAGGCAGGCTGAGGCAGCACCCCCCCCTTGCACCGAGGGACACACTTCTCTCCAAATATGATCCTACCAAATGTTTGCCCAGAAGACCCTCCCAGCTCTCTCTCCAGGCCCTCATCCCTACACACGCTGGTCTGAAGCCTGCAGACTTCTCACACTGGGGTTCCTTTGGGGAAAGGCAGGAGGGGGTTCCTGTCAGTCCCTTTGTTCTCTTCTGCACCTTCTGTTTTCAGCCACTCCATCTTCTGCTTGTGCTGCTGCACAGTGTCGGCCACGCGGGCGTCGATCATGGCCTCGGTGAGAACGCCGTCCTCTGATGCATAAGCTGCTGCCTGGAGAGGCAAAGGCAGGAGAGACAAGTCAGGGATGGCAATTCCAGGGATCAGAGGACATCCCACACTGATCCCTCTCCATGCATGTTTTCCCCCACACTTCCCAGCACAACACCCAGCCTGGTTCTCAGTCAGCAGGGGCACCCGGAGCAATCATCACCAACAAGCACCTTTGCCTTCCTGCCTCTGGATTTCCTGGGAGACAAGATCTTGGCTTGCAGAAGAGTCTAATGCTGAACACATGGTCAGGCTGCAGCCACCCTTGGCTTGCTTAAATTTCCTCTCCTGCTTTAGAAGCACTGCACGTGGGAAGTCAATAAGGTAAAGAGTAATGGGTGCAGGGTGGTGATTGAATGACTCCACCCAAGGCTGCAGAAAATGCTTTAAACACTTGCATGGCAGAACTAACACCAGAGCTGGGGTGAATAAGGGCAAGGTGGCACTTCTAAAATGATGTACGAGGTGCACTGATCTTGCTTTCCTCAGGTATTCCCCTAGGAATCTCCCCTGTGTCAGTTCTCACCTGTACTCACCTGCCCACAGGACCTTCCTTCTGCTCCCCCCTCCATCCATCCCCCAAATCCTGCTCCCCACTCCTGCTGGGTCAACGCTTGGTCCTGTAGCTCCTACAACAGGCAGCACAAATCTGATCCCAGCTCCTTGGAGAAAGGGCTGAAAGCTCCTGGCATCCTTGCCAAGCAGCCCCCAGGGGAAGCAGGGCTGAGATTCCTCTTCAGCTGCAGCAAGAGGACTGTCCCCCTTGTCCACACATCCAGGACAGCTGGAACTGCCCTGCCACACACCCTGCAGGTGACAACGTGCAGCCCGGCCCTCCGAGCAAGGGGAGGATGTTTGTGCTGTTAACTGCACCCATCTCCAAGGTAACAGAGCAACTCCCAAGCTGCAGATTTCTAAATCTGGTTCCTCCCCCTGCAAGTGCTCCTGAGAGCGAATCCACATTCCCTGTGCAGCTTTGGAATGAGGGAGCCTGACACCACCCGGGGTGGGACCCCTCCAGCTTCTCACACCCACACTGCCTGCCCCAAACAGCCCCAAACTTCTGCCCACACCTCCTTCCACAGAGCTGGCACATCCTGGACTGTCTCATTCTCTCTGCAGGTTCTTTAACATCCCAGTTAGGAATATTAACCCTGGCTTTCATGGCAGACTGAAGTGTGTTGCTGAGGCATCACACACAGGCTCCCTAAATCATTAATGGTGCAGAACAGCAGTTATACCAAGAAAAGGGGATTACTGCAAAAGCACCACATGGACAAATTCCAGTGAGACCATTTCATGCACCCATTGTCCAGTGGTGATGATGAGGCAGAAGACAAACCCCAGGATCAGCTGTTGCACTGGAACCATCCCAGTACTGAGGATTGTACCTGCCTATTATATTAGTGCTACCTCACTGCAGGAGGAATAATTATTTCAAGAAATGAGCAAAAGGTCACCTAAGCTGGCTTTCAGCCTCCTCTAACCCACTTTCCAGCCCTTTTTGGGGAACTGGTTAGACCACAAAAGGTCTTGCTGCACAAACCACAGAGCTGGCATGTGCTGGTTTTTCCTGCAAGAAGCATCAAATCCTTTGCAAAGATCCTTCCCTGTGCAAAACCTTTGCAATCCTCCCTCCAGGCACCAGTGACAACTTAGGCTAATGCTCCCACTTAAGCTGAGGAGTAAACACTGGCCACAGGGAAGGAGTAAGTGTGTAAACAGAGAACTCACTCTGCATAAAAGCACTTGTGCTGCTCTCACTGCCAGGGCACCCTCAGCACAGCCAGGCTGCCTCTTCCACAGCAGCAGGAGATGAGCACACCTCCTGGGAACCCACTCAGTATTTCCACCCCCCCTGCCACAGCCTGGCCTGGCCTGGCCTCACATCCCCCCACTTTTATATTTTTTTTGGCAGGATCTGCCAATGCAGCCCCTCCAGCCAGGACTGGATGTTTTAAAAAGGACCAAGTGCTTTCCTGGGATGCACTGATGTGTCTCCACAGCAGAGAGGATGTGTTTGTGCCCTCCCCTCCTCCCTGCCACTGCACAGCCCATCCAGCCCACTGTGGAACCTCCTGCAAAGCTGTGCAGTTCACGCTCTGCTGATTTTCTCAATGACTTTCTATTTTTAGAAAGCCTTAGGCCCTTGCTGTCAAGAAAGCAAATGGGAGAAGCAGCTGCCCCTTCTGGGAGTAGCTTGCACACACACAAAAATGGTACCAAGCTTCATTTATATTCATACCTCTGCCTCCTGCATGGACACATTTTAACCCATTTTCTCCAGTGCAGCTATTCCTGTTTCATTGCTCAAATCCAATTATGAAATAAGCTGAAAACAAAGTGCTTGGTGGGGAAGCAGAGGGATGGAACAGATGACACGTCCAGCCTAGATGACCTAATGTTTCATTTCAGCCAAGACTCATGGTTTATTTTAACCTGGCCAGACTAATCTGTATCCTTTGAATCACATTTATAATAAAAATAGCCTGATAAAAAAAGCCCCAAGAATACAAGCACTATTTTTAAAACACAAACAAGGTTCAGGGAGCAAAAAGGCATTTATGTCAGTGGTGTAAAAGGCAAGGAAATGACAAGAAGCTCACACTGGGACATAAAACTCCTGGGAATTCTCCTGAAGTGTTGCCAAAACAATTTTCCAAGATTACAGCTTGGAATAGTGAAAGGTTGGGGGTTTTTTGACATTTCATCTAAAGCACATCAGCAGGTTTATGTACAGGGTGCAGAACTAGGAAGGCTGCACATCCCTATAAACAGATCTGAAGGGAATGTTTAAGTGTGTAAATGCACCCAGTCCATATTAGAGTCATAAAGTGTTAGATATGGGGGATGGAAGAGCACAAGGACAAAAGGGAATGCTCAGGCTCCTGCAGGAGAGATTAAAATGGATTTCTAGCACGCAGACTATTAGCTGTGCCAGACAGCAATATTTTTCCCAGTGCTAGAGGTTACACTCTCTGCCTTTCTGCATCTTATTTTTTTCTGTTGGTAATTTCAGGACAAATTGAGCCAGATTGAAGCAACAGTGAACTAGAACTTCATGTAAATGACAGCAAATCCATCTCAAGCCCAGTTTATGGTAGAATTAAGCCTAGAAAAGCTGCAGCTATTGCTCAGTTTAACTGAGATGCTTTTGTTAAAGGGCAATATTGGCAGAAGGATCCAAACATATTTTCATGGGCACTGACAGCAGGGCCACAGAGCAGCAGAGTGGCCATGGCTGCTGTTCAGGGTAAGAGCTGACAGTTATGGTGGTTTCTCCTCCAGCTGCTTCAGAACTTCACCCTTCCCCAAACCATCTCTGAGATTCAGTTCTGGCCAGGAGAGCTGATCCCAGGCAAGCCAAGCAGAGCTGGTGAGGATCCTGGCATCTCCAAACTCCATCAGGTCCACAATAAACACCTTCCTGTGTAAATGCCTAAAACTCAACTGTGCCTTCACAAAGGTGTTGCTCACACCAGGCACAGGGAGGGATTATTGAGTTTATCCTGTGCAGGGCCAGGAGTTGAGCTTGGATGATCCTTGTGGGTCCCTCCCAGCTCAGGATATTCTATGATTGTTTGATCAGACACTTCCCACATCAGCCATCTTTGGCATGCAGCATCATGAATCCAAAATTCAGTTATAGAGGAGTTTAAAAGACCAACAGCTCAAGAGTTAACAGTCTATCTGTAGCACAACCACCCTACAGCTGTTACATCCAGCTGAGGGAAGCCTGACAAGCATTTTTTTTTGAGTCAGTGATGCTGGTTCCTACAGTCCCTTCCTCCCCTGATGCCCTCCCTGGGATGTGCCAGAACACTGTAGCTATGCAGTTAACTTGTCTTGCCAAGCTATTTTTAACTCTGCTCAGCTCCCTGACCCAGTTCACAGCACAGCCATACACAGGGGTGCACCAGCAGCACGGGAGGCAGAGCAGGAAGGCAGGAGTGGAAGGCAGGAATAGCACTGCCAGGAATGCTTGTCAAACTGCAGCCTCAATCCTGCTCTGACTGCCCAGAGCATTGTACCAGCTACACAGACACCCACAGCAAGTTCTTTGCCAGTGCTAACCCAGGCCCCAAATACCAGCACCACTCAGGAGATCAGCTGGGCTTTAGAGGACTTAAAACACCTCCTTGGAGAGGCTTTTAACCACACCTACTGCACCTCAGTGCTTTACAAAGGCAAAACCAAAGGCAGGAGGTAACACATCTTGCCACAGCCCAGGGTCAGTGCCAGATCTGACATAAACAGAGCTTTTCTTAAGCTCTAGTCAAGCTTCAGTTGGTTCCAGCTCCAAAATCCTTGACCCAATGACTGGAGAAGAACTTAGAGAAGCACTTGGGATCAACAGCTCTGTCAGGAATCTCCCAGGGCAGCACTCAAGGCAGATCTCCTTCCATCCTGGATGCCCTCCCAAATCTGTTAGTGGCCTGCACCCACCACTCACGTGCCAAGGAAACATGTCCACATGCCCAGGCACCACCTGGGTATTTTAACACCCACCCATGGCACATCACCCCTCCTTTCTTGACCAACAACACATGGAATCCCTTCTTTCAGCACGCCAGCAACTTCCATTTTGACACAGCTGAAGCTTCTTGCAGCTTCCACATCAAACCAATTCATGTATTTTTGCCCACCCTCTCCTGCACAGTTTTTTTCAGCCCTTTTGCCTGTTTCCTGAGAGCAGAGAGGAGCACAACTTCCTTCTGCAGTTATACACAGAACCTTGTTAACAGTCCTGGCACTATGAGGCACATTTTAAAAAGCTATCAGGGCAGCAACATTAAGGAATTAGTCACTCCCAGTTTTCCCTTCCTTCATGATCACTCAAAGGATAAATGATAAAAGCTGAGGTCATTCCTGGGGAGTAATGACAGGCTTGGAGATAAGGGGTGATAAAAAGCAAAGGAAGAATCATCTATCACAACTTTTTATTACAGGAAATACCTGGCAGCAAAGCCTTTGGCACACGTGGGGCAGATGACAGCACACAGTTTGAAATATGCTTCAGTAACACAAAATTCACATAGTAAAATTAACTAGCTGTATGCTACCAAAGAATAAAACAAGGACTAACAGCACTCAAAAGGCTGCTTTGGACCTCAGCTCGTGACTACTGCAGTTTAAACTAATTTAGATTAGAAAGGGTAAATATTTTCTGTACTTTAAAAGTGGAAAGACAGTAGTAGGAGGAATGAAATGCACAAGCTTTGTAAAATGTTTGTGAACAGCTGAACTAAATAAAAAATTTAAGAACTAAACAAAAAGCCACTTTGATTTTGCAGTCCCTGAAAGGAAGCTGACATGAGTAAGCTACATGACATACGATTTGGAGCATATTCCTTAAATTGATATTTCTAGGTTATTTATGAAAATACACAACCCAGTAAGGAACTGGCAGCTGTGACAAAACAAGGTGAAAACCTGATTTAAAAAACAAGTGCTTAAGCTTGTTAAGCATGTGAATAATTGTATTCCATTTTTTATTTCTATACAGGCAGCATGCAAGGAAGAAATGCCTATTTTTTTCAGCTCCATTTCCAGTTAGCTTTGTTTCTTTAATTACTCCAGTTGCACTAAAACTGTGTTTAGAACAAAGTAGGGGAGCAGGGTGGTTTAGTGCCCTAGTGCTGCCAATGCCTGAGGGCAACCACATGAGGCATCTCTTCTGCTGACCTTCCCAAGCTGGACCACGAGTCATGGCCAGCATGATTTGCTCCAAACCCATTCCAAACTCACCTGCCTTACTTAAATTCAGTAAGGGATTTTCTATCAGTGATGGACTTGATGACCTTGAAGGTCTTTTCCAACCTTAATGGTTCTGATTCTATTTAGGAGATGAGGAATTGTGCTGATATTCTGACACCCACCCCAAAGCCAGCAGCATTCTGGTACCACCCTATGGACATAATGGAACTTTCAAAGGGAGGCAAGCTCTGAGACTCCAAAATCAAACCCTCAGGCTTTCCAGAAAGGGCAAGGGAGCCCAGAGTGAAAGCCCCACTCACCTGCCATGCCACAGCAAGCTGGGAGATCTCTCTACCAGACATGCCCTCGGTCAGCCTGGCGATCTCCGAGCACTTCTTCCCATAGTCAAACTGGGCCAACTTCAACCTCCTGGAAGACAGAAGAACCAGGGTTAGCTGACATGCAGCCACATGGCAGGAGCTCCAACAGTGCTCCTACTTCCATTACTGCCTCCAGTGCAGTGTCCCCATCACAACAAACCATGGCACAATATCCTAGGATGGCATCTCATCCCATAACGGGATGGGGCATCTCCCCAACTCTTATCTGTGCTGCCTGGTTCAAGTGGGTTTATAGCCAGTGTGCCAGAATACACAGAAGAGGAGACAAAGAAAAGCCATAAAGGAGAATTCTGCAGGGTGGGAGGTGTGCAGGGACACTCACTGTTTGCCCTCTGTGGCTGGTTTCAGAACATGCCGATCAAAATACATCCGGACGAGCCGCTCCCGTTCTTCCAGTTGGGGCAGATCAAAGTTCACCATCTCATCTATCCTGTCATTGATAGCCCAGTCAAACTGCTCAGGCTGGTTGCTTGCTAAAACAAGCATAAACCTGGAATGATGAAATAAGAGAGGAAAGACTGAAAAACCCATAAAAATAAAAATCAATGAGCTAGTCTGAACATTGGGAGCTGCCACGGTTGGTACCAAAGACATTTTATCACCTGAAAAATCTGAAGATTCCTTAGAAACAGCTCTGTAACAGCACCTCAAGCCCCATGCCAAAATGCAGTGCTGTTTGGGCTTCTTAGAACAGCCTGATGTGTGCAGAAAGACACATTCAGAACAAGTACCTTAACCAAAGGTGCTTTGTTTTACCAGGCTTTGCTCCACAGTACAGATGTCCTGCTTTCAGGTCCTGTTCTCTCCTGCTGCATCTTGAAGTTAGAAACTCTTCTATTTTTTTTTTGCTTTGTAATGATGCTTCTTCCCCATGCCAATACTTTAATGCTTTAATTGATGTTACCAGCTTAATAGTGCATAATAATTTGAAATGGGCTTTTAACCACAGCTATTGGGATATCGACGTTCTTGCTGTCTGTTTGAATCATAGTCTACAAGGGGCTGTGTTCCTTGCTGGCATTTCTGAAGGTAACTTTGCCAACCCAAGAGCCACAGAGGCAGGAAACTGTGGCTCTTCTCCCAACGAGGACTTCCCCCAAGCCCCTGCAGAAACACAACCTGGGGAAAGGATATTCAGGCCTTGCTCATTTCTATCAGGAAAATGACAGAAATGAGCAAGAGATGCTGGCACAGTCAGATACCCAGCCAGGAGATTTGGGGAGGTTGAAGCCAGCAATTCACATTACTTAGTTATGTTGGTGCCAATTCACTGCTCAAGTAACAGTTCTCCTCAGGGTCTCACCAAAGCAGCCACATTTACATGCACCATTACACTTCTTGCAGTGAACTCCCGTTCATGGGCCCAGGACTGCTCCTTGCCCAAAGCAGCAATAAGGCTGCTCAGAAGTAAAAAGCAGAGCATGAATCACAAGGGCATGTTCAGTGTCCTAGAACAGCTCATGGTTTGAATTCAGCATCTGGCCCAATGAGAGCCCAGCTATTGTGAGGGGTGGCAGAGCACCCACAGCAGCCAAACACACCCAGAGCTCTGCTGAGGCACTTTAATATCAGAGGAAAGAAGGAACCCTGCCCTTGCCACCCCCTGCCAGTCACTGGCTTGCAGGGCAAAGATTTATTGTATTTATTCTTGCTAGCAGCAAGTACATCATCATTTAACACCAATAATAATACTCAACTGAGCTTTACAAAACAATTCTATGTACCATTTCAGAAGAGACCTGCTATCCTCCCAAAGGGAAAACCAAGGCTCTTGCAGGCTCAACACTTTGCTTTCTAGCAATTTATTCATTTTTGGAAAGCCCCATTTTCCCAGGCACCTCACTGTGACAGAGAAGCTACATACAAGCAATTATCAGTTAGAACTGCATTGGTCTAACAAGTTCAGGACACTTCAAGGACAGAAAATGCCCTGCTTTTGTCCTCAAGGTCCCTCCAGAATACTTGTTTCAATGGCATGAGGTTGCTGTAACAGGTATTTCATTCATTCATCACAAGAAACTCAGTTTCCTACATACAGACAGAGACAACTTTTCATGTTGGTTCAGTTTCTTTGTGGAAGTGTTACAACTAAGTACACACACACACACACACAAAATCAAATATTATTTGAAAAAGGTCGAGGAAAGGTCCCCTCTCTACTCTGATAGCCAGGAAATGGGGTTTGTTAAACTAAACAGTGCTGTGCAGGAAGTTCACATCAGTGGGACAACGTGAGCATGGATGGATGGCCAATGACATCCACACACACAGAGACATCTGTCAGCTCAGCCCTGCAATCATGTGTTCAGCAAATGCAGCAAGGGAACAGCCCTGGGACCCCTCCACTGCTGTGCAGTGCTGCTCACAGATGTTCTGAGCAGCTCAGGCGAAAGGAAGGGAGCCACGTTTGAACTCATTTGCCCCAAAGTTTCTGCACACACATGCACAAGATGGAAAGAGGTCACCAAAGCACTGGAGAGGAACAGCAGCTCAAACAAGCACCTGCTGAAGCATTTTTTTCAAGAGATCATGAAGCCAGGATCAACTCTGAGTCCTCTTTTGTGACAGTGATTCTCATGGGCCCAATACTGTCCTTGTATAAACAGGACTTTATCAAGAAAGAAAATATTAAGACAATCAAGGTGTTCAAACACCATCCCAGTTTCAGGAAACATTTCTCTACAGTTCTGATTTCCAAGTGCCAGGAAAAGATAAAGGAGGAGCAAGCTACATTCAATGCATAAACTGAAAAGGGCATATTCTCTGCAGACTTTTTCAAGCTCTCTGCAGACTTTTTCAAGCCCTCAGCAGCAGAGATCATTTCCAACTTTCATTTGTACACTACAGACCCTTTACAAACTTTCCTCAATCCAGGGGAAAACCAACTGCTGTAAGGGCTGGAAGTGGATACTCACTTGTTGCTGTGCTGCCCTGTTCTGTGCAGGAATGCATTTAAGGTTGCTCTGAGATCTTCACTGATTTTCTCCTGCAAAGATGAAATCCAAAGGAAGATCAACTGCTGGGCTCTGCAGACAGGTCACAGCTTTAAGCAGCATTATGGACAAAGGCAGTTCTGTTATTATCAAGCACTTGAATTACAGTAGAATCCAAAGCACTGTAATACCTTGGGAAAAAAGGATCAATTTATATACCCAGGAAAAAGGTTAGGAACTAAAGCTTCCAGTAGAGAGATGACATATTTATCCACATCCATCCAGTGGTTTTCTTGATTTCAAACCCAAGGCTCCACTGGCCCAGGTGGTTTTGCCTTGCTGAACACTATTTTAGCTGGGAAGTCCAGTAAGATACAGGAAAAGAAGCCACAGCAAAGCATTCACTTACACACTTGAAGTAACCTTCTAGGGAGAGCTCTTTAAACAGACCTCTGGGGTTCAGGTAGCAGGTCCAGATTCAATGTACAATGTGGTGACTGACTCTGACAACACAAATTATTTGTACAGGGGAAAATGCTGGTGTAGCTTTGATAATGTAGCAAAAAGCAGCTTTGCTATGCAAGACTCCTAACATCTGCTGGGAGAAAACACAAACCCTGCAGCTTTGCAGGGTGAACAACCTTGTTTTCAGGCCATGCCTCTTTCCTTCCTGCAAAACTGTGCCACCCATCCTTTGCATGGAGGGATCCTCAATCAGCCCTGAGACGTTCCTTCCATTCAGCTGCAAGATGCTGATCCCTTGCCTGTGCATCAGCTCATTAGGTGAGCAGTGAGGGCTCTGCCAGCCCTCCTCTTTGGCCTGCTGAAGGCAGCTAATGAGAGTGAACAGGGCTGCTGGCTGGTGGCACACACAGAGCACTTACCGTGGCCCTTTTGCGCAGGAACGCGTCCGCTTCGTCCACAAACAGCAGGAGGCTGCAAAAGGAGGGCACTGCACAGTGACAGCTCATGGGTAGGGGGGGCTCAGCTGGCCCCAGGAGCCTCCTGTCCCCCTGGCAGGCACCCCCTCCCTCCCTGGCAGGCACCCCGAGCTGTGCCCACAGGAACACCCAAGCAAACCCATTTCTTCAGGCAACGTTTCTCCCTGAGCTGCAGAGACCTTCCCATCGCACCCGGCCCATCCCAGCAGCTGAGAAAGGGATGAGACTGGGACACCTCAGGCCATAAATGTGAGCCCAGGCCTCTGGAGCTGTTGTCCCTGCTGTTCAGAAGCAGAGTGAAGCAATTCTAGGGCACTTGACCTTAAAGTCCCCTAGATTTTTAAATATAGAGGAGTTTCCATGGGCATGGGTTGGCAATGGGTTTGTATGTGACAGTGCTGGTGTGTTCCTGCCAAACTGCAGGAGATCTCTGAAATTTAGAGAGGGCTTATTTTAGTATTCTCTCCTCTTTAGAGAAATGTGTGCAGGGGTACAAGACAGGCACACAAGCATAGAAGAAATCTTGGTGAAAATGGCACCTTCCTGCTATTTTTCTTCCTTGTACCATTCTGAAAACCTCAAACCAGAGTCCTCTCCTCATCTTGCTTTGTTGTTTGGTAGGGTTTTTCTTTTCCAAACCACACGAGCACTAAGGGTTTTACTACCTGTGGAGCAGTGAATTAATGAAGTCCATGAATTATTCACAAAAATAAATTCACTTATAACCCAAGGGCAGTGCTCTTCCCAAGAGACTAAGCCTGTAAAGATGTTTATCAATAACAGAACTGAGCTGCTCATAAAGCTGTCAGAGCTTGTATTACCTTCTTCCTGAGCTTCACACCCAGCTTTCTTCCAGGGCCTATTAACATCTTTTACTCAACCCCAGCTTCTCTGAAAACATTCTCAGCCACAGTCTCTGCCTTTTATCATAACAGCTTTCAGCTAATAAAGGCAACACTACTCACAGCTAACACTGGTGGATATCCAGAATAAAATCTGCTTAAATACTTCAGAGTTACTGGGGGTGGCAATATCAATGTGTATGGACACAGGTGACCTTTGGTCAGCACTTTCATATGATGCTACCTGAGGGGTATGAAGTTCAAATGTACACAAGTTTTTATCAGGGCAGAGAAATTCAGACCCAGGCAGTGCTGTGAAGAATTCTTTAGTGGGAGCATCCAGCAGTCTTCATCCAGCTGAGTGTCCTCACATCTCTTCCAACTTCTTTTTCTAAGCTCACTTAAATTCTTACACTTTCCTTTCTGTAGCTCCTCAGGGTAGGAGAAGCTTAAAAAATTTAAATCCTTAGGCTATTTCTCAGCTTTTTTTTTTTTAAGGGGAAATAGAAACATTTAGGTGATGAATGCAGTGAGGATTAAAACAGACACTGCAAGATAATGTCCATCCAAAGCAATCAGAGAACACACAAATCACTGGTTAGCCACATTTACAGAAGACCTGAGATGAAAACAGCACAAAACCCAAACTGACATCCACTGAAAATTCTATATTGAATTTTAACATCCTGGCTCGACAAACAACTTTTTAGCTACCTCTGCACTGCAAAGATCCATTTGCATCAGTATGAGCAAATTACCTCCATACTCTTACAAAATCAGGAGTCAAGATTCAGCCTCGACACAAATAAGCTTATCTGCAGATAAAAGTTTGCCTTTAAAGATGATTGAAAAAGAACAATTATCTTGTGACTTTTACACCTAATGCCAATGCCTTTAGCATGTCTCCTCCTCATCCTCTTATTTTCTTCTAATTCACTACTTCTCCTTGGGACTCAAAAGTCAACAGGAAGCTGGATCCAAACACTATCAGTGTTTATAATCTGAGCAGTGAAAACAGGGACCATAATATTCAGGGAGTGAAAACAACCTCCATTTGTGCTAGATCTTCTGACTTCTGTCAGAACACTCATCACCCTGAGAGAAATGTATCCCAGCTTTCAAGTGGGCAACATCTCTCCTCCTGCCTGGTGAGATCAGCAGACAATGAAGTTATGACTTAGCTGGAAAATGTGACATAAACAAGGAGGGTTTGAGGGAACAGAAGAGCAAAAGCTTCAGGCTTTTAAATATTACCAAGGGGCAAGAATTCCAGGAAAACTTCAGATGTTATGTTTGCTCAGTGTTACCTCATCTGTGCACAAGTCACTAAATTGTGGTGAGGTTTTTTGAGGAAGACCCTAGTTCAGGAGCCAGGGGAACATGTACTTACCCTCTCCTGCTGGTGTTGGCCCAGTCAAAGAGTTTGTGCATGGCTGTGACCCCCTCCCGCCCCATGGGGGCCACGTCCCCTCCTGTCATGATGGCATAATCCATGCCCGAGTGCACAGCTAATTTCTGCAGGGAAACAAAACCAGAGAGCTTCTTTCACTGCAAGGCCACTGAAGATGAGGAGGGAAATAAAAGTACTTTACTTCTGTCAGTGTGCTTATTAGTGGAGGGTAAGTATGGTCTAAGAGAAGGGAATACTTTAGTATTAGTGGCAACTTTGAGCATTGCTCTGGAAGGGAATGAAAGATGGAAGTTTGGTCTTGTTGCAATGCACACAAATCTTAGACCTTCATCTTTAACTTGTATATTGTTTATTTCTTCCACTTTTGTCCATCTCCACTGGTTTTAGAAATCCAAACTAAGTGGAATGCTGTCAGATCAGGCAGCAAAACTTATTGGGAAATGGGTTTAAAGTGCTGATAGAGGAGAAAGAATTCAACTTGCATCAGCACATCAAGTCTACCTCAGGGACAAGTTTAGGAAACCTGATATCTTGTGGACCAGCACTGAAGAGGAAGGTTAAAATGCAAATTCTGACTCAAATCCATGTAAAAGCCATGCTGGCAGTGCACATGCACAGTGAAGCCATGCCTATCTCTGCTCTGGGATTGCAAGCAACAGCAGGAGAGGCCCTATTTAGACAAGTGCATACGATCAGCAGAGGTGGATATGGGGTGGCTGCTGTTGTGATTCCTCAAGTCACAGCTATCAGATGGAAGGGCTCTCCTCTCTATGCTCAGCACTAGAACCCAAGTGACTGCATTAATTCAGAGCTGCAGCAGCCTGGCTGCCCTTTCCTCCCCTCCCAGCAGAGACACAGGAACACAGTGTTTATGCAATACTCCAGCAAGAGATTTCAGACCAGGGAGGGTGCTCAGCCCCTGCAGTTGTCAGGGCACCTTGCAACATGCAGGTTGCCAGAATCCTGGCAGGGCTTTACCTTGGCAAAGAGTGTCTTTCCAGTGCCAGGGGGACCGTACATAAGAATATTCCTGTACAGGCTTTTGTTCTTTTTTGTGTTCCTTGTTGCTATGGCAATGTCTCTCACACGTGCTTCTAACTGTGGCTGCAAGAAAAGAGTTAAAAACATCAGGAACAGAAAGAACCAAGAGAGCTGCACCTACCAGGTTCCCAGATCAGTACCTGCAGGGAGGAGGCAGCACTCCGACAGTCTCAAGCTTTTAAGGCTTAACTTCAGCTGCTCATGACTCCACACCAGGGTCATTTCCTGTCCTATGTCAGGATTTACTCGATTTTCTGTCCACTTGGCTACAATTCTTTTGTAAGAAAAAGCAGCAGTGCAGAAAGCAGTGCAATAACTACTACAGGAACAGATAACACCTAAATATTCACCTCCTATTGGGTGCCCTGGGAGGGATGTCAGAACATAAGCAACTCTTTGCAGTGCTAACTCCTTCTTAAGTCATGTTTATATTTACTGCTGCATGTGTGGATACTGGGAGAAAGCTATTCCTGCAGGAGCATTTTCTCTCAGCACCTTCAAGGAGCTCTTAAATTTGCCTGATATCCAGGATTCAAATTTAGAAGCAAATACACAGAAGCAGCACTCATTAGCAAGTTAAGAACCACTCAGTGGTGGGCAAATGCACACACTACTTAAGACTTTTTGGCCTACAAGCAGATCTAGGTTCAGTAATCCTTACAGATCGATGGGACAAGTGGAATCTGAATCTTAAAAGCTGACTACAAAGAGAAACTGCAGCAGAGCAAGGACTGAACTACAATTTCCAACTGCTTTTCACAGAGGAAAAAAGGTTAACAGACTGCTTAATGCATGTCACACTGAACACAGGAGCTTATTTATGGTCTCAGTGCCCCAAGGGTGCTGTGACTCCAAATCTGCTGGAATTACAGCTTTGGAAGTGAGTCTAAGGAAACAGCCACTCTTATTTGGATTCTAAAGTCATCCTTCACAGAGCTAGAGAGGAAAACAGAGTACTCACACTGAGAACAACTCCTTCAAGGGCATCCTGAGCCTTGCTGGTAAGACGTCTACCAACCTAGAGAGGACAAATTCAATTACTCACACGCAGTTTTAGCAACTCACCTGGACAAAAAGGTCATAAAATGCCAGTGAGCTCAGCCCACTTATGCTACCTCTAATACTCTGTTTATTCAGAGCCCCAGTGACAGTTCCTGGGCTGACAAAAGGAGTTTTGCATCCTCATGGCTGAGGGTAACACAAAACCAAAGCTGAGCTTTACCTTGATAGGATGTTTTAGAGCCTCCAGCACAGTGATCCGGGAGGTTTCCCTCACCAGGGAAGGTTTGCCCAAACGTGCCTCTAAGTATCGTCCTGCTACTGCTGTGGCATTTTTGGCAGAGTAAACACCCACTGCCAGCAGGGTCAGACCTGCCACCTGCAAAGAAAAGGGGGAAGAATTAGGAAAAAAAGCACTTGGCAAGGCAATGCTGCTGTGTGTTGCATGTCCTGTGGTGGGGAATTAAGATTCAGGACAAATGCAGACCAAGAGGGGTTTATTTTTGGTAAGATGTTTTATCCCTGTTCAGACAGTCAAGGTCTCACACTCCCTGGTCATAGGCATTCACTGCTCCTGCACAGTGAAAGGCAGAGGAAGCACAAGGAAAGGATACAGTCCTGTATCCAGAGGTATGTATGCCCTGCTCAAAATGTGTGGAGCATTTCAGACTTAATTAACTTGAGTAATGAAGACAAATAGCCACATCAACCAGGTGCAGGCTGCCAGACCAGCCCTCACCACACAACAAAATGAATGCTGAATTAAAGATGCCAAGATAGACACCTGAATCGTGGCTGCCACCAAGGCAGGGCACAGCAGGGAACAGCCAGGGGACATCTGCTAAAGGTGACAGTCATGCCAGCCCCAAAACAGGGAAATAGGTACCCAAGAGGAGCAACAAAGCCAAAATCACCACGGGAATTACCAGCACTGCATTAGACTGTTCTGTCAGAAACCCCAGAAGATGAGACATTCCCATCGATTTGCCAGGGAAGCAGAAACACTCCAGGCTTAGGAGTCAGCTTAAAGCTGATGCCAATAATTTATATCAGGGAAAGGCCAGATAGGCAAAAGAGCAAACTGCAGCAATTGCTTTTAAAGTAAGCAGACTTTGCAAGTACAGAGCAAGGTCAAAAGCCTCAAGGACAGCAAGGATGGCACTGCTCAATAAACCATGAGACACCATCTGTTCACCTTCACTCTGCTTAAATGGGGGAAGTTGCTTTTGCTCTGGATGGAAACATGAAGGGCTCAGAACTGAGAGTTCCAGGATGCAAAGAATAAGGGAACCTCCACATCTGATTCAGCTCAGATACAGGGACACAGAACACAAAGGAGATTTCACCTCTTTAGCAGCCTCCTTTCTGAAAACAAGATGCCATTGATTTCATGCACTCTTACAGCAGCCAGCACTGAGCAGAGTTACAGGCCCACACCTCTGCCTGGGTGGATCTGATACAAGTATTTCAGACTTTTGGACTCCACTGACATTCATGTCAGAAGATACAGAGAAACAGAGCTTTAAGACTGACAGCTCTGTATCAAAACAAGAACTCCATTACCATGCCAACTCTAAAAATCAGCCTGACTACAGTGCCTACCTGTTTATCATGAGGTATCTAGAAAAGGAATGGATCTCTGATCAATGAACAAAGTGAATTCCACTAAAAAACCTCCCAAAACTTGGAGCAGAACCTTTGAGTTCTGCTTGGATGGGAAGAGGTAGGAAAAGAGCAATACAGTAAGAAGGAAGAGCTGAAAATTCAGGCCTCATTCACATGAACCCTAAAATAACTACCTTATAGTCATTGTTCAAAGCAACAGAAAGTATGAGTTCCAGCTGTGTTATCCCCTGTCCAAAAATACACTTACTTTTTTTTTTTTTAACCTAAATGTCCCAAATTCACAAGACAAGAGCGTGTCAGAAGCAAAAATGACCATAATGCAGGAAATCAAGTATCTGGGTCAAGTGAATACACAGCTCAAAGCAGCAAGCACTGAAGTGCACAAGGCTTTGAATGCTGCAGACATCCCAGGTACAGATAACAAAAGGATCCCTTAAAAGCGTGTCTTGTTCTCCCCAGTGCTCTCAGGCAAAGTGTCTTTTGTACCAGGCTGTGTGTATAAAACCAGAGGGTGGAGCAGATGGTGGTGCCTGACTTAAAGCAAAATGTCCATTTTACACAGCCATGCTACCAAAAATGTATTTTCACTGCAGTTTTGTTGTAGGGAGTACATGGAGAAACAGCTTTGTGTCCCTGAGAAGCTCTTTAGTCCTGTGAAAAGATGTTGGTCTGGCTTTTTATCAATGTATTTGGGACACATAACAGTTCTTTAAGTGCTCTCTAAGCTACATCAAAATTAGATACAAAGCTGTGATATAAGCAGCAATGACCATGGTTTACAGTTTATAAACACATCAAAGCAAGGAGTTACTTTAACAACATTTACAGACAGACTTTTCCAGAAGCTACTGGCAGATATCACAGTCTTACCGTGGCTGTAACTTTATCCCAGTCTGTTACAAAAGCCCGGAATCCTTCCCCAAAGAGCATCCCAGCTGTCCTGTGGGAAGCAAACAGCAAAGCAAGAAGGAGAAAAAGGGATTTCAAAGACTGTACTGAAACAATTCACAGGACGACTTTAGAATGATCTTCTTCAGAGCCAGTCAAAAGCTAAGTGAGGGCTCACTATGAGCATTTATACATTTATAATCATCTGATGTCTACACCTGGTCTGGGATTAAGTCCAGAAAAGCATTTGGCCTCAAGATGGCATCTATTAATTTCTTTAATATATTACTGGTGCTGAACTGCAATAAGAGGTATTTAATTCTAAAGCTCTTCTGTTCTTTAAAATCCCAAAGGACTTAAAATTAACAAATTCCAAATCTAAATACCAACCCCTTTGGAGACAGACTGCTTTATACCCTTCTCCATGTGCTCAGAGACTGAAAGAACTGGGGGTTCTCAGAGGAACTGAGTGCCAATATTAGAGGACAGGGCTTGAAATAATGTTAGAAAAATTGCAGAAAACTCACAAGTCTCTAAATAGCTTCCCTGGTTCACATTCAGGTGACAATGGAGCAAGACAAGTGAAAGAGAGGGTTCTTGTTAACATAATTCCTGTTGTTCAGAATCACAGAATATGCTGAGTTGGAAGGGACCCACAAGGATCACCCAGTCCAACCCTCAGCCCTGCATAGACCCATGCCCAAGAGTCCCACCCTGTGCCCCAGAGCATCATCCAAACACCCTGGAGCTCTGGCAGCCTCGGGGCTGTGCCCACAGTGCCCAACCAACCTCGGGGGGGCACAACCTGTTCCTGCCACCCACCCTGAGCACACGGGTGAGCACACTGGTGTACAATTCTAACATTCCTCTGAGCTCAGAGGAATAAACAGCAAGTTTTCCTCCACGATGGGAGAAAGCTGCTGAAGGAAGAGGGCAGGCTGTGCCCTCCCCCCGTGCCCTGCACGTACTTGAGGGACTCGAGCACGGTCTGGCGGTGCTCGGCCGCCTTGAGGCGGATCTGCTCGCGGATGATGTCGGCGTTCTCCCGCTCGGCCTTGGCGCGCGCCCTCGCCTCCGCCTCCACCCGCAGCATCTCGTTCTTGTGCCTCAGCTCCATCTCCCTCTCCACAGTAGCTGGGGAAAGGAAAAACAGGAGCAAAGGTTCATCTCTTGGGATGGTTTAATGGCAGGTAGCAGAACTCCTGTAAGGAGGAGGAAAGTGGAACTGTTGGTTCCACATGGGATTTTGGAAGCTTTGTTACTTCAGACTCCTGGAATTGTGATAGACACATTAAGATTAATTCTCCTTACAATGAGAAACCCAGAATAAACCAGGAGATGAGGATTGATTTCAGACTATGACTTCATTATTCAGCTTTTATTTGTACAGGAAACAGTGGATGGAGATGATGTGACACAGACTCAGCCACTCCTCTCAGGAACTGTTTTGTTTTTCTTTCCTCCTCAAAACTGGTTCTATTTTAGAATTTTTGTCCCAGTGTAAAATCAGAATTTCAGTTGCTATACCAGCAAATGCCAACAGTTCATTGAGAAACCCAAACACCACAGGGCAAATGTTTAGGAGTGCAGCCACTTAAACTAACCTTAGAAACAATTGGTAGTTCTAGAACCACTGGGATTTACCTGTTACTTGCCAATATAACATTAAACACGTGACAATAATGGAGCATCAACCAATATGGACAAAGAGTCAAAGACCAGTACAAGGAATTCACTCTTACCAGGCATACAAAAATGACTTACCACGCCTCATGGCCTCCTGCTTCTGCACAGACTCCTCCTGCTTCCTCAGATTCTCCTCATTAGCCAGTTGCTACAGGCAGAGATGACAGCAGAAAACATGGTAAAGTTGTAAGAACTCCTTCAAGCAGGTATTTGTCTAAATTCAAGCACCACAAATGTTTCCAAGAAGCTAGTGCTCAGCTTGAAGTGCGTTCTTCCTCTCCCCATCTCCCTGATTTATTCTCCTAATCCCATGCTCCTGGCTGCTCTGTCCCAATTCCCAGCCTTTGATTTGCCTGGCCAGCACTGCTGATGCCAAGCAGACAGTAGAGATGAAAGCAACCGTGCCCAGCACCAGCCACCTGGCCAGCACGACAGGGCACAGCTCCAGATCATCTCCTGGGCTTAAGAAGGCTCCCACCCAGCTCCCAGCTGGATCAGGGAGGGATCCATCCTACCTGCTGTCGCATCTGCTCATCGTAGCGCTGCCGTGCCAGTTTGTCCTGGTACTGGGCTCGCTTCAAAAGAGAAAACAGGGCTCAGAATACAGAGATTTGGCAGGGAAGAGAGAACCAATCTGGCCCTGAAGGGCAATGAGGATTGGAAGGTGCAAGGGGGAAAAGCAAAATAAAATGAGAAAACCCCCACAAAAAATAATGATGGGTTTGAATACGAATGGAGCAGAATTTGGGGCAGCCAGCACCAAAAACTCCTCTACGCTGAAAAATTTATACAGTCTGACTTCATTTTAAGGTCTTACAGATATAAAAACAGAGAACAACTGTTTATTGGCCCAGAAATTACTTACTCCACTGGGAAAACCATGGTTTGCATTCTAAAACACATTATCTGGAATGGTGACTGCAAGCAATAGAACTGTCAAGATACGCTGCCTGTCACATGGGCTCTGGTTTTGATAGATTTACTTGTTCCTCATTAACTTCTCTCACCAATTTTTCACTGTAACTGGCAAATAAACCCAAGTCATCCACACTCAACTGGAAGTGGTCTGAGGGCCCATAACCCCCAGCAAGGAGGATTCTGTACAAGGGATGAAACCATTCTCTGCTCCAAACAGATGGATGGCAGAACAGCTTGGACTTTATCTCCTCAGCCACTGTGAAATGCAGCACTTCAGAAGTAAACCATGATCAAGTTTGCTTTGACTTCAAATGATGCCTTTTGAGCTGCAGCAGTTGAAGAGGCAACCCATGGAGGGAGCAGCTGACTGTGCAGCTGCTTCTTGGGCCAGCCCTGTTCAAAGTCCAGACCCTGACTGGATAAAAGCAACATGTGCCAAATAAGCAGTTTTAGCTCATTTTAGCTAATTTTCCAAGCCAGATGATCCATTAGAATTAATCAATCCCCTCATCTCCTGTGCTCTCAAATTAAAAACTCACTATATATGAGCTACCAGCACAAAGACCAGTTTTCATTTTCCCTATTTCAGTATTTTTGCCACTTCAGTAACTCATACTAAAAGGAACCAGGAAGCACCAACCCTGCTCAAAACAGACCCTCTGGTAGCTCTCATATCTGGTTCACTTCTCTTCTTCAGATATTTTTTCCTGTCTAACAGATCAAACTTGGAAGAAATGGGGTTACAAGTTACTTAAGACTGAAATCCAAACAACTTCAGAGCCATTTCACTGTCCAGACTAACACATACTTGATAAGCCAGGAGCCTTCAACACTTTCCTGAAGGAAATTTAGGGAATTTCCTTTTAGGGAAATGCCCACGATCCCCCAACCCCAAAAGAGGTAATTAATGCCCTGGTGCCTTTTCCATGAAGGAAGACATAAACAGGATCTCCCACCACTTGGCTTCCCCCTCACTCCCTTACTGCTTGATGCTGTTTTGTTTCTTCACTGAGTGTTTTCCTCCTCTCTTCTGCTTGCACCCGGATCTGCTCGTTCTTCAATTGTTCTATGGCAGCTTCATACTCCTGGTAAAACAGATAATTATCACACATGAACTACAGAGAAATGCTGCTGACAATTATATTTCATCTGTAATCAGGGTGGTGCCCTTAAAAGATATTAATGGCAGAAAAAAGCTAAAACTTAATCATAAACTATGACTGCAAGAAATCTCATAATTACCCATTTCAGGATTAAACAGCCAATTTATTTATTTTAAAATACCAAACCAACCAATATTCAGATAATCCTTAAATTCCTTTACAAAAGATACATAAGTCTGGCCTCACTCCACTGCTTTACAATTTCCTGCAGAAAACCCCTGCCATTCCCTCAAAACTGTGGTGACCTTCTAAACCACTTAGAAGGTTAAAAAATTAGAAGTCACAAAACCATTCGGGTCAAGCAAATTTTAAACAAAGCCACAAAACATGTCCCCAGTCAGGCCAAATCAGCTTTTACTTCCCCTGCCAGAACTACTTTTTTTAAAAGGCAAGCAATTCATTTGCTGAAGCTGAACAGCAACAAGAAAACCTTCCCATCCTCTGCAGGGCAGAGATTTCCATGGCTGTCCCCCCAAACCTGGCAGCTGCCTCAGGTGGGCTGGGTGTACAGCCCAGAAGGAGCTCCAAAGCTCTGACATACCTTGAGTTTTGTCTGCTGTTCCAGCTGCAAGGTCTGCTCCTGCATCTGGGCAAGGCTGAGAGCATCTTTGGCATGGCCTGCAAGGGACAGCAGGGAGAGATTATGGACACTGGAAGGCCTTTTCTCAGGAAAGATGATGGCCAGCCTATTCAAACCACTGCCTGGAGCACAGCACTGCAGCTGCACATTTAGCCCTCCCTGGCATAAATGGTCAGGAGTCTTCTCAGCACACCCATGAGAGGAGGCCAAGAGGTTTAACCTGACAGAGAAGGTCCAGCCAAGGCCAAGCTGGACAGGGCTTGGAGCAGCCTGATCTAGTGGAAGGTGTCCCTGCCCATGCCAAGGGGTGGGAAGGGGATGATCTTTAAAGTCCTTTTCAGCTCAAACCCTTCTGGGATTCTGTGAAGGTGCTCTGGTGCCTCCCTGGGTTAGCAGGGTAGGAGCCTGAGGCTGTCCCAGTCAGGTGGGACCCATGAGGACATGAGGTACCACAGAATTCCAGAATGGTTCAGGCTGGAACACTGGTTCAGGCTGCTTCCAGCAGGGTCACCCCAGAGCACATGGCATAGGATTGCATCCAGATGGCCAAGGGAGACTCCACACCCTCTCTGGGCAGTTTGTTCCTGCACAGTGAAGGAGTTCTTCCACATCTTCATGTGGAACTTCCCGGGCATCAGTTCCTGCCCATTTCTCTTGCCCCATTGCTGGGCAGCCCCTGATGTTGGAGTTTAGAGACGGAACAAGGACTAACAGTATTTGCAACATCACATACCATAAAAACTACATACAGATGAGCCAAGGGATTCAAAGGGGCTAACCAGGCAAAGCAAAGGAACAATGAGGAGGGGAACTGAGGCAGCCAGATAAAAAGTACTCTGTTACTGTGGAACCAAGGGAATTGCCTTGAATAAGTTCCTAAGGCAGTCATTCAGAACTGCAGGGTCTTCAGGCAGAGAAGACCACCAAAGACCCCCGAGGAAGCCCCTCCAAACCCTAACAAAGACATGTATATATGATGCTAAAAGCACTGGGAAATGCCAGGAATATGTAATGGGAACACGGGAGAAGAGAAAATGAATAATCCCATAATGCTGACACATGGGCTGGAGTGGAGACACCTCAGTGTGCATTTTGGTGGACAAAGAACACCTTCCCTTCTAAAACTCACCAGGCAGTCTTGGGGCTTTCCTTCCAGCACAACACCCCGAGCAGCACCGTGGGGCACAACCCGTGCCAGCCCATCCCACCCCATCCCATTCCAACCCACCCCATTGCATCCCATTCCAGCCGATCGCATCTCAGCCCATCCCATCTCATTCCAGTCCATCCCATCGCATCCCATTCCATCCCATCCCATTGCATCCCATCCCATCTCATCCCATCCCATTCCATCCCATCCCATCCCATCCCATCCCATCCCATCCCATCCCACCCCATCCCATCCCATCCCATCCCATCTCACGCTGAGCCCGTGTGAGAAGTGCTCCAGAAAGCTGCAGAGCGGCATCTTTTTGTCAGCCCCAGCCAGGATGTTTCTGGTTGGGAGGTAACCTCCTAGCTGAGTTTCATTTCAACAACTGTAATAGTTATTTTCTCCTTCCAAACGTATTATTCCCTGTGCTCGAGAGCAGGCTATAAGGGTTACCCTTTTTTTCCCCCCATTTTCGGCCATTAAAAGTAGCTTGTTTTTCATGATGTGCCTTTCTTAGGTGGGTTTTATCAGCCAGTTACAGTCTGACTTTGTCAGAGTTAATGTTAGATCAGCTTTTCTTATAAATTGGCTTAAGGATGTGCCCTTAGCTCAGGTTCTCTTATTTTCAGCTGCAGGCTTTTGAACGTTTATCTAATCTCCCGTGGGAAACCAGCTATTGCATATTTCTCTCATTATGCTGAAGCAGCAGGATTTTTGGAGCAATCTGGGCAGACGCAAAGTCAACACAACACCCTGATGTGTGAAGACAGGTGCAGATACAGGCTGGGATTGTGCAACGGGGGGAAAACAATCTGAATGCGCCTTAATATCGAAAATTTAACAAGGCTGCTGTGTGATTATGAAACCATGGCTCAGCAATGTCCACCCACACTCGAAAAGGAACTGAACACAAATCTCAAATGACAGAAGAGCAGGAGAAGTCTTCTCATTAAGAGGGCTGAATTTAGTTGCTATTGAATTCTTTTGATATGTGCAGAGGAATGACTATATCTTTATTGCTGAAAAAGAAATACTTATTATAGAACTAAAGTTGCCTGGTGATATTTTGTTGCCTAGTATAATACTCGGAAAAACTGGAACTTTCTGTGGAGAACATTTACGTGGGTGAAGGCTCAGGCACGTGCCCAAATTATTGCGTGTCAGCACAGCTGCATTGTTTAAACATATGGCAAACACATATATAGGCATCTTATCCTAGATTAAAATAGTTTAATTTTATGGTGGTTTACAATAGGCTTAGTGAGTTACTGTGGCTCAGCTAACCCTTCCTAGCTTGTTGAAACAAAGTAAGCTTGGTTACATAGCTGAGGCACTGACGTTTCTTTTCCAGAATGGCTCATGTAAAACAGAAGTCCTTTTTAGCAAAGAGAAAGCACTGCACAGTCTGTCTTATAATGCCATATAACTTCTCCTCGGAATGTTCCTGAATATTTTTGCAAGGATAGACTGTAATATTCTATCTCTCAGACTGTCAGTCAAAGATAGCAGAATTTAGGCTTGTGTTGCCACATATTTCTTGGCTTTCAGCTCTTTCTGTATTTATGAACTTGAGTTTGCACCTTGATTTAAAATCAGGTAGGGTATTGAGAGATACTCCTTTATCTCAGTCTCCTTTCTCCCACACCTGGGAAACTACTCTTCACAGAGGTGCATGAACACTGAGTAGGACTGACAAACTTCCTTTCCCCTTTAAAAATTATTCTTTCTCCTGGTCTAAACCTCAGACATTTTTCTCTTTGCTGGTATCTTTATTAATTTTATTCAGTTTCTATAAACTGCCCAATACACCTTTCACTGCTTTGCTTTCTACTTTTACTTTGATTTATTATGTTTTTCACTCCTGTTAGCGAAATTGAAGTTGAAGTTGTACCTATTAAAACATTAAGTTAAATTGACAAATGCAGACAGCAGCTATTTTCCTCAAGAGTCTCAAATTTCTCCCAACAGCTGGGTTCAGATTGGAAAGGAGAATATGATTAAAGAAAGTCAAGGTTGGTAAAACTAACTGGCAGGAAACTCTTGGCTAGACTTTTCGTTTGTTGCATATGCACTTTTTAAATTCTGATATTATAAGCCTAATTTTTCCTTATATTGTTGTTTTGGTAAAGTTCTTCAGAGGATCTGAGCTAAGTGTTGACTGACAACATTTGAAGTCTGGGGTTTGAGCCATGCAGAGATTTACTTTTGCCAAATGTTTGCAAAGATGGGTTTTTAGTTCTAGCCTGGATTCTAACAAGCACTGCAGCTTTCAAGGCAGTCTGAGTACATGTGTAGATTTTAGAGAACTTCACATTCTGAGTAACCTTGGGGGAGATGGATCTTTCCAACTTTATAGTGGAATGAATGCTCCATAATGCCTGGTACTATATTAAAACCTCTAATTACTATGAAGTAATTGTTCTCTTTCTCTGAAAAATTTGATGCTGGCCACTGCCCAGTAGCAGATACGAGACTAATGGAGCAATTACCTGATCCTCTGTGGTATTTCAATTTACCTCTTTGGTATAAATTCTGTGATATTTAATAAGGATTTCCAAAGTAAAAGAAAATAATTCCTCATCCATGTAAAAGGCAAGGATAATCTCTTTTCAAAACAGCTTCTTGTTTTCTTTGCTCTACTTTACTCAAACTGTTTGATGGGTTTGACAGATTGCTATAATATATTGATTTGTCTGTAATAAAAGCATTTTTCTCATTTTTAAATGATAACTGCATGCTTCTTAAAAATAATAATGGTCTTCTATTTACTTTGGTGTGGCACTGGAATCAAATGCAAACCAAAAAGAAAAACAATTCTTAAAATTCTTTAAAGAGAGACTTATCTTACAAGAAAGCAATCTTATTATGGATATTCTGCTCACATTCTCATTATTTAAAACTGAAATTTGTTTTTTCATTTTGTACTCAAGGTTTTTTAAATTTTATAGTAAGAGCTTTACCTGAGATAATAATAAAAACTTCTTCAATATGCAGGATATTAACTTAGCCCTCAAACTTAAAGGATACTCTAAAAGTTGTTCTTTCTATTTTTCATTCTCTTGCCAGAACTACTTTCTTAAGATTGAAAGTCGGCAACTTAAATTTTCATTTTAATTGCTTAATCACTTAATAAATGAGAAAGTTGTGTTATAATTGAAACATGGTTGGATAGGGACCAAGAAAAAAGTTTCAAATATCTTTTAGAGTTTTAAAAAGCACTTTTGAAATGCATGGAACAAGAATTTTCTCCTAAGAACATTATTTTACTTTCTTGCAATCAGGTCTTAAATTTTGAAAAGGTTACTTGAAGTACTTCACAGTTTGACTCTTTTTGCAGTATCTTATTAAAAGAAAATCCTCTCCTGGTCCATTTTTTACTCTTCTTTGAAGACCATGCTGCTGTTTCCACATGCTTATGTTGTAAGAGTTTTAGGGTTTACACATTTTTTTTCACTAAAATTCCTCTCTATATTGTATCTCCATATACATGTACTTTGAAGAATATAGAGATTTTTATTATAATAGTGCTGAGCAAAATTCTGAGATACACTGCTTCTAGAGCTGTTTATTATTCAGAGTGTTTTATTAATTGCTGTTAGAACTGCTGTTGCTGTTTGTTTACTGGTAGGTCATCCAGAAGGACCAGCTGATGAGACAGCTCTAAATGTGTTACTTTAAATGGTATAGCTACAAAATTTATCCAAATCCAGTCTTTTCAGAAAGTTTCTGCATTATGGGCTACTAATGATGTTACACTACATTTCAAATTCATACCCTAGCATTGCTGCAATTGTTTTGAATTTCTCCATTAGCTTAAATCAACGTGTTTTTAGGACTTTCTGTTCCAAAATAAAATGCAAAGAAATTAAATCAGCAGTTGAGAAGTGTGAATGCTGAAAGAACATTCTGCTTTCAGAGACCACATCTTTCATCATAAAATACTGAATAGTTTACTGTTTACATTCACAGTAGTTTCTATTTTCAGTTAATGATTGTTCAGTCAGTTCATCTCTCTGAAATAACTGCCTGGTTTTTTAGGAAAGTGACACAAAGAGAGGTCAGAAAGGTGGTTTGCAGTAGCCTGTAGTTGACTGCTCATGAATTGCAGGATATTCTTTGACCTTCATGTTGTGCATGGAGTTTTATATTGCTTCAAAAATAACAGTTCCTTAGAATTTCTCTATTCTATTTTGCCATTGTTTCATAATTCTTTTCAAAAATAACACTGATTTTTAAATTGCCTGATTGATATAGTCAGATTGACCTTTGAGAATTGCAAATATTTCAAGTAGAATTGTTCATTACCAAATTACTTGGAAATATACAATAATTTCTGACATGTTCATGCTGGAAGATACAGTGGAAAGTTGTAAAATTACTCCATTTTTTCCATGCTGAAGGGAACTCTGCAACCTGAGAGCCTTCAGCTCGGAAGGGAACTGAAAGACCAAGAGGTTCTTGTATCAACCACAGTCAGATAACGTGACTGAAATCCACTTATAATCAGAACACAATTAGTCTCATATGCATGGCACAATGTTTTCATTAGTGAGTTTTCAACCATCCTTCTTTTCATTATTATAGATAAAGTACAAAATGAATGTGGATTTTTTAATCAGATGCTAATGTGAGAGTATTGAAATATTTTAAGTAGGTATAGTAGATGACTAATACTCCCAGCCTACTTCACATTCTATCATAGTAGGAAGTCCAAGGCATTTTTGCATAAGTAAATATTAATTTCTATGACTAAATCAGGGAATAATATCTTTCTGATACAAAGAGATAATTTTCTCAAAGCTTCTTGGAGGGTTATTAATTCTGTTTTTCAAGAATTTTTGAGTTCCCAGAAGTTGTGAACCTGCCTTGACCCCTCAGAATATTCTGAATTAAATTTTTATATCCATCTATTTCCGTGGAGCTTTTCTGATTTTAAATAGATGGAGGTGAATTTAAGATGGTCCTGAATGTATAATACTTCTGCAGCTTCCTTGTCTGTAGTGTAATTTATAGGAGCTGGGGAGTTCCAAATATATATACTATTATGTTGAGTCACTGCATGTTCTGC
Source organism: Xenops minutus (assembly GCA_035221455.1). Lineage (NCBI taxonomy): Eukaryota > Metazoa > Chordata > Aves > Passeriformes > Furnariidae > Xenops > Xenops minutus. Next base: position 25,847,484 of record JAWWEE010000162.1, on the reverse strand, counting down.
AGTCAATTTAAGGTGGGGTCATAATGTATTCCCAGGGCAGTTAAGTAAGTGTTATTTTCCTCTGCACTGGCTGTTCTAAATCATGTTAAATTTTTTTAATGTTCCCACAATAAACCACATAAGGTATTTTCTTACATCTGAGAGCAAGTAGACTCTCTACTTTGCTTTACTCTGGGAATAATTTAAAGAAAGATTTCTTTATCCTATTCTGGAAAAAACCCAAAAAGTTAAGCAAGAAAAGTTCTGTGGGTCTTTTTCCCAAAGACAAAACTTAATTTTAGGCTAGGAATGCTGATAAGCAAAAACATCAGCCTTTGAAAGAAGCCTCTTTCTCTCATAGTTTGAAAAGACAGAGTTTTCCATGAAAAATTTGAAAAGAGAGACAAAGAACTTTTAAACAAAGAACCTTTCATTTGATTTGTGTTTCTTCAGCATTTTACGTACTATTACTTTGGATCAGAGTTTAGCCTCTCTCTTTTTCTGGTCCATCAGTAAACCAGTGGTTTATTCTATGTTGTTAGATTGTCTGTGTTCCTAATACTGAAGTAATCTGAGTTCAGTTTCTGGTTTGCACCCAAGCTACATACAATTAGTGTAATTCCCTTTTGCCTAGTTTCTCCTCCTGAAATGAAGAAGTAGCTGTTCCCTTGTACACAAGCTCCCCTCTCTTCTCTTGAAAGAAGGGATGCTTAAATATCTGTTATATGAAATGCTAGTTTCTAGTCTCTACATTCATGTAAATTCCACATTGCACTTGCTGCTAAGTGCTGAATTTGGGTCACAGAGTCCTCATAAGACACCTTCTGAGAATTCCATAGATTTCAAGTATTATTTGAGTGACAGGTATAGTCTCTTGTTTTATTGTTGTATGAATATAGAATTTGAATAGCTGTGGTCTGAAAGTTAGGTAGAAAATAATTCCTACTTATTAGTAGAAAATGAGAAAAAGTGCAAGTATAAAAGCAAAATCTATGGGGGAGAAAGCCTGTTTCTAATAGTACTTTTTCCAGGTGTCATTGTTTATAATAAAATATACATTACATGATAAATATATAGGATACTAAATTATTCTCTAATATTAATTATTTCTTAGAGTGCATCAGCCTGCTGACTGTGTTTGCAGGAGTTACATTAAGTGATGCTGCTTGAACTGGTGTATATATACATTCATATATACATACATAGCAACTCATTTATATGCTTGTGTTTTGACCTGACTGCAGTAATAGATGAAGGATTTTGCCTTTTGCAGAATTGCTGAATTTCTTCAGCATGTTATACACGAAAATCTTTCAGATCTCTAATATCAGCGTAGAAAGAGGATGTGGACTTGTCTAGATGAGTCAAACCCCCCTTCATCGGGTGGTTTGTTTAAATAAATGTGTCGCTGGAGAATTTTGTCATAGTTGCTGACTGTGGTATACAGTGGGCAGTTAAGCCACAAGTAAACATTACAGCTTTACTGAAAGGATAGGCATGAATAGCCATTAGTTTCACAGGAAGGGAGGAAATGACCCTTTTCCTGATTGTCAGGTAGTTAAACTCCAGAGTGGATTTTAATCCATGAGGTATTCAAACAGTGAGGACAAAGGAACAGTGAAGAATTACTTTTCTAAAAAAAGGACCGAACTGTAAACAGCAGTAAGTAGTTGCTTTCTTCTGTTGTTCAGCTTAAATTAACCCTGCGAACTAAAAACCATTTGTTTGACCTGATTTGCAAATTCATGGTTGGTAATTGAATTAGTGAACATTGAATTTAGTCTAGGGTGTTCCTTAGTGCTGAGATTATCTGAAGGTACTAATAGGCAACTTGATAAAATCCAGTGATCCCAGCAAGGGGAATAATTATGGGAACTGTCAGGCATTGTTGGCACTCCAGGTAAATTAAAACTATTTTGGGTTTTTTCTATTTGGTTTTAATTTGTGTTTTGGTTGATACTGGTAAAGTATTTCTGAAGGTTCCACACCCCTGCCCCCCCCCCTATATTTTTTTTCCATACATCCTCTGCTTTTGTTTTGTTGTATAGGGTTTAAAAGCCCCCAAAGAATCAGAATCGCTTTTAAAACTATGTTGCTTTTCAATAGACCCAGTTTATTCACTGCTGGACGACCCAATATCTATTATCTGTGTGTTAATACTCCCCTTTGTTCTTTTTCATCAGGTATAAAGTAGTATTTCTCTACTTTGCAAGCTCCAGTGCACTGTATGTTCCTGAACACATGTCCCTCTTCAGTGCTGCTCTGGCATGTTGCCATACTTAATGTAGACTCAAAACTTCAAGACTTTGATAACTTACCCTGTTGAAAAAGTACAAATGACATGGTAAAATAAAATGCAACATCCAAATAGAAAAAGGAGAAGACATGAAAGCAAACAAGGTACATTTTTTTTCCACTTATTTTCTTCCAGTTTTCACAAAATTATCTGAAAAGATCATACGAAAAATAGATTATGTCCATGGTTAATGGGTTGCACAAAAGTTTGTATTAAAAAGCCATGTAATTTGTGACTCACCATTCAAGTTTCACTGTGTCTGAGCATAGAACGAACTAAAACAAGGAAAGATTTAGGGCCTAAGCTTACATTCTTCAGGAATTTAAGATTTCCACTACTGTTAGTCAAGACTGTAGGTGACTAAAATGCTTTTTTGAGCTCTAAATAGAAAACAAGCAGACCAAAATCCTTTCAGATTAAATGCAATTTTCTCTGTAAAAGTCTGTTCTCTTTTTTCTTTTTTGTTTTTTTGGTCCCAGGTGTGTCACCTTTGCTGGTACTGTGCAAATTGAGTAATTGCTCATCAGAGCAAAAGTCCTTTTCAATAGCAAAAGAGCAAATGTGGGTGGGACAGATAGGCAGAAAAATTATTTTAAATGCAGTAATCTACTATTCTTGAAAAAAAAAAAAAAAAACAAACCCCTCCTTTCCTATGAAAATCTTCCTCTGCAAAATGTCTTCTGGGCCCCTAGCCTTTGTGATTTTGTATTTGGTACAGTGGTAAGGAAGAGTGAGGAAAATAGCCCTGTGAGGTTTCATTGTCCCTAATGATGATGAGCTATCATCACCAGTATATGTCAGGGTAGTCACAAACCTGCTTTAGTTTGTGGTGAAGTAAACAGCCCCTTAAGGACAGTTCCTCACCATCCCAAACTGCTAGAATCCATTGCACTCTCCAGAATGCTCCCTCCCTTCACCGAGATGAAGACCATTTAGCAAATGTGTGTCTCTACTTTTTTTGCTGGGTTTTTTTCTTTTCTTGTGTATCGTGTGAGGGTTATCTACCCAGTAATTTCCTCTTTTGTCCTACTGAGATAGTACTGAGCAAACCCTTGAATTAACTGCCTTACAATAACTGGATTTGGCAAAATACCTAGAGACACACAGACTTGTGTCGTTACAAGCAAAAAACCTCGGCAAACCTGCTGTTAGATGGTGCCTATATTTACCCTACCACAATAGTTACAAAAGAAGAGAACTAATACTAAAAGAGCTTTTATCAGTGAAGGTTAACCAATCAGTTACCTAGAGAAAACAGGAAATCTTTAAAATGCAAGAAATAAACAAGCGAGGTCCTTGACTCTCGCCATGTGCTTTCCTCAGTCAACCCTCTCCACTCATCTTCTGTGTCATATATTCACAGAAATCACGTCCCCCTGTCCTTTTCTCACCTTAACATAATCTCCATCCTCCTTTCATAGAATTAGAGGTTTTCCCACTCATGTACAAGCTATCAGTGTTTAAAGTTATATTGACAGAATAGGAAGACTTGTCATGGGGGAAAAACAAAGCAGGTTAGTTTTTCTAGAAGGAGTTTTTGTTTAATGTTAAGAGAATCCATGACATGTGAACCATAAGAGAGGTGCTTAAAAACTGATAGGCTTGCCAAGGAGATGCTGAAATCCCAGTTTAGCTGATCTCAGTAAGCACTTCACTCTTCTTTAAAATTTTGTTGTGGTTGGTTGGTTTGTTGGGTTTTTTTATTTCTTTATTTCTATTTTCACTGGAATCAATAGATTCGATATCTGGAAAATTTGGCACTGACTTGTTTCAATCAGTGTTGAACATGTCACATGTTTTGCGTTAGTGACAGAGGAGTACCACTGTTAGATTATTGCTCCCACTAGAAGAAGTGTTGATTTTTGGTAAGGGTAGACTGGCAAATGCTCAGCTGATTTAAAAAGGTATAATGAGTATGGTACCATCAGAGTCAGGTGAAGTTGTGGTAAGTAGATACTAGTAGAATAATATTCCCATTTTACTGAGTCAGAAACTGAACAACACAGAGATCATGAGGTCTGGCCACAAAATTTCAACAGGCTCTTTACAGAACTGGGAATCAAGCCCAGTCTCCTAAAATCCAGTTCAGATTTCTGACCAGCATTACACTGTCTGACAAAGAGTCATTAATTAGAGTTTTGAGGAGCTCACTTCTCTGTTGCACCCCAAAAGAGATTAATCTGCTAATCCTAAATACAGAATGAATGTATCATGCCATACAGTTACAAAATGACGCTTTCACTGTGACGTTTTAAGCATCTTTCAGCTCATTCAACGTTATTTTCTATAAACCAGAGTGCTTACAAAGGAATACTGTTCAGCTTCTTCTCTGCATAACAAAAAGCAGCCCACAACTGTAAGGTCTCTTTCCATTCATCAGCCACCACATCTGTTGCTTGCTTGGACACTGACCAAAATGATTCATTCACATGTCTAACATTTATTTTTGGTGAAATGCTGGGATTATACAGAATGGCAATATTTCAAAAATGGGTCTAGAAAACCAAGGGAAGTTGGAAACAACTTCCTCAGCTGAAAACAAACACGGTGTTATATCATTCTGCAGCTTTATTAGAAGGAAGGCAGTAGCCAAGTGAAGCAGCTGGAATCACACTGAAGTCACTCTGAACTCTGCAGATCATTTCACTCTTCCTTCTGCTACAGAGCTCACATCCCTGATTTACAGTGCCTTTTGTTTCAAAGAACTAAGCAAGGTAGGTCAATCTCTCTTATATTTAAGATCTTTTTCTCCCTCCCTTCTAAATAACATGTCTCTACAGCTACAACAAGACTACAACAGGCAAACGCTATAAGGTGGTATAGCACATACTGGCTAAAAGAGCTTCTTGGAGGGAAGACTGATATTTGTTTCAAAGATATTTATTTTGAATCACCCCAGCAGCAAGAAAACATATGAAAGTATGCGTGAATTTAATTTGTAATGACTTTCTAAATATGTTTATACACACTTCAATGAGTTTTATCCTGTCAGAGAATGGTAAGTGACCTTGACTTAAATGTCTCTCCCCCCCAACCCATCTCTCCTAGTGTTTTGATTTTTAGGTTTTTTATTTGCTTAGGAATAGTGCATCTCCTATAGCTACAGCAATTTCCAATATTAGAAAAAAGTAAATCAGTTCTGATCAGCACAGATTGTAGAAACTAAAAATATTTTCATTTTAAGTAGCAGATTAACAAAATAATTCTGAAGAATTACAGTCCTGCAGAATTAAATAAGGTTTCTCTGATCTCAGCTGGGGGGTGTGTGTGTTTTCCTAACCATTGTGGAATAGGGTAGGACATGGATCTAGCATTCATTAAGTGTATTGGAACGTGTTTCCCAGAAGTGGCAAGAAGATTTGAAGCCTTGTACGCTACCACACAATGAGACAGGGCTAGATTCCACCTCCTATTCAGAATTAGTGAGAACAGTGTCATTGTCACCTGTTGCCTTTCTAAACGCGATCATGTAAAACCAAACAATATCCCAGACCTGTTTTTCTAGACTTACAGAACATGTATACATTGCCTATCATTTAAAACACATTTTCTTTCTAGATGAATAAAATTGTATTACTGAATATTTTTAAATGTTTATTAATTCACAGCTAAGGAGAAGAGAGTAAGGGTATGTCAGGGTAAAGGAATTTGTCAGAGCTGGTTTGTAGGAACTACTTTAAGATTAACTGGTTTATGATAGCTTACTTTCACTAGCACCATACTATTGTTCTGCTTCAGCTGAACTAGGAAGTGCAAGTATTTTGATAACCCAATTCACTTTTGTTTAATGTCACTGCAGCTTCTGCCCGAATTTAAAACAGTTTCATCCACTTATGCCAGGCAGACAGGATAAAGGTCCTACCAAGTTTACTTCAAACCTACGAAGTTTATATGTGCCATGAGTGACATTTACAATCCACTTCTATTGCACTCTTTGAGTGTGGTACAGTGGAAGTTATTTGATCCTGAAGAATGAATTTATGGTTTGGATTCTCTAATTGCCTTTGTACAAAGGGATCATAAGTCAGGAACGCTCTATAAGGATTCCTAGGCAGGATCTGAATACAGATTTTTACTGCACTGATAGATGCAGAGGAAAAGTGTTGATGCAAATAATGCAATTTATACAAATTATATACGTTATACATTCTTTTGTTTAATTTTAAAAATTTCTTTCTCTGCTGACAACCTAACAAGGAGCTTCTGAAATGCTGAGATTTGTGTTTATTGCTGATAGATTGATTCAAGAGGAAAATTTATATCTGTTTCCTAATAAAACCTGTTGCCTTAAAGAATTTTTTTCTTGTGTTTCTCAACAGACACTTGAATTTTGTGATCTGTTATTAGATGTTAATTTTGTATTAATAACTCTGCTACTCCAAGCACTAAGCAGCAGCTAGGTTTGCAGGGGATTGTAATCTCTTGAATGGTCTTGTTATTTGCTTATTTATTTATTTTGTCTTGTGGAATGTGCCAGCAGTTCAGCTGTCTCTCTTACTGTGGTGGCTGATTGTCTGGCTAATTTGCACTCATTATTTCTGAGAATGGTTTGATTTGTGTTCATTCAGTATAAAGCTAGCGGTTTCACAACACTGCAGGGCTCTGTTGTTGCTGGCTCTGCAAAAGAGAGTTCACTGGAAGGAACAGCTTCTTGTGGCTTGTTACCAGAAGAAAGGGATTGCTGTGACTGGGGTGGGCAGTGAGCAAGAGACACTGGTGTTAGAAGGGAAGATGCCAGCATGCAGAGATGAACACCACACTTGCTACTACTTTTACAGTGTTCTTGAGATGCCTGAGACAAAAAGGTAAGTTATGTGTCCTCAAAAGAGGCATACAGTACTTCCAGGGGAGCTCAACTAATTCTGTACTATTTGTATCTTCAATATATTCCAGAGGTTGAGAACCTGAAGGCAGAACAAAAAGTCCTGTATTGGCCCCTTACTGCTTTTTTTCCAAAGAAGATTTTTGCTGCCTTGTTGCAGCTCTCTTACACCTGGCCCACCATTTTACTGCATTACAATTCTTTGGATGAGCTGAACAGACCTGCTGCAGATAAAATACTTTTCCATTACTGCACTCGAAGGAAGGCTAATACAACCCTTTGCTACAAGTCAGGTTTGCTTGCAAGGACCAGCACTCTAGAAGTCTTCATGTCTTGCCAAGGACATTAGCTAGCAAAAAGTTTGCAGTATTTGCCTGCTTCCCTTCCCCTAGCCAGGCTCTCCTGTCCCTTTTTTGATACTTCTTGAAGAATGAATTTCAAGAATCACAAGGCACAGGTATGAAGAACCAGCATCTCTTCCTTCTATCCACAAAAGACATTTGCCTCTTTGTTCTTTCAGCAAGGTCTGAATTCTGCCTCCAGCTCTGCCTTTGAATCTACTGTTTGGCTTTGGGCAAGATACTTCTTCTGTTCCTTCTTCAACTCTTCTTGTGTCTGCTTATTTCGTTTATTTATAAACAAAGCAGGAATTGTCTCTCCTTACCTGCTTATAGTGCCTAGATCCAGTGAGGCTTTGATCTCACAGGCTGGGGCCTTTAGGTACTTTCCCAACATAAATTACTTGCTTTTTTCAGCAAGTGTGAGCCTGGCACAGAAGTTTTATTCCCTTCTGAAGCCATGTAGATGAGAGAAAGTGGTGAGTACTAAGTCCTGTACTATCAATGTAGTATCACTTTCTACACTCCCATTCCTTCTTTCTAGTGATCCTCTTTTAATGAGCTCAGCCCCACATCACTTTAATGAGATGTTTTGAAAATGTTAAGAACCACTGCCCGTTTAAGAAGCCTGAGTAATGTTAACTGAGGGTGCTGTGCCATATCTGGCAGAGTCAAGTGAGAAATGATTTGCAAAGGTAATATGGGAAGCCTGTAAAACTAGTGTTTCCAAGCTCCTAATCTAACACCTTAATCGTAGGTGTGACCTTTTTCTATCAGTGCTAGGGAGCATTGCCAATGCCATATTAGGGAGACAGATAAATATCCAGTCCTCCTGATATTAACATTATGAATTTTTTCAGTTTTGCAGGAATACAGGCAGTGCTTATTTTGGACTTAATCTTAAAGTAAATGAAATAGTTGGCTTTATATGAGTAGGAATATTAGAATAACACTGATACAGAAGTAGACACAATCTACTGTACACAGTGATCCTCATATATTAACTGTGAGGACATAATAAAGGATGTAATCCAAATCATCCCAACTAATATGTACTAGCAATATTTTGGAATTGGATGTTCTGATTTAGCCATGCAAGAATAGGTGTCAGCAGTAATATAATCACAAAAATATTAGATTCCTGCTGGAAGAAACTGCTGATATATATTAATGAGGAGTAGAATAAACCTAGGAGAACAAAGTTCAATTTAGAGGGCAGTACATAACCAAGCATACTAAGTGACTGGGAAATTAATACATGAAATAGAACCGGATATAAGGAGGCGTATTAGAGGACTGAGTTGTGGTGCCAATTTTCTGTGGGGTAAGTTCTTAACTCTTTTTGTTAAAAGGACTGTAAGTGTAGCAAAGCGTAAGCTATTTTTAACCTGTTATTTGATAGATATTTTGTATCTTGCTGGAGAGGGTTATTTTATTTTATTTTATTTTATTTTATTTTATTTTATTTTATTTTATTTTATTTTATTTTATTTTTTATGTAATGACCTGCTGCTACTCTGCAGTACCTTTAGAATGGCTGTTGTCTAACATATGTTTAATTGTCCTTAATTGGTCTGCTGAGACAATAGGTGATAATCTGAGATAAATACCTGCATTCGCTCTTTATTCTCTACCCTCACTTTGCTACCTTCTGTTAGGAGGGAGTTGTGGTATAGTGTATGTTTGCTCAATGAGTACAGCCATTTGAAAAACATGCTCAGAGTTGCATAACCAAATAATGAGCACATGAGTGCTAGTCAAAATCATCTTTCATCACAAATATATGACAGTGGCAAAATAAAATTTCCAAGTAATTTTTTCATGAAAACTGCTAAAAGCCGTAATTAGTTAGAAACACAAACATTCATTATGTCATCAATCCAGTCACTGTGAAACTGAGGCATTTACCTATTTTTTAATCAGATATCTCTATTACTCTAGATATGTAGTTATTATGGTGGCTTATAGCCAAAGAAAATACTGCTGGCATTTGTGGAGAGTAGAAAACACGTGATGCCTCCATGGAACAATACTTCATTCCTATGCATATCTGACATGCTGAGGACACAACCAGTATGATACATGGTGTGCCTGCTGGGCTCTGAGAGGTGTGCTTAACAGCTCTGGGACTGCAGAGACAGATTAGTGTATGTGACAACAAGCGTGGAAATCCAGGTTCATTTGCTCTTCAGTGCAGAGGAAACAGATCAGAACATGTAAGGGCTGCCCAGGTAAGTGCTGTCTCCCTCCAACACAATGGGCAGGATGGCACAGAGGGAGCCTCCCTTCAGGAAAGGAAAGGTCTCCCAGAGGTGAAGTTGTGGTTTCTTCACTGCATTATAAGTGAAGGGGCAGTGTTAAGTTTAAGAAAAGAGGAAGGGACTGTGGTTAAACCACTAGGCAGGGACTCTAGGTTTAGCACTTGGTTTGATCAGAGGTTTCCTGTAGATCATTCTCAGCACCCTCGTCCGTAAACCAGACTGATGATACCTCTCCCTTGAACCTAGTTTCAGTAAGGGTTGTGAATACTGAGGGGTTATGGCTGGTTATGTAAATACTTTGGCGGTGCTGACACATGCAATATAAGATGATATTTTAAATCTCAAGTGGCACTGTTTACCTAAATGTCTATTTTTACCTTCTTGTAAGAACATTAGAAATTTTTTTTTCTCCAAAAATGGGACTACTTTAAGTGTTTCACAGATATCACCAGTCATTTTCTTCAATGTACTATGTTTGTGGTGACATGATAGACTTGCAGTGGCTACAGCAACTCCTTAAATTCAAAAGGAATATTAAAAAGATACTTTGAGCTGTATCAAGAGAAGGGAATAAGAGCAGGAACAGGTGCTAACTATGTAGTTATCAGGTGTCCTTCCCTTCCCCAGTGCATATCCTGAGAACACCTAGGTTTCTTTGTCATCTTTGGGAGTAGAAGACTTAGTGCTTGGAATCAGCATGAAAATAAATCAGTTTTCATGATAAGCAGTTGCTGGTTTGTAGACATTTATCAGTTACCTGATTGTGGGAGTGGTATACACTGCTCAATTGCAGCAGTTGATTTGTTATATTCAGGTCGGACCTACTGCAGATACTTTTCCTATTACCGCAGCCTTATTTAGATATAAAGTTGGATTTTCCATTTGCTGGTTAACATTTCTGTGTCGGGAAAACTGCTGGCCCAAAATCATAGCTTCACCGATATTAACTAAGCCTGTGCTGTGGGGGTTTGTTAATCTTGCTATTACGCTTGCTTTGTGTAAAATGTTATCAGGCTATTATTATCTGGTCAAATGACTGGAATACCACAGATGAAGTGGAGTGTTATGACTAACAGGGTCATGTTTGGCCTTGCTCAAAGAAAGTTGGTCTTGGCCTAAGTTTTAGGAGATGTCTAGCCAGTACATTTCATATACACTACTAACACTGCTTCACTGCGAGGCATAATGGAGAAAGACAGTTATTTGCATTACTTTCTTGTCTGCTAGAACAAATACATCTATATCGCAGCTTGAAGTGGTTTCCAGTCACTTGCCATACCTATTGCGACCCATTCTAATTGTTGAATTCAGGATGGCTTATGGAGTAATTAGGCTACCATATGTCTAATGATGATTAAAACCACAGTGAAAAGACAGTCATTTGTGGCTGTGAAAGAGAAAAAATACATACAGGCTTTGATTCTGCCTTTGTGTATAGTACCTTAAAATGCTTGTGGCCTGGTAGCTTTGTCTGCAGGGCCAACTTTAGGCTTAAATTGTAGCATAGCTATGACTTAATTTTGTAGTGTAGGTGTAGCAGGCACTTACTGCTGTAAGAATGTTCCTGCATAGAGACAAGTGGTTGTCTTGGCTTTGTTCTTTTGAGGGAGAAATATGGGTGTAGGACAGCTTGTAATCTCATCGGTATTCCTTGTGCATTGTGGAATCATTCTTATGTCTTTGTAGGATGCTTGCCAAAAATACATGTGTATCCCTAAGGAATTTGCTTAACCTTCTGGGTTTTGAAATTTATAGATAAACTACCATGTGAATTATATGTTTATGTTTTTTAAGTGAGATAAATTCAAAATTTGTCACCTCAAAATTTTCCAGAAAAATTTTTGAGGGCTCTCAAATGAATTCAATACCCAGACAGACTTGCTGACACATAGTATGACAAGCAGACTTCTTTTGGTGAAACTAGTTGTTCTCCAACATTTGATTCTTGCAAATGGCAGAAACTGAAGTAACTCAATTAACTGTCCTTAAGCCATAAATAATACCTATGGAATGTGGTGTGCTCACGATTATTCATAAAGACATTAAGAGAAGAATTTGTGTAATACATTCCCTCTATGAACTGAACTGTTGAGAAAGGCAACTCTGCAAACCATAATTTCCCAAGAAAGTCAGGACCCACTATTGTGACCTCTGAAACCAGTTTAGCTGGCTAGAGGCTCTGAACACTGTTTATCACACTGAGCAAATAGATTTGGGGACTACCACTCAAATTTGTGTTAACTTTTAACTGACACAGGCAATGAATCAACTCTTTCCTTGGACCTTTCTCTAAAATCCAAAAATAATGAGGACCAAATGTGAGAGGCTGTGTGGGCTGAGCCCAAATATGTGGTATAAAGTGCCAGTGAAATTCAGTTGGGTCCTAACTTTTGTGGTGCCCAGGGATCTTTGAACCCCCAGGAAGGCTTTGCATCAAGGAAGTGGGTGAAAATTGCAACTTTTTTTGTTTGCTTTCTTCTATTTTAGACTGAAAACCGAATGTAATTTAATTCCAAAGCTGTTCCACTGACCTCAGGGCTGAGGTGTGGAGAGGTCAAACGACTTCCCCTGGTCAAACAGGATGCATGTGGCATAGCCACGAATAGATTCCAAAGTACTGGTCCCATGTCATAACTGTAAGGCCGTTCTTAGTGTGACAAAGGCTGTTCTATTTTAGCAGATCCAATCACTTGTCCAAGTTGTCATTATGGCTTAAGGATATAGTGGCAGAGAAAACAAACTCTAGGTACTTTAAGTAAAAAACTATGAATATGTCAACTGAATTACAAGTCTGTAATTCCCTGCTGAAATTCAGAGAAAGACAGTTCACACAACACATAGTGAAGCCTCTTCCCAGCAGTTCTGTGGCTTTGTTGTTTAGAAATTTTTCCTAGTTATCTGTATTTCTTGGTAATTCTGCTTTCTGTCCCAGGATCTAGAAGCACCAATATCACAGAAGCACTGTGATATTCCTATGAAGTCGTTTAGTAATTAACTTCTGTTTTATAGAAGGGTACAGGAAATGAAACCTCCTGGTCAACTGTTTTCATAATTAAGAACTGAATCAAGGAGGCTCAGTTTTCAAAGCTGCTTATGACCTCAGCAAACAGGAACAGACTCCTCACACAACTGCTGAGCATACACTTTATACAGAGTGTTTACTATTTAAAATAAAATTTAAAAAAAGGACAGGATGAAGTCTAAACTTGGTTATACTAATCCATATGCAACAGAACACTGTTCTGTAACCTGTGGCTGCTCCCAAGTCCTATTGGCAGGCCTTTAACCACACTTTCCTGTTTATTGAGAAGTATTTTCCATGCACTGGTTCCCCAGACTAGCAGGGACTGAGCCAGTGAACTGCACCAAACCTTCCTTACCCTTTCTAACAGTTGCCTGAAAGCCAAGTGGAAACTTCTCTCTAAAAGTGTTTTCTCTACTGAGCCTCAGTTTGCAGACATGCAAACTGAGAATTCATGAGAATTTTTTCCAGCTTGGAAATAAGGTCATTTGTCAAAGATCACCCGGGAAATCAGTGACAGAATGAGAAATACAATTAGATTTCTTCACTTTCAAGACCTAGACTTGAACTGCACGACAGTTCTGACTCTGAAAGTTTATTTGAGATAGCATGTTTCAAGATCACAAAGAAACATCCCTGCTGAATGATGGTTAACAGAAAAAAAATCAGTGTCCTTATTGACGTAAACCAGTACAGCTCCCCTGACAATCACCTAGTGCTTATCTGTTTCAGGACAGGGCTTAACACTGTGAGTCCTGTTATAGAAGTGCTTCATACATGTCAGTGTCAGAGGTAAAAGTTCCTGGACTTTGCAAATGTAATTGGCAGTCTTTGCTGAGCCTCAGGCATAGAGCCTGGTTTCAGCATCTGTTCACCGGGAGCACTGGTAAGCAATGTTCCTCCTGCTTTCTTACTCCCCCTGCTAAAGAGTCACTGCATTGGAAGACTAGAGTTAGAGATAAGGAAAAACATAAGCCTGGAGAAATAATTGCATTCTAGTGGTTTGCTCTTTCAGTGGAGTTTTAAACTACAGGGGCTTGGTAAATATTTGGCATTTATTTATGTATCTTTTCTTTCTCCTGCTATACATCATTTTTGAAATGCTAAATAAAAAATTAACATTGTTGGGCAATAGGCAAATGTTTGTTATTGTCATTATGGGAGTTTTAGCACCATTAAGAAAAACAAAGTTTGTGAAGAAATGTTTGAACCCAAGTATGGTTATGTTGTGCTATCACTTAAGAAACTTTGAAGCAAAATTTATTAGTGACTGGAATGCAGAATGCTATTCAGTAAGAGTTTAAAAAGTTGGAAATTTTTTGTTGTTGTTTAATTGCATAAATGCAATTTGCAGATTTGAAGGTATAATTCTTTATATAGGCAAAACCACTTAAAAATCCAGTTATTAACCTGACTGTCCTCTGAAACTGTCCAAATGTAATGTTGTTCCAGATGTTAGTGGTCCTGCTCTATGTTTATAGTATTCTCTCAGCAGCTGTTGAGCTGTTTGAAAAAATTACTCAGATGGGTGGTAGTGGTATTTAATGCAGAATCCACCCTCAAAAGGGTGGATTACATAATGTGGGGGTAATTACATAAATGTAGCCCAATAAGTATCATTTGATCAGGACAGCAAACCAAATAACATTCCTTCAGCCTGATGTAAACTATGAAGGGCAAATGCTATCACAGCCTCTTGACAGAACAGGCTGTATTGACTCTAACTACATATTTTTTTAATCAAGAGATATAAAATTACACAACCTTTTTTTTCTTCCTTGTCTATCCACATACAAATGAGAAATCTAATCCTGCTAATGCCTGTGCACATGCGTAGCTTCACTTGTGTGAGTAATTCTTTCAAACTGAACGAGCCACTTTTTTTGGAGGAAAGGTATGTACATGAGTACAAGCTTGCAGATGTGGTTCTGCAGGCAGCAAGCTCAGGAGACCCCTCTCCTGTCGTCCTTAGTGTGCCATAATTAATGGAATTACAGGAATGCAGGGCTGAGTTCCAAAAGCGCGGGCTGAATTTCGGGTTCGACATGGGGATGGCACTCAGAATTGTAGTGGTAAGACCATTCATAGTACAGCTAAAGGACTGATTGCATCCTGCTCCCAGGGACAGGGCTTCAGTGCAGCTGGGCCCAGCCAGGCAATATAGCTTTAAATGATAACAGAATTTGGCAGAATAAATGTTTTGACCATTGCAGATACTTTTGTCAGACTGTGGCTGCCTGTGGTGTGCTGCAGCTTTGTCACATAACTTCTGACTGCCTATTTTTTTTTTCCTCTGTTCAGCCTCTGTTTGCTGCCTGTTTTCTCCTTAATACCCTTTTTTCCAGAGTTTTTCTTTTGGTTTATATTTCACCTTCCCCTCCTCCCCCCCACCCCCCAACCCCTGCCTTCTCTCCCTCCCACAGAAGAAAATTCCTGTGTGGAAAATCATGTTGGTTGTACTTGTAAGTTCCAGAAGCTTTTGCAAGAGGAAAAAACTGGAAATATTCTGAAATTTCTAGTTTAAAATAAAAAAAAAGAAAAAAGGACACACACACATTTTCATCCATACCTTTTACAGTATCTGTTGTATTCCTTGGAAACTTTATTTTCTTTCATCTATTCCTTGTTTCTCAGCTCACTGGTGGAAGAATACCACAGCTGTACGCATTATCCCTGAAATATATTCTGCATGTTTCCTACTCTGCATCTTTTGCTGTGTTAAGAAAATCTAATACATTGAATGTGCCTGAAAATCAGCATTCCTTGATACAAAGACAGATAATTGTAGAGATGAATAAGCCCGTGAACTTTTAGTTGCTGGAGAAATCACTGTCATGTTGTCAACTATAATTTGAGGCAGGGGTGGTGGCTGTAATTTTATAAAAAATGGCTTCCTGGTGTTTTAAGTGAACTTTTTTGCCTACACAGATGTCTGATGCTCCTCTGATTTTAGACAGCTATAATCCATAAAACAGAGCAGTAAAGTATGAAATCTGACCAGAAAAGAATAGCAAAAGAATTCTTTTGCTATCATTCTGTAAAATTTTGCATCTGGTCTAGAAATGTCAGTGATACTGTGCTTAGTGCTGTCTGTAATATAGGGAAAACAGTTCCTGAAGATTTCAAGTGTTGTTTTGATTTGAACATTCTTTGAAATGCCTATGACCAAAGTTCTTCACGAGCTCTGTGCTAGTAACCAAGAGGTAAAAATTGGTTAATATGCAACACTAAGTCAGTCTCTTATTTTTTTAATGAGCAAGAACTTGAAAGAATTGCAGTTTGCTATTTAGAGCACAGTAAAACATTTCTCCTTTGACCATTTAATTTCTTTTACTCCACAGAAAGCAACTCTGCATCATGACATTTGAAGATTTTGAGAACTACTCCTATTTCTACGACCTGTCTGAGGAAGATGAGTCACCACAGTCCTCCCTCAGCATTGCCCATATTATTTCCCTTTTCTTTTACAGTGTGGCATTTCTGCTGGGAGTGCCAGGTAATGCCATTGTCATCTGGTTTATGGGCTTTAAATGGGATAAATCTGTTTCTACACTTTGGTTCCTCAATCTGGCCATTGCAGATCTCATTTTTGTTCTCTTCCTGCCCCTCTATATTACATATGTGGCAATGGGCTTCCACTGGCCTTTTGGGAAGTGGCTCTGCAAAATGAACTCGTTCATTGCACTACTTAATATGTTTGCCAGTGTTTTCTTCCTGACATTCATCAGCCTTGACCGCTACATCCGCCTTGTCCACCCAGTCTTTTCCTACAAGTACCGGACTGTAAGGAACACCCTCGTTCTCAGTGGGGTCATTTGGATGTCAGCTGCAATTATTGGGGGCCCTGCCTTGTACTTTAGAGACACAGCTACTGTTCTCAACAATGTCACCATTTGCTACAACAACTTCCACGTGCATGACAGAGAGCTTATTTTGCTGACACATCACATTCTCATTTGGGTGAGGCTTGCGTTTGGTTACCTCTTTCCTTTAGTGACCATGGTCATTTGCTACTCATTGCTGATTGTCAAAGTGAAGAGGAGAACTGTATTGACTTCTAGCAGGCTTTTCTGGACCATCATTGCTGTAGTTGTAGCTTTTTTTGTTTGCTGGACACCATATCACATATTCAGCATTGTGGAGCTGTCTGCTCACCATGATGAAAACTTGCATGACTTACTACAGGATGGCATTCCTCTCTCCACTGGCCTTGGTTTCATCAACAGTTGCCTCAATCCAATCCTCTACGTCCTGATTAGCAAGAAGTTCCAGGCCCAGGTCAAGACAACGGTCTCTGAGGTGCTGAAACTGGCTCTGTGGGAGGTGAGCCGCTCCGGAACCGTCAGCGAGCAGCTGTGGAGCTCAGACAACAGCCACGCGCCTGTGCACTATTGTGAAACTGCCCAGTGACTGCTCTCGTCACCATCCCTCTCCAGAGGAGCTGACAGCAGATTTGGAGGTGTTCTGGACTTCACATCTGACAGTCAGATGCTCATCTTTGCCTGTACAGTTTTCTGTAAACAGCTGGCTTAATTGCACATGCTGCTTTAATTGAGAGGGTTTTGAGGGACACATCATTTGGGTGTGGTGTCCTTACAATGCACATACAGCCTGAGCTGAAAGTTGTTGGCATAAGTGGAATTACTCTAAATGGGTTTTTGATGAGGAATGCTGTAACCCTGTTGTTTTGCTATAGTTCCATACCTCATTGATAGCAAAAGAGCACATAAGAAAAATATTGCAGCTGAGTGAAGCTATCAGTAGCTCCATGCTGCAGCTGCAGAAGAGTCCCAAGAGAACACTGAAACACTGCCTTCTCTTGTCAAAAAAGAAAAACATGGAAACAAAATCTGTCTTCTCCCAGTCCTCTTTATCTTATACTCAAAACTAGACAGGAGACCCTCTGTTTCATATAGGTATTAGGCTCATTTGAAATGTGCAAAGAATTAGTGGAAGTATTTCTTACAGAAGCTGATGTTAAAGGCCCTGTGCCATATGTCTTCTTCTATGTTTAAGTTTTTAGGCTTACATAGGTTTACAACTTTTGGTTGCTCTTTATTGCTCTGTCAAACAAAGGTAAAGAAGTGATGTAACATTTTGCTTAAGGTCAAGCTTCAAAAAATGGGTGGAGCGAATTCAACAATATTCTGTTACGAGTCTGTAGCCAAATTTGGACTTCTTTGCCAAACGAGATGCAAGACAGTTCATCCAGGAAATGGAGTCCACTCCCATAAGAAAGATGAAGTAGTCCCAATTATGCTGTATTCTGTTCCAACTTGTTGCTTGCTGCAGAATCACACATGCACCAATGCAAATATATATACATATATGCTATGTGGAGTGAACCAATTTCTGATGCAATACCACTTAATTAAAAAATTGAATAGGGGATGAAACTCCACTAAAAATAAAAGCATAGAGCTTTGGGTAAATTTGAACTGTTTTTAACTTGCTACTGGCCTAGGTATATAGAATAAAACTGCCTTTCAGATAAGCTACCTAGTTTCTATGGCCTGGCAACACACATTAGTAGCATTTATGCTGTAACTGAGGCCTTATGTGTAAATAGATTTGCATTTGCATAAAATATATATATATGTATGTATGCATGAGTACACCCAGCTGTACAAGTAGAAACAATCTGACTGTGGTCTGTAACTATGTCTTTGGGCTCTGGTTTCGGAGTCTGGGAGAGTCAGGCAGTGGAATTTCAGTGTATTCTGCCTTGGACTGGAAAGCTGGTAAGCAGCACCCTTCCTTTGAGTCATTTGCTGCCTGGTACATAGTTACTCATCACAATATTTTGGCACTGTGCTGCTGAATATGCCTAAATAAAACATTTTGGAGTTTTTCTTCACATGTTCCCTGACATCTTTCTAAGAATGATGTACTCTCCTGACAGCAGTCCAAGTGAAGTAACAAAATTTTGTTGTTTCCAAAGAATGTGTTCATTTGCTTTCATTAGCAGCAATATGCAGTGACTGTCCTTTCTTATAACAGCTCCTTCACAAGGATTTTGGAAGATGAAAGCAAACCCTGACCCCTTCTGCTATGGGAGTAAGGTTTATGTCAGCTTTCTTCTTGCATGTCAGCTATATGTGCAGATGTATTCCTATATACAGTACAGAGACTGATTTTCAAATGGGAGAACCTACATATGCTGTCTTGCATAAATGGTCAGAAAGCATGCCCTGAAACAGACGAGAGAGAATAGATTAAGGCCTCGATCTATGGGATTAACTGCATTAACAATTTTGCAATGTAACTACTACCATTCACACCAATATCAGTTACAGAATTATCTCCAAATGATTTCTTCAGAAGTAATGGAAGATATCTAGAGAAAACAGATAACACTCTTTAAATTTCTGTTTCCAAAATGTCTCCAAAAAAAAAAGACCAACAATTCTGTGCTTCTGGGACTGAGGGATGCCTATTCAACGCACCACAATGGAAAAGAAAAACCAGAAAAGAGGATCTATCTTATCATGTTCAGAGACACTATAGAAATAGCTATTGACACATTTCATAATAGACAGGTTCTGGTTACCTTTATCTCTTTCCTGGACAGTTTGTGCTTCTGAAGGTTTTTATCTGGGTTAGGTTTTGTTCAGACTGCTTTCCCAGTATTCCCACGTATTGCATATTTAAATTATGGAACTTTCTAGTTATCCTTCTGTTACAGGGTGCACTTGGGATGCTTGCCTCACTCTAAGATGCTGATTTTTCACAGGCACAATGACACAGTAATAGGCCAGCACATATCCAAGCACTACACAAAAAGCCCCAATGTAGATATAAGTGGAATGTGTGAAATTCTTCTGTTCACATGCCAATCTATTTTCTCACTGGGGAGACTGTGCTCTCTAGTTTTGTTTGTTTGTTTTGGTCCTGCGCAGCAACTTTCCTTTTAACATGGGGGGGACCAACCCAACACAAAAGAAATCTCAACAACTGAAGAGTTTGCACATTCATACTTAGCAAAAAATGTAACACGCATACACAAATCCAGGCTGGCAAGTCACATGGATGGCTCACGGTGCTGTATTTTAGCAAAGTTACTGCCTATAAATTTTTATCTACTTAGAGCTTTAATTTCAAGGCCAAGCAAAGAGTTTAAAGGTAAGCAGCACATTGAATGGGAAGTCAGAAACAGTGATGGCTAAAGATAACAAAAATTACATTTTTGTGGCAGAATTTTCATTTATTTGTTTTTCTGATGTGGCATTTGTTAATTTCTTGCTTTTAACAGCACCATGACAGAACTGCTAAAGCTAAACTACATGATTTAGCAGAATCAACAGCTAGAGAAATGCCACAGAAATGGTACTGTGCCTTAGTTACACACAGCATGAAGTTAGCCCTTTAGGAGTTAAGTTTATAGAAGGTGGCAAGACAGTCTGTAATTATACTTACTTTCAAATCCTTAAACATGCTTTCAACCTCTAGCAGGCAGATTATTTTTTTTCTGAGACAAATTATATCTGCTGTGCCAGATAACCACACAGATGCTCTCTGGAGAGAAGAACAAAGAGTTGTTTAAGCTGCTGCTGTCAGGCTTTGGCACCGAGCATCTTCGCCTCAGTGACCAATGTGGCACATAAAGTCCTCAATTTCACAGTCACAATAAATCTTGTCAGTCCAACAGGAGGCCTAGAGTTCTGCATTTCTCTAGAAGCTTCACAACTGCAACAGCTGTCACATTTGTATCATCTCTACGGGTAGTTTTTGGAAAACTATTTCTGATAGGTTCTTCAATCATTAAAAAAATGTCAACACCAATCTAGAAATCAATTTAGAGCCACATAAGCAGCTCAAACTCGTGTTTTCTACTGTATATATACTTTATGTATTTTCATTTTATTTGAGCAACTTTTTTTAAATTGTTTTTAGCCAGGAGCATGCTAGAAGTCGATTATGTAAGTAAAGCAGACATCTGCATGAGCTGTGGCCCGCGGGCAGCGCTCCCCGTGGATCCCTGCCGATGCTGCCGGGCTGGGTCAGGCGCCAATGCCACCGAGCTCGCAGCGCCTCCCCGAGGCAGTTTATAATCATTATTTGCTGCACTAAGCTACGGGAAACAAGCAAAACTTGACATGAATTTATTGCAAAGGTTTTCAGGCCTCAGAAGAAAAAAATCAGTTCCAAGTCACACAACACATGAGAAAGGACCAGGATGGCCTCAGGTCCCATTTCAAGTGCACTGCAGTTGCTTCAAATTCACCCTCATCTGGCTCTCAATAAAGCAGTGTTTTAGCTTTCAACAAAAGCCATGGTATGTTTGGTTAGTCACCACCCTTAATAAACATAAGGTATTTATACTGCTGTTCTTCCACTAAAACTTTATTTGGACTTTGAGCCCTGTTCTTTTCCCTTTAAAGCCATCCCTCCTTCCAGAGGAATCACAAAAATTTCCAAAGATGCAATTTCCCCCACAAATGGAGCAAAGAACACTTAGCATTTTAAAGCCATGCTAATTCTTCATTGCTGGCAAATGCACATTTTCTATTTTTTCTGGTCATGCTCTCAGGTACTACAGTGGGGCATCAGGGCAACCTTGAAATTCAGTTTCAGTTTCTACTTGACCCATTAACAAAATCTTACACTTTTGAGTTAAGCACAGACAGCATTTTTTGCAACAACATTTATTCTAGATATATCAGACTTAAATCTTATTGAAAGCAGCTACATCCATTGATTGTACATAATCTTCAAAAGCTGTTATTCTCTCCTCCAGCATATCTGTTCCAACTTTGTCATCTTCAACAACACACTGGATCTGAAGCTTTTTGATACCATAGCCAACAGGTACTAGCTTGGCTGTAAAACAAAAAAAAAGCATTTAGTACTCCTTAATTGGTGGAGACTGAACTGACCCAAGTAGTTTGCAGGAATACATAAAAACTCATTTGTTCCACATTATGGAATATCTAATTAACAACCCAAGATTCACTACAAGTGACTGAAAAGGGCTTCTCTCTGTGGACCCCATCCCTAAACCAGTGATGTGAATGTGTGGGTGTGCATCAGGAATTGTACAGGGAGATGCAGAATAGCAGACCCTTCATTTTAGAGCTTTTTAAATCTGTATTTGAATCTTAACTGGGCTGCTGCACTAATACACCTTTTCTGACTATGTCAAGATACTGACGTGCTGTAGTATTGCAGTTCCCACCCTGTTCCAGCTTCCTACATTTTCGGAGATCAGCAGTGACCACATGTCTTACTAGTCATACAATATATCCTAAGGGACTACACTCCCTCCCTGCTCTGATATTTTCTCATACTTACAAGATCCCCAGACCAGGCCATCTGCTTGAATGCTTCGAACACACTCCTCTAGTTTGGCCATGTCTGTCTCATCATCCCAAGGCTTCACATCAAGCAAGATTGATGATTTGGCAACAACGGCTGGTTCTGGGGGAAGAAAATAACCTTTAGAAGCTAAGAAGTTTTTAGACACTCAAGAATATACTTGCAAACTGGTTTTATGAGAGCAACTTTTCTAATTTCATGAACAAGAACATCTTCACATTGCTGTGACAGACCTCTGGTACCAACATACATTTCTGAAGTACAGCAGCTATGTTTATGCCAATGTTCAATATGTAGATACATTATGTTCTTGAGAAACAGTCTCAGAGGTGAACATCGATTAAGTAGCTGACAATGTTTGTTACATAGGAAGTCCTTTTCAGAGGATCTGAGAAGGAGCTTAATGCCGTGTAACAGTTTATTTTCCACAGAGGGAATACTGCAACTGCTACAGTTCTGAACAGTTCCAGACCAGTAGCTGTGGAGAGGCTTGCATATTACAGCCTTTCATCTAAACTTTCAAAGAAAATCCTCAAGTTACCTCCCTTTATATAGAAAGCTCAGTCTCTGGGAAGAACAAGCAGAAACATATTAAGCAGGACAAAAAGTATGTTAAGATCCCATTTGTTATGGGAAGGCTGAGCATATGGGCAATTCAAGTGAAGCCAATTACTCCTGTCTCATTCCTGTCCCGATGATCTATTATTACAGTTAATTAGTGTTTCCAACCATCCTGTTCAAATGCATGAAAATTAACCCAAGCACGGAAAATTAAGAAGTTCTTTGCATACATACTTTTGGATTTCTTTGACTCATACTGTGCCAGTCGTTCTTCTCTTAGTTTCTTTGCTTCTTCACTTTCCTGAAAGAGAAAGCTACAGTTATAGAAAAGCACCAAAACCCCGTATCTCCAAAACATTACCAAACTGACTGGCATCTACTCAGACAAAAACAAAACATCACAACTGTCAGCCGAAAGATGGTGATTTTTTGTTTTATTCATCATGTAACCAGTCAAAGTTGGACAGTTTCACCCCACTGCAACACAGTACTAACTTGAATGTTTACCTTTCAAACTTTCCTGTTCTGCAAAGACTGCTAAATTTGAGAATTCCAAGTAGGATCTATTATCAAGTTCACAAATTTAAGTACTTTAACCTAGCTAATGCAAAAATCTGCATACCTGGGTTAATTTCTTAAAAAACTCAAACATAATACAAAAAGGTAAAGTACCTCCTCATCATCAGATCCAAAAAGGTCAATGTCATCATCATCTTTGCTATCTGTGGCTGCACCTGTTGTGTCCTCAACATCAGCAGGACCGTATTTCCCCAAAGCCTTCTTTACTCCTGGCAAGCTGGAAGAAAAATACAGCTATAAGGAACCTACTCAAATGGCAATACAAATACCACCAGTTTGTCAATGCACCTACAAGAGCATTTGTAATGAAATTTTGATAAAAAAAAGAAAAAAACCCCAACTAATCCTGCTACTTGAAATCAGAACCTCCCAAAAGACAGTCCCCAATGCTCCTGACATGAATAATCTGTGAATATGGGATTTGCTGTAGTCTCATCAAAGCTGACACGATCCTGCCCAACACTGCTGCTCCAACTAAGTACATGGATAGGAAAGGCCTTCTCACTGGAATAATTTATCTGCAATACATTCCATCTACAAGTTACCAACTTCTTGTTCACACTTCCCTAAAAATATATTCATTTAAAACTACTAAGTGACTGAAAACATACTGTTGCAAGGTAACTGCTACTTTTGGAAGTTTCAGTGAACACTTTACCCTGAATGCCAGTTTTTAACAGCACCTTCCCCTGAAGCTCATGGAGTTCTGTAGTTTCAGAATAAGCTCACAGTTCTATTACTACAGTGAACTGGTACTACTGGAGCCATAAAACTAGCTTAGAGTAAGTCACAGTTCTGTTACAGTGAACTGTTGCTACTAGTTATAAAACTTTAGCTTTCAGGAACTGTAAGAAGTTTCCAGAGTGGACTTTATAAAGCAACTTTAGAATCTCAGTCCCCTTTAGCATTATAAAAGCTTCAGAAACAGGCTGGCGACTGAGCCACCCAGGAGTGCTCTCCAAACACGACTGAGGCTCAGAGGAAGCAACACTGACCCTACCTGTGCTGCACCTCTTTAAAGGCCTGCCAAGTCTTCACGGATGTCAGTACACCATCTCTCATAAACATTTAAAATCACAAAAAAAGAGAAAATACAGTATCTGTTTTTATATTTCTTTTTTATATGTGCTTCTGTATTGCTAACTACTGATTTTGTTTAATCTTCCAGCACTAAACACCTGAACTTCTGTGTGCTGTATATTGATCTGAAATGACTCCTGTAATACTTTCTGATCCACTTTGGTGCTGCCTTTACGGAGCTGACTACTGGTAAGTAATTCCCAGCTTTCAGCACAGCAGCTGAACGGCAGCAACAAAACTCAAGCCTCTTCACAAGCTTTATCAGAAATGTCAGCAGCTGAACAGAGACAGAATCAGCGTGTTCAGAGTGAGAAATGCAAGGCACTGACAGAAAAGGCCTGCCCTGCAACACAAAATGCCACGTGGCACCACCAAAAAAGCTTCCTACACGCCCAAAGAAACAAGTGCAGCACTTCGTAGGCCTGTTCGCACACACACTGCAGTTTCGCAGCCCTGCCGTACCTTGCCTTCTGCTTTTCATACGACTTGATGTGATTGTACCAGCGGAGAGCATGGAACAAGTCGGCGGGCGGCGGGGCAGCGATCGCTTCAAACACCGCTATGTCAGCCTGCGAAGGGACGTACCTGCGGAGAGCAATGCCCCGGTAAGCCCCGGCCACGGCGGAACACGCGGCGCGGGGGCCGGGCCGCCTCAAGGCCCCCGTCGGGCCCGGCTCGCCTTCCCCGCGCCCCAGCACCGCCTCCCGCCGCCTCTCACCCCTCGATGTAGCTCTTGTCAGCCAGGAAGTCGTTGAGGACGCGGAGGCCCGCGGCGGACCTCAGGTCTCCGAAGCCCATAGCGGCGGCGCCCGGCCCGACCGCGCCCGCGACTGCCGCGGGAAAAGGCCGCGCTGCGCCTGCGCCGAGCTTATATAGCCACGGATCCCTCCGCGGGCGGCGCGCGCACGGATCCCTCCGCCAGAGCGGAACGCGAGGTAGTTCCTCCCGGGTTGGGTGCCCCAGCGCAGGGCGCGCAGCGGCCGGGACAGCAGAGCCGCGGGGAAGCGCTGCAGCGATAAACGCGACCCCAGCAAGGTCGGCGGAGCCACAGGGGTGTTGTAACGCCGGCCCGCCGGCACAGCGGAAGTCGCCGGACTGGGCAAAGAAAGGAGCGGAAGGAGACGGGAATTGCCGAGAGCAGGACGGTGGCCGGGAAGGCGCTGAGGAGAGAGGCGGGAATTGCCGAGGTCAGTCGTTAGCCGACTGCCCGCCGAAAATCCCCGAAACCCCTCCTTCCGGAGATTGCCGAAGGATCACGGCCCATTCCGGAGATTGCCGAAGGGCTCGCGGCTATCTCCGGAGATTGCCGAAGGGCCCGCTCCGGAGATTGCCGAAGGCTTTTGGCCCGCTCCGGAGGTTGCCGAAGGGCTCACTGTGCGTTCCGGAGATTGCCGAAGGGCCCGCTCACGGTCATCTCCGGAGATATCCGAAGGCTCTCGGCCCGCTCCGGACGTTGCCGAAGGCTCTCGGCCCGGTCCGGACGTTGCCGAGCGCCCCCGATTCCCTCCGGAGGTCGCCGAGGCCGTCGCTGTCGCCGAGGCCGAGGCCGATCAGCGCAGCCGGAGCCGCGGCGGCGCGGCCGTCCCTGCGCAGGTACGGGGCTCCGCGGGGGGCGGGGGGGGTCTGTCCCCGCGGGGCTCCCGGCGCTGCTCCCCCTGCCCGCGGGGACCCGCCAAGGTGACCCCGGGCCCGCGGCTCCGGGCCCGCCCGCCGGGCCGCTCGGACCCGATGTTTTGGTGCTGTAACTTACCCTGCTCTGGCTGTACCTGTCGGTGCCTGGGCTATAAAGGGTTTTACTGTGCCTGTTTGAAACCCGTCGGCAAACATTTTTGAACTGCTAAAAACAGCGCTGTTTTCTCTGTCCTGCCAAAGCGCCATGCTGCGACTGCTCGCTGTGCCCAGGGCCTTGGCTGGGGCCACCCGGCCCTCCAGAGTGTGCGGTAAGTGTCTGCGGTTCGTGTGTGTGTGTGTGTGCATTAATGTGCGTGCAGTGCGCCTGCTGAAGGGCACACATGCTAGGTCATCGGCAGCTGAGCAGTTCTGCGTTGTGCCGATTCCAGAAACGGGGTTCTCTCAGCACTGTGTAAGTGTACGACAGGGGGTGTGGGGGTCTCATGCTTTGCATCTCGCAGTAAATGAAAGTTTGTCTTTGTTTTCGTTCTCCCTGTCCTTCAGGGCGTTCGACTGCAACAGCAGCCAGCAACCAGATAGAGGTGTTTGTGGATGGCCATCCTGTGCTGGTGAACCCTGGAACCACAGTACTGCAGGTGTGGGAATGGCATTCCGAATTTTCTTGGACTCCCCAGCTCACTGCTTGGCAGCGTGTTCTATTCTATACAGCAAAAAAAACCCCACCCACCTTTACATTCTTTCTTGCACTTCTTTAGGGGTGTTTACACTGACTGTGATGCACTTTCATGTGACAGAAATCCACTGGGGAACAGTGTTTGAAAGAGAAAAACCTGCCATGGTTGCCTGAAAGGAAATGCATGCGGCATCCATCACAGCTGCAAAAACTTATGCAATGCAATAACAGACTTTTACATAGAATTTTAACCAGAATTTATCTCTAAAAACTATGACCTTGTAGTCTTTCAGAACGTATTAAATTTTGTACCTTGTTACAGTGATGTCTTGGGTAATTGAGGGATTGTCTCTTTTTAGTTATTAGTTCTAATTATTCAGATGCTGATCCTTAGCTGCTGTCATTATTTTTGAAGAGGGCGGAAAGGGAGCTTGAATCTCCTAGCCTTTACTCAGCATTGTTGCTTTTCAGGCTAAAATTTCGAGTAGAACTTTTTCTAGTTTAGCTTCTTTTTAAGAAGCCATTAAATGGGGATGTGATATAATGAGTTAAAACATTACAGTATATAGTTTCTTTCAAGATATAGCTCTAATTCTTTGGATACAAGTTACTAATTTATTTAGGCACTAGAATCCCCCCAGCAGGGGTGTAATTTTTTCTTAAATACTACTATTTTATTTTTTTTTAGCTTTTCTGTTTTCCTAACGTGATTGTTTGGGGAGTGGGTTGTAGAAATCGTCAGAAAAATTAGATCTTGTTAGTTGAGTTCTTGAGTTCAGTGCTATTTCTGGCAGGCATAGCTATTGCTCTAGCATAGATCCCAGCTGTGGGGATTTTATGCAGGAAAGGCTGTCTTTATCTGTTCTCTGGAAATCTGTTTTCTCTCTCCTCCTGTCTCTCCTTCAGTCCCATCATGGAGGAATGTTGCTTTGAGTTTGGGGTCTGCTAAACTTGAAGATTGACTATGCTCAAGTATCTTTATGTTGTTGAATTGCCAGAAATCATAATGCCCCTTGTTGTTCCCTTTATATTTTTCGGTTTCTACCTTGATGCACTTTTCTTTAAGGAATGTATGGGTTCTTAAAAAAGTTATTTGTATCGCTTGTGTCCTATCTGTTAGAGAGAATTCTCTCTGTTAGTGGGGGAAGGAATGAAAGAGAGGTCAGGTTTCATTTCCTTAATCAGGTACAAAAAAATATATTTGTAATTGATATCCTGACATTTTTCCGTTTCATGACAATTTTTTATTTATGACTTCTTAAAATAAAAGGTCAAATGCACTATGTATCTGAGCATTAACAGTGTTATTCTTTGAAAAATTGCATAGTGTTGTCTGAGGTGGAATTGAAAGGTCTAAATAAGATTTAGTTTTCCTTTGGTTTTTATTTTTTATAGGCCTGTGAAAAGGCTGGAGTTCAGATACCTCGTTTCTGTTACCACGATCGTCTCTCTGTTGCTGGTAACTGTAGGATGTGTCTTGTGGAAATAGAGAAAGCTCCAAAGGTAATGTTTGTGTTTCATAGGAATTGCAGTTTTTTGCTCTGCTTAAGGTCTGGTTTAAATCTTGTAAATAATTGTTTTTGCTATCATGAGCACATGAATTGTCATTCAGCTGCTTAAAGCAGTTTTTTCTCATGTTCCCACTGGAGTGCCGTGATTGCTTATGGATCAGTTAGTCCTCAGGTTATTATGGATTTGATAGCTGTGCATTTGCAGTCAGATATATTTTTATGCTTTGTAATTTAGGCTTCAGCCACACACTTTCAGCTGATACTACATGAATAGTAAATTTCAGATACTGTATGAATTCAGCTGTAGGATTAGTGTCTGCAGGTTTGTTCTGCCTAAGCAGAGATTGGAGTTTAGTTTATATTTTAATTCATTGATATCCCTTGTGAAATATTAGTTGATTTCAGGACTGGACACTTTACTTAGTGGTATTAAGAAATCTATGCACATAGTTGAGGCATTTGGTTGGAGTTCAGTCTTGGATTACGCATTTATATTGATATAAAATTTTTTAGTTCCCCCCAACTTCAGTTCCATAGTTAGAGCTTTGTGTCTCTGGAAATGCTGGATTATCAGTAAAGATGGACGTAATGATGTGATTGAAAAGTAGGAGAGATTCATTTATTCAGCAAAAGTTTTTCTTAATTTTTCAGTAATCTTGTGAAGAACTTTTGTCTATGACTTTTTATACAGGATTTGTGCAAATAAATGTCTTGTAAATGATTCCTAGTCTGATATATTCAGTCCAAGAGGTTTTTCAGATGTCTGCTGAAGCTCTTTGATTTTCCTTCTATCTATTACAACTGACATTCTTATTGCTGTAACTACTTGAATTGGAAACCGAAAGTGTAAAATTTTCAACTCTAAATCATAACTAACATAACCTTTTAATATAGCAGATTATTGATAAATATGGCTTCTAATCACTTTCCTTGCAGGCCTTTTTATTTCTACAATATGTTAAATTAATAACAGACATCTATATAAGAAGTGGGGGCGAGGAGGTTGGTGTTTTGTGCCTATGCTGAGAAGGAATACGTTGTGTTCATGTTTGCTTCTTATAATGATTGCAGCCAGTTGCTGCTTGTGCCATGCCGGTTATGAAGGGCTGGAACATACTGACAAACTCTGAGAAGTCCAGGAAAGCAAGGTACCTTTCTTTTAGCCCCCTTTAGCTGATTAGTTGTGCTATCTGCTAAATGATGTAAAGTTGACATTAATGTAATTTCCTGAACCTAACAGAGAGGGCGTAATGGAGTTCCTGCTGGCAAATCACCCATTGGACTGTCCTATCTGTGATCAGGGTGGAGAATGTGACCTACAGGTACAATATCCAATTAAATTATGTAGACTTACATATTAAGACTCTTTTCTTAGGTGAAACTGTGCTTTCCAGCAGCCTGGATATGTCTGTTTTCTGTTGTCTGTTCTAGGATCAATCGATGATGTTTGGCAGTGATAGGAGTAGATTTAGAGAGGGAAAACGTGCTGTGGAGGACAAGAACATTGGCCCATTAGTCAAAACAATCATGACTCGGTGTATACAGTGCACTCGATGCATCAGGTAATGTCCTTTGTTTTTCACTGGAGACAGTACTGAGCAGGCATATTTGTGCCAGTTTGTTACTGATGAAACAAACACCGTGAGGGGTAGTCAGGGGTTTTTTAAATGTATTTTCTGACTGTACTTAAGAATTTTATATCTGGTAGTGACTGATAGCTGTTTTCCTGGAGCTACCAGACAGCTGTCATAAGGGAAACTGAGGAGGCCAAAACATGAAGGTGAAATCAGAATTGTACAGGGCAGAACTGGTCCCATGGTGTTAGTGCCAGAATGGATATGTGGCTGCCTCAGCCAGAGCTGTAAGATTTATTTATTCTCGGTAGTCTCTGGTATCTATATTTATGCTGTTCTGTAGTCTTGAAATGTAGCACCAGCCAACTTGACCCAGATGGAAAAGAATACAACGTACCCAGCTAGTTCTAGAAGGAACTTGTTAAGACTAATGTTGGACTCAGTTTGTGAAATTCAGTGAGTACTGAACTGCTCTGGTTTTTGATACAAAACTCCCCCTAGTTTTGCAGTCCTGATGAAATTCTGCAGATGTATGGTCCTGCATGCGATGCTGTTGACTAATGCATCTAAACAATTGTTTTCTTCTTTCAGATGTATGAACTAAGGCTACTGTTTGATCTTAAGACAATGAGATGAGGGCTAAAAAACTGTTCCATATTGCTGTTGTACATTGCAGATTTGTTTCTCCTTCTTTGTGCATCTGCCAGGTTTGCTAGTGAGGTTGCAGGGGTAGATGACTTGGGAACAACCGGAAGAGGAAATGATATGCAAGTTGGTACTTACGTGGAAAAAATGTTCATGTCTGAGCTATCAGGAAATATTATTGACATCTGCCCAGTTGGTGCTCTTACCTCCAAGCCATACGCCTTTACTGCACGCCCATGGGAGACAAGGTAGGTATCTTAACTCATCCTAAAGGCAGAGCTTTCTCTGTTGTTGTACAATTTATCTTAGAATATGTCCATCTGTGATACCAAGGTAGAACCTTGGCATCATAGATGGACCAAAACCATAGATGGACAAAACTCTGATTTTCTGCGTTTTTGTTGTAGACTTTTCCATAGACTGACTCTTAACACAAATTCTTGTTACTTAAAGCTTTTTCAAGAAAAGGAAGAATGCTATAGCTTGTAGACTATCCTCTTATTTTTTACTCTAAAATGTTTTGGACTTGTAAGTTGTACTGATTGCCTAGTAAAAGATGCATAAAGGAAAATTCCAATTTATTAACTCAGTGATAGTTGAGGATATTATAAGTATCTTGTGAAACTAAACTCTTATACATGTACCTGACTTCAGTTGGCTAACTGCTTGTTGTCCAGGTCTTCATAAATCACCTCCAGTATGGCTAATTCCCTCAGGTACTGGATACTGTTCTTTATGGTGGTCCACTTGCCTAGGTGACATATAACACCTTCCTTGAAGGGTTATCTTTCCTTAACCCCTTACAGGAGTCACCTCCAGAGGATGAGGACTTGTGCCCCTTTTCCAATTGCTTTGTCAATGCCTCTTCACTAGAAAGGCATCCCAGATGCTTGGCTTCTTTAATCTCTTAATTTCAGACCATTTTCCCAGTTATCCCTACGTTGAAAGCTGCCAGGGGACAAAGTGCTTGCCTCGGGGAAGATGTCTGGGTGGTATTCTTAAGTAGTCATTTAACCCTAAACAAGACCTGAAACACATTCAGGAGACATAGAATTATAGAATATTAAGGGTTGGAATGGACCTTGATTATCTGTCCCATCCCCCCTGCCATGGGCAAGACTACCTATCACTAGACCCTTAGCCAACCTGGCCTTGAACATAAAAGCAGACTGGTTTGAACATCCCAGGGATATTCAAAATCCTCAAGAGCTACTGCAATAAGTCTGGAGGAGAACGGGGAGGTGGAGGAAGGTGTGTCCCAGTGGATTGGCTCTCCGGGGAGGGAAGGTGAAGGGTGTAATCACTAGCGGTGTCCGCTGGGTGGCCCCCGGGGTGTGGAGCGACGCTGAGCGCAAACACCACATCAGTCTCATGACCAGCAACTTTGTCATATCGTACACCAGTGTTACACAGTATGACAGAATGGTACCCTCAACCCACCTTCCAGAGATCATAAACAGCAAACAAGGAACATATCCACCCAATAAGGTGTTAGCATAGCTCTGAGGATGTCTGCAGCAATTCTGAGACCAGTGACTATTAATCTAATACAATGAATGGTTATTGGAAATTTATTTTAACATGCTCTGGTCAGATCTGTTATCTCAACCCTCCATGCCCCACATTGGGTGCTTAAAAGGACTATTGTGGTTTAACCCAGCAGGCAGCTAACACCACACAGCTGCTTGCTCACTTCAACCCCCTCATGCCCCATGGGATAGGGGAGAGAACTGGGGGGAAAAAAGTAAAATTTGTGGGCTGAGATAAAGACATTTTAATAGGATAGAAAATTATAATAATGACACAAGAATTAGAATACACAATGCAATTGCTCCTCACCCACCAGGCAATACCCAAAAAGTTCCTGAACAGCAGCCTCTGGCCAGCCTTCCCCCTCGTTTACATACTGACCTTGACTCTGTGGTATGGAACATCCCTGTGGCCAGTAGGGGTCACCTTTCCTGGCTGTGTCCACCCGTGCTTCTTGTGCCCTCCAGTCCCCTTCCTGGTGGGGCAGGGTAAGAAGCTGAAAAGTCCTTGATTTGGTGTAAATGGTGCTTAGGAATAATTGAAACATCCCTTTGTTATCAATACTATTCTCTAAATCCGAAATATGGCACTATACCAGCTAGTAGGAAGAAGATTAACTCTATTCAGGCCAAAACCAAGATACTGTTGCCGCTTGTGTGTGGGAAAACTACAAATGGTTTATTTGTTCTTCTAAACAGGAAGGTAGAGTCTATTGATGTTCTTGACGCAGTTGGAAGCAACATCTTAGTGAGCACGAGAACTGGAGAAGTGATGAGAATTTTACCAAGGCTGCATGAAGACATCAATGAGGAATGGATATCTGACAAAACAAGGTGTGTGGGAGGTGCTTGCACCCACATGGGTGTTTGTGCAGGCATTAAAGGCACACGTTGCAGAACCAGAAATGTGGACAGTAGCACTGACTTCTGGATTCTGCTGTTAATATTATAAAGCAATAGGGAAAAATAAATGATAAAATATGGTTTTAATTCTATAATTGAAGTTACTGAGTTTTCTAATGTTCTGATTTTTGTAGATTTTTTTTCCACAATAACTTTTATTTGTATCACTGTTTTGCATGTTTTTTTAGAAGGAAAAGTTAAGCTTTCAGGGGAAATATTTCATGTTTTTTCTAACAGCTTGCAATTATTAGAAAACTTGGTCACACAATGTATTTAGCATACACAATTATCTTTTGTCTTTGCTGTTTAATAATATTCATGGTATTTACTTAGGTTTGCTTACGATGGTCTGAAGCGTCAGAGACTTACTCAGCCAATGATCAAAAACGAGAAAGGACTATTTGTTCATGCCTCATGGGAGGATGTATTAACTCGTGTTGCTGGTGTGGTAAGGACAATTTTCAATATAGGTAGTGTAAAATTAATTTCCAAAGCTAGACACTACTATTTATTAATATCAAACCAGTTATATAAAAAAGGCTTTTTCCTTTAAGGTTAGAGGAGAGCATTTGACTTCTAATCCATTATGTTTCCACTTAAATTTCTTATTTTGACTATTATTTCCTGTTTCATGGATTGGACCTTCTAAAGAACTTTGTGTTACCATAATTTCATTTGGAGCATTGAATACTTTTATTTAAATAGAAAAGTAAACTGTTTCCTCAGAAATTTAGGAGGAAACAACTTTCATGAATACTCTGATCTGAAGAAGTTTTTAAATTTATTTAAACTGTGCTATCACCACTTTTGCCATCAAAGCCATTAAATCTGTATTACTTATATCTGAACTGTGCTTTCCTCAGTGCTTTCTCTGTGTGGTGATTGATTCTGCAGCTCAAATGAAGTGCTGCATGACTGCTCTGGAATTTGATTAAAAATTTTATGTGGGTGAAGTAGAATTGAATAACTGTAATTGAACTTTCCTCAGGGATGTTTTTGCCCGTAGTAAAGTAGCAGGGTTTGTTACGAAAGCTATTGCTTCTCAGATAATACCTTTAAGTTTGCTACCTGAGATTGCGTTACGGAAGTTTGTATTCTGTCTGCACTGTGGCTTCATTAAAATAAAAGCACTTACCAATCTTCCTTTCCTCACCTCACCAAATGAGAATTAGCCACATCTGAGCAATAACT
Organism: Xenops minutus; assembly: GCA_035221455.1. NCBI lineage: Eukaryota > Metazoa > Chordata > Aves > Passeriformes > Furnariidae > Xenops > Xenops minutus. The sequence continues at coordinate 25,813,573 of JAWWEE010000162.1, read as the reverse complement.
CAAGTGGGAGAGACCTGCATAGAATACAGAGCTGTTCTTTGCTTATTGTGAGTTCTGAAGGAGCTGGACTTGCTGCTAGACAGGAATCAGTCACTGCTGATCAGTTTGTGCTGCTCCAGGCCAGCATTTGCACTGCTGACTTTGGCACATCCTAACAACAAATATTTGTCTGGGCTAAATGAGAATTTATTTCAGTGGTTTCCTTCATTTATGTTTATACTTACTTTCTCTCCAGCTACAGGCAGTTGAAGGTAAGGAAGTAGCAGCAATTGTAGGAGGGCTGGTGGATGCAGAAGCACTGATAGCTCTGAAAGACCTTCTGAATAGAGTAAATTGTGATACACTCTGCACTGAAGAGGTCTTCCCTACTGCTGGAGCTGGGTAAGACTGCAGGCAAAGTCTGTCAGTACTTAAGTCTGTTAATAAACTTTCCAGTTTGCAAGTCATCTCTTGGCAATATTCTGAAATGACCAAGGATAGCAATTGCTGATGCATTAGCAGGATTTGTTTGAATGTACAATACTCACTTATAGAGAATATTTATAGATTGTGAGTTGATATGTAGTCTCTACTATAGCATGAGCTGCACACTTTATTGTATGTTGTACTGTATGTACTCATACTGCAGTTCAACAGCTACCGAGCATCAACTTTTGGTTACACTCTGTTGTAAGTTGGATAATTTAGACCATTTCTGATTGTGTTGTGAAAAACTGTAGTACAATTTTGATCTTGTAAACTGTGAAATAGAAGATTAAGTTAATGAGGGCTGTCAGTAACTAAAAATACAGGAGATACCCACTTTGTAATTCCTTTAATGTTTTGCTGTCTCTGATACACATGGACGAGAAAAACTCTTCTTATTTGGGTTAGTAATTTGGATTGAGAAATCTCTTCTTTCCCTTTCTTTTCCAGAGATGAAAAAATATTTTGAGCATCTATAGTCTTTACCATAGTTTCATTCCTTCCCTTTACTGAATTCTCATCCTCTTTCTTACATCTTTGTTATAGCACGGATTTACGCTCTAACTACCTGCTTAATACTAAGATTGCTGGAGTGGAGGAGGCAGATGTCCTGCTTCTGGTTGGCACCAATCCACGCTTTGAGGCACCACTTTTTAATGCCAGAATTCGAAAGAGGTTTGTATTCCTTGGTGGTGAATAAGCATGTGAATCTATCTGCATTTGACAGAATGCTCGGTTGGAGCTGCCGGCAGTCACTTGAGAGCATTCATTCAGAGGAGCTCACTGGATTTAGTTCACCTTTTAGTAAAGGGAATGGTGATTTATGTGTGGAAAAAGGGTGTCTCTTCTCCCTGTAGTGCAGAGCTAGTTCACTCTCAATGTGACATTTTACATTAAGTTCATCTACTCAGACATTTACTCCTTTGTTACATTATACAGACACCTCAGATTTTCTGTTTTATCTAAGTTTGTTAAAGCATATTCCTTAGAGATTTATTTTCAGCATCAGTTTGCTGCTTTTTGTATTGTTATAACAAACCAGATGTGCTGAGTTTAGAAGCAGTCATTCAAGTTTAACGTTTTCTTTGGCAAGTAGCATGGCTTTCCCAAACTCCTGGACATAGGTAATTCAACTTAAATAAGAGATGTCAGTATGGGACAAAGGAGATTTATAAAAGCCATTTCCTTCTTAATGCTGGGATCTTCAAAAAGAAATTATTTTAAACAGTAGTGGCCTTACAATTTTGAGAGGAGAAAATGCAATGAAATTTATAAATATATACGATTCAAGTCTGTGCTTGAGAATCTGCAAAAAAGAAAAAAAATTCTAACCAGCTAAATTTTTCTCTATCTAAGAAATAAGTGGATTTCTAAAATTGAATTGGCAGAAGTTTGAGGGGAGGAGGGAACTGAGTTACAAGCTTGTAAGGTGTGTTGCTGTACTGGTCCTGGAATGTATGTAGAGAAATAGTCTTCTAAAGAAACTTGAGGCTTGCTTAACAGGCAGAATGCTGCTAAGCTGCATGCTACCAAACTAACAAATGTGGTTTAAATTCCTTTGAACTCCTATTCCAAGTTACTGCTAAAATTACAATTAGTGGCTTTGATTGAGTAAAGCTCTGTATTTCTTTAATTTTTATAAAGTGTTTGCTGTGTTTTCAGCTGGCTTCACAATGAGTTGCAAGTGGCCCTTGTTGGCTCTCCTGTGAATTTGACTTACACATACAATCACCTAGGAGAGTCCCCACAGATACTCCAGGACCTTGCTTCTGGCAAGCATGCATTCTCCAAGGTACACACAACTTAAAAGTGTGACTGTTAAATTCCACATGTTTTGAGTGACAGTCTGAATTCCCCAGAAACAGATGTGAAGAAAATTGCCATGTTGTATATGGGGTTATTTGCTTTTAATCAAATGCAGAGATGAGTGTGCACCAAGTACATATAAACTGTTGAATATATTCAGGTGTGTAAAACTTGCAGTGCAGGAAACTCCTTGAATATTTCTTGATATAAAATGGGCTGTTTCAGGTGCTGCTGCTTCCACTTCCATGTGTGGTTATGAAGGAATAGTTCTGTATTGACATGGTAGTTTACTGCTTATAGCAGTTTCTCCTGGCTTTATCTCTAAATGAAACAATGATCATTTCGGAATCGTACCTTTGCATGGAAGACTTATGGAGAAATTTTGGGATTTATTACCTGCACCAAGAATTGTCTTCATAGCTGTGGAATGAATTTGTTGATTCTTTACTTGCATAGGTCCTCGACCAGGCCAAAAAGCCCATGGTGGTGGTGGGCAGTGCAGCGCTGCAGCGCAGTGATGGAGCAGCTATCCATGCTGCTGTGTCCACCATTGCACTAAATGCCAGGACTAAGAGCGGTGTTGGTTCGGATTGGAAAGTCATGAACATCCTCCACAGGTTTGCTTTGAAAACTCTCAGGGAGCAACTTTCTTTCACATTGGGCCTACACAAGTTTTCGCAATGTATGTGTGCAGATTTCGTCATGTACACACAACCAGCTTATCAGGCAGAACCTGTAGGGAATATAAAAAGCAGAAGTACAAATTAGCAGACACTTTTTAATAAAAATGGGTTCTTTGACCTGGCCATCTCCATGAGATTTTTATTAATCTGTTATGTTCCAATGTAGAATTTAAAGTTTCAGTTTAGAGGTATAGAATACAAGAGAGCTTAATAACATCTACCACAGTGCTCAGTAGGCTGTACAGCAGCCTAGTGTCACCTGCTAAATGATTGCATTTTATCTAGAAGAAGAAAAACAAAATGGCAAGAGTATTTAAATAATATGGTTTCTTTTAATATTCCTTTTACTCTGCAGTTTCTTAACAGTTAATAGAAAAGCTTCAGAGATTTTCATTTTAGAGCTTTTGATCTTAGTTATTCAGTCTCTTGGGATATTACTCTTTTTAATAGCAAGTTTCTCTTGGACGGTCTTTCACCACTCCCTTTCTAAAGTTCCAGCTGTCAAACTGACCACCTCTGCAAAGGAAAAAAATATTTCAATAAATGTAGTGGCACTCAATTCCAGACTCAACAAAGTACTTCTGCTAGAAGCAGCTTCACTGATGTAAAACTAATGTAATAAGAACAGGGCTTGGTCCTCTGAAGGAGACTTGAATATAAAATCCACTGCTGAAACTGAAATATTTAATACCAAAACACTGATGAGTTAAAGAACACCCATGGTACCTTTTTTAAGTGTGGTTTGGAAGTCTTTTGTATTATTAAGTTCCATACTTAAGGTGTACCATCCATTCTACCTTAAGTCTAAAAAGCAACATATTGAAACCCCTATGTGTGACTACGTCAGACAAACATGAGCTACACTGGAAGATCTGTACTCCACAGAGAATCTTTTTTTCTTTGAAATAGAATTGTAAGTCTGGCACCTGATTATGCAGGATTATGCAAAACTGTTTCTTTGGAAAAGAAAATGCCAGAAAATGTGAATTACTATTTCATTCTTTCAAAAGTATTTTTATATATGAATAAATGAATAGTGATGAAATAGTGGTCTAAAGTCTTTGATGATTTAGAGTAGCTGATGGCCTAAGAGCTGGTCTTTCATCTTCCACGTGAGTGCCCTAAATTAAAGGCTTGATGAGCTCAATTCATAGCTGAAATGTCATTTGGAGCATCAAGGTTCACCAGTGAGCTGCCTGTCACTAGGCCCTGACTTGGAATGTCTGCTTTTATTTTTGCTATCCCATCTTAAATAGGTGAGATTCCCTGTGAAAACTTCAAATGGCATCAGTTTGTCAAAATGCAAAACAGATATTCGGTCAACTACTCTTGTCAAAAATTTCAGCTGCCTTTGTGCTTCTTGTTTTTCCTGTTACTAGTGGGAACCTCTTATGTCCATTCAAAATATTTAGTCAGAAAAAGAAGTTAGGTCTGTTCTGATGGAAGAAGGGAGAATTCTGAAATAACTTGAAGTCATAATGTGTTTGTTCCTACAGGGTTGCAAGCCAGGTAGCTGCTTTGGACCTGGGTTTCAAACCAGGAGTGGAGGCAATTAGGAAAAATCCTCCCAAAGTATTGTATCTCTTGGGAGCAGATTCAGGTTGTATAACACGTCAAGACTTGCCAAAGGATTGTTTTATCATCTATCAAGGTAATTAGTTGATGTAAATTAAGAAATGTTGCTATATTAATAGCTGGAGAAGCAGCCTAAACAGTGGCATAAAAAAAACCCTTGGAGAAATTCTAGTATTTGTTTTCTGCCAAGAAATGGAACTTCTAATGCATAACTGAGATACTGGTTACCCATTTCTTGAAGTGGGAAAGTGTTTATGAGTATTAAGAGAATATAAACCAGTATAAGGTCTTCTGGAGCACAGCTTCAGACCTGGCAGACAAAACAGCATTGGTTTCCAGCTGTTCTATCATACCAAAACATAGTCTCTTAATTCACTAAGAATGCTTGTTCCAAGAGACCCCCAGATCTGAGTGACTCTAGAGATGTAACTACCATTTACCACTGCTTGTAGTCCATTCATTCTCCCCAGAGTATTCGGCAAGTAAGACCTCAGAGCAGTCAGCCTAACAGGCTTCATATTACTGATTAAGCAAAAAGTAGAAATGTCTTTTTTTTTTCTGGGAACACAGAAATTCTGTATAATGTTAGTAAAGCATTTCTTTTTATTTTGACTTATGTCTCACATGGTCATGTACTGTTTCCTCTTTCCATGTATTCAGGGCATCACGGTGATGTGGGAGCTCCTATGGCTGATGTTATTCTCCCAGGAGCAGCATATACAGAGAAGGCAGCCACATATGTGAATACTGAGGGTAGAGCCCAGCAGACAAGAGTAGCAGTAACACCTCCTGGGATGGCAAGGGAAGACTGGAAAATTATTAGAGCTGTCTCTGAGGTACTGTTGCTGTTATAAATTGTATACTAAGAGGTTAAGTTCCTTTTTGGAAATGCTTTTCAGTGTAAAAAGAGGTACATTGTCAGCGAAATACATGACTGTAGTTTTAAGAAGTAACATATTGAATCCCTTGTTAATTCTGTGAGTTAAATCATATTGTTACCCTTTTGAGGATAGCACTAATATTGTAGCTGCTGTATGCTGTTGGAATACATAATGGGTGAAACTCTGCAAATCTGCAGGTCTTCATGAAGTGGTTTAGAGGAAACTTAGGGGAAGGTGCAGTTTCTTGCTTTTTAGAAAAAAAACAATGTGGACTCTTGAGGACAGGATCTGGCATAATTAGATAAGGTCAAATATATGTTTGCAAATCACAGGGAACAAGATGCATTGATAACAGCATCAACTTTTATCACACTTGATGGTAAGCTAAGTAAAGTACAAGTAACATGTATGGAGGGAGAAACGTACTTCTTGTCTTTCCTTTTTTTCCTTTGTATAGCAAGCAGGACAACCTGCTTTTTTAACATGGGGAAGTGTTGACTGTGTAGGCTCCAGAAGTCCAAAAGAACACTGTGTTTTTGTTTCGGTTTGTACATTCTACCTTACCTATGTTTTCAGGAGTGTAGGTTTTTCCTGATTTCACTTTAGGTACATTAATGGATTGGTAATCTAAACCACTATGAATTAAATGCCTAGTCTTGATGGCATTTCTCTCTGTGAATCTCTTAGCTGGCTGGTATGACCTTGCCCTATGAGAACCTTGATCAAATACGGAAGCGTTTAGAAGAAGTATCACCTAATCTGGTTCGGTATGATGATGTGGAAGAGGCTAACTACTTCAATCAGGCAAATGAATTGTCAAAGGTAATAAAAAAAAAGCATCTTGGCATAATTTAGTGCTGTTATATAGCTTGATGATTTTTTTAAAAATGGGCCTTCTTCATATGTAGTACAACAAGCATTCTTTGACCTACACTGAATGCAGAATTCCCTAAACAAATGCTCTGGTAACAAGTTCCTATCATAAAGGTGACTTTCTTTTCCTTTCTCACCACAGTTAGTGAAGCAACAACTTCTTGCTGATCCTCTTGTTCCACCTCAGCTCACCATAAAAGACTTTTACATGACAGGTATGTGTAGTGTGGCCTTTCCATTCTGAAATCAGCAATACATTTTACTTAGCTTTACAGTAAAATTCTTGTGAAGCATTTAAAGCTTTCGGCTAAGAAATGTAGGATTTGAGTCTAAGAAACAAAATTTCCAGTAAAATTATTTAGAATTTTCATAAAGAACAGACTGTATTTTCAACTAAGCAATTTTATTTATATTGGTTGTATCCAGTCGTGTACTGAATTTATATTATCTGTGTATAATTTTTAACATAATAGTTACAACACACGGACATGTTTGGATTTTTTTTTTCAGATTCCATCAGTAGAGCATCCCAGACAATGGCCAAGTGTGTGAAAGCTGTTGTTGAAGGTGCTCATGCAGTAGAAGAGCCATCCATCTGCTAGAGACTAACAGAGTGCTACCACCTCCATCCAAGTATTTGTTGCAGTTAACTGCTGTGACTGATAATTTTTTTTTTTTCAAAATCTATTTAATAGGCTGTTGGGTTTTTTCCTTCATTCACATTTTCATCACTTCAGATAGTCCCAAAATATTATAGGACTGTTGTGTCTGAGACAACATGCAGCACTCAACTTATTGTACCCAGAGGCAGGGTGCATGATGATTGTATACAAATAAATTATAATACCAAACAATACCTGTGTAATTCATGTAGCTTCTTCCATGAAAAGAATTCAGTAAGCAACTCAGACTCAGTAATCTTGATTTGCTAGGAACAAGTCTACATGACAAAAATACTAGATTGTAACTTTCTTCCAGAGTATCCCAGGTATCTTAAGCCCTGGTTAGAATGTGAATATGCTACTTTTGTAATGCACTTCCAAAGCAAGTTGTCCCTCATACCTGGTATATGTCAGTGTTCAGACCTATCACTGCTCCAGATATTTGTATATTTCTCCATTCCTCTTTAGTTGAGAAACTACTCAGGGAGGAAATAGTAATTTTCTTGTTGTGAAACAGAACAGTGTCTCCACACAGCTTCCTCGTGCTTTAAGAATAAAGAAACAGATAAAAGGTCTACACCAGTTCAAATACAGAAAAGATCTCAGAATAGTTTATCTGTGTACTGATCTTTTTATAGCAAAGTGAGGGAAGGTGTTGTGTTTGATATTTTTTGGTTGGTTGAGGTGGGGTTTTTTTAAGCTTTAGAATTAATTTAGTGACTCTCTACTATGGTGATTAATATAAGTTTGGAAGAAGGATAACTTCCTCTTCAACAGACTTATAGGGTAATAAGGTTTAGAGTAATCCTTCCAGGAATCATGCAAAAGGGAACAGTATCATAAAGCCATCACTTCCCACTTTATTATTTAAAAGTGTTAATTTTGCATGAGGAAAAGCTACATTTTTCAGTGTAGAATACTGAGTGCAAAGGAGTGCTGCTGTAGAAGCCTTAGCTTTATAAATTTCTTTTTTTCTTCCATACTTGGAAGTTTTTCAGTAACAATTTTTTAGAAATTGTTTTCTTTCTGCTCAGGAAAACTCTTCCTCATTATCCTGGTATATCACAGTGCTTACATGAGCTAAGTCTTAAATGTTGGACATTATTTTACTCAACCTGCCATCTCCAATTATCACCAGGGTGCAAAAAAAAGGCAATTATTCATTTTATTCAAAGATACTACTATGCCTGTTAGTGAGACATTGAGGGACACTGCAGTCTGTTTTTACCATGGCAGTTCAGAGGACCCCATCACTGTGTATGTAACCAAGTACAGCATAAAACCTTCATATTGTCCTTGTGGAGTGTTACTTCTTTAGGAAGAAGAGGGTTTGTTGGCACATAGAAAATCTATGTGACATAAGCCAAAAGGTTTAAGAAGAAAGAGTGTAGCTGAATCCTATATTCAGAAAAACATTTGGTTCTCGGGTTGCTAGGATGAAAACTCAGGGTTTTTTCCCCCTGAAAATCCATGTTGTACAAACACAGGAGTAAGTTCAACTGTGCAACAAGTCATTTACTACTTCATTTCAGAATTTATAAAGGTTCAAAGGCTTTAGATATTTTCTTCCTTAAATATAATAGCATTATTTAACTCTGGGAGCTCTGGCATGCTTTTTGGGTTTTTTGAAAGTTCCACAGCCTTAAGTTAGTGTGTATAAAAGATTCTTATTCAAAAAATGTCCAGCCCTTATCTTGGAAGGCAAAAAGGTTAAGAAGTACACGTGGTGCTGCCTGTCCTCTTTCTGCCCTCCTTCCCACCTAACTAGTCACCAAGTACAGAATTTTTCAGCCAAACTTGGTAAGAGCAACAAGGCTCTGTACAAATTTGACTGTTGGAAACTAGATAGTAAAGAGAAATCTAAATTAGCACTCTTATCAACTGAGTTTACAGTATAGCCCTTCCCTTATCTCTTCTGTTTGCTCTGCTGGCTGGACAATCAGTGCACATGTGGACTTTTGCCCAGCTAACGATGAAAGGACAGCAGGGGTCTGCAAAGGAAAGGATGGGACATAGGCTGGCCAAAATATTAGAATAAAAATTACAGAAGCAGGGCTATTCATGCAACTTTCCTCTGCTTATTTAAAAGTTTACAGTTAGTGCTACTACTTGCTGGTCCTGAAGCTGCAACCTCACATTAAGAGACTTATGAGAAAGCAGCACTGAAGAGCTGGGGTGATGGGAGATAAACAAGCTCCAAGTATTGTTCTTGACTGTTAAAGTAAGGGCTAACAGGCGGGGTGATAAGTGCCGGGGGTTTTTGTCAGGCTGTGGTTGAAGCTGAGCCCGGACCCGGCGGAGATGCAGTTCCCCGAGCGCAGCCCCAGTGCCACCTGGTGGCCAGCCGGCAGGACGTCTCAGCGGTTCCGGCAGCTCCCTTGCTCCTGTCGCTCCTGCCTGCGCAGGCAGCCTGACACGGAACAGCAATGTGTGGGCAGAGATGGATGGCGTTAGGCAGTAAGTATCCTCTGAACACAGCACCATGTAAACACAGCTCTTGTGTGCAAGCGATTAACCCCAAACACGACTTAATTAAACCTGCCCTTTCTGTAGTCTTCAGCAGGTGGTTGTGGGGAGTGGAGAAGGAAAAGGGTGTGTTAATGCAAGGTAAAACCCTAAGCACTTACACTTTCAAGCAAGTTTAGGCCAGGCACAGTCAGATCAAAGAGAAACAAACTGCACACAGATTTAAGCATCTAAGCCTAAGGCTGTGAATTTAAACCAAACAAAATTAAAAAAGCCAACCCTGTTCAAATAGCCACCTTACTGAAAGCAGCAGCATCCCAGAGGTACATCCCTATAATTTCAAAGAGAGATTGAGCTAGACTCTGTGCAACGTAGTGAGCTTCTTCAACAAAAGGAAAGTGGACAATGTTGTCCCAAATGGAAGTCAAGTCAAACAGGTATGTTCTCAGCAAGACTCTGAAACATCCAACAGAATTAGGTCAGTTATGAAAGGAGTGGTAACTAACTTATTTTTTTAAGGTATTTTGAAGCATAGCTCAAGGCAGAAAAGGAAGTGTCTGTAGCATTTCCCCAGGAAGCAAAAGATTTGTGATGAGTACCTCCTGTGAGGCTGACACATTTTTGCAAGACTGACTGCTACATGGTGGTTGGGGGAAGTGCTGCATTTTACTATTGAAACCAACATAAAACCAGCGCAGGCTCATAGCTCTAAAGGAAAAGCAGAGCTGCAGACTGGCATCAGCCTTAATCCGAAGAGAAAAGGTCATAAAACTTCATATCCATCCCTGTCCCCACACTCCTGCTCCTCGTAAAATACTCCAAACAATGGTTAAGCCAAAATATCCTCTTCCCAAAACAAGACAGTCTCTTAATAATGATTTGTTGTGTTGTTCTTCGAATGTGCAATTAGGTGAAATCACCTTCGGTGATGAATGGTTGAAAGACTGACTCTTTCAAGGCACTGACAGGACAAACCAAGAGAAGAGGACTTCACAGTGACTACCAACATGGAAAAAAAGTTGTAATAAGTAAATAGAGAGTTCTGCAGAGCAGCTAAAAGTTAAGGACTTCACTGATAACTAAAGTAAGCTTTTTATCAGGAGTACCAAGAACCCCACAAGACATCAAAGCATCTAAGTTCTCCCAGAGTTACCCGGTAAGTTGCATTGCTCAAGAAGTAGTTTTTAAATTCCTATTTTAAACCACCATCAATAAACAAACATAAAGCCAAGCAAAACTCACTAATTTATTAATAGCTGTTAAGACATTCATAAAGTGCTAAATGGGCCCAAGTACCTTTGGGAACAAAACAGTGAAGTTTGGAGTGACAAGGAAAACTTTATACAGAAACAAATGCTAAATTCTTCTCTCTGTATGTGGGCTTACATATGTCATGTACACTCCCTTGAGTAAGTTTTTATCCAAAAGATGCTTTAGAGTAACACATATTAGCTGATAGAATGATGTCAGCAGTAAGTCCCAAAGTACCTAGGTAACCCCAACTCTCCACAGGTGAGCACAACAGAAAAATGGCACATAGAATCATAAGCAACATATATATAACCTTGTGATTCAAACAAAATGAGTGATTCCATAATCAGCAAAGCTTGCTATGCTAAACTGTTAATAATTATCATTTTCCTCCAGCTACATGTAAGAATCTATTAACAGTGCCTAATGCTGAGAAACCTACTGAGATTTAGAGGCATAATAGCTTGTAGAAACAACTTCTCACTCAGCCAATACTGAATTTTGAATATACTTAAATAATATTTTTAGAAAATAGTTTTATTTCTTCTTGTCGCCTTCTGTACACTTGTATTTATGTTTGAAATGGATCAGAGATGAGAACCATGTATCAAAAAGAAACAGTAGTACTAAGAGCAAAAAGCTTCATGTATAACAAATAACTTTCAAAATCCACTGGAATCTCATGACCCTAGACACTAATTAAAGCTTGTGCTTTGAAGATAGCTCAGCTCCAACTATTTTTGAAAAATCCTGTCCTGCATGCTTTTCATTTCTCAATTATCCATCACAGGATATTCCACACCTTTGCTGGAAGCTATTCTCAGAAGACTAAGAGACTGCTGATTTGATCCACAGTGAAAATTCTCATCTTTCCAATTTGCAGTGGTGACCAAGACCAACAGTAACCTGAATGTAAATGAATAACTGGACTAATAGCAGAAAGAAGGACTGATGATAAAGTGTGTAGCCTCTTAACTGCTACAATTAGTTAATGAAATATCAACAGACATAAGCAGATAGTAAAAATACAGTAATATACTTTGAATTAACAGTGGGCTTCACAGTAAAATGGGATGGTATTAGAGCATCCTGCTGGGAGAGTTTATTCCATTCGTCTATTTAAATAAGTCTCCACAGATGCCCAACGCACTCTGGACAACCTTCCCACAATTAACAGTCTTACTATTTTGTCTTTGCTGAGCTTTAGGAAGACAATACCATTTATTTAATGCAGATTAAAATACACATTGATAATGAAGAACAGATTAGTGAAGTCTTAGTTAATTACTATTTTCAGTATGGTTCACTATCAATTAATTATATTATCATGTAATAGCTAGCATACATCTGCTCCCATTTGGTTAAATACTCCTGCAACTATACTACTGAATTCACAGCAAAATTCCCATTGCTCCAAAAATCTCTAATGAAGCCCCTAAGACTCAGGAGAACAAGGCCAGTCATGTACTTTGTGTTGCTTTGCTAGCATCTATGACTTGAAATAAAGTAAAGAAAAATTACCCTGTTGTGCATATGGTTTGTCCTATACTTTCAGCTGTGCTACCTGCCATGCAGGAGTGCACTAAAACATGGGTTTGAAGGAGTTTAGCAGATGAATTAAGAAACTCAATTTATGCCACAACTAGGGTGTATTTCCTAAAGAAAAATCTTCAGACTGTACACAGTGTTTTTAACATAGCGACTCTGGTGTTTGGAAAAGTGGCAAAAAGCACACTGGTTATCAAATACACATGCCTGCAGCAGACAGAGTAACTGAAATGCAGATACGCTAGAGACAACCACTGCTATGAAATTGCCATGTTAAAGAATTGCTGAAAAATAAGAATAAGCATTTTTCAATAGTAGCAATATGCTGGGCTTTAATGGTTGGCTTGACCTCAAAACTAGCCACTATTAAATAAACCAATACCACATAACAGGTGCTCAAGACATTGCTTAGAAGAATGTATCAGATCAAAACTTTGGTTTTTATCTGTTATCCTTTTCAGTCTTTAAACATCTAAAGACAAGATCCTCTATACAAATGTGGCTCTCTATATATGAAAATCTGTAATTAACACTTATACACTCATGAGTTTTTCCTCCCCTTCACAACATTCACCTGCATTTTAAAGAAATTGCTGATCTCAAGCATTTGAAGACATTTGAACTGTTTTCTCTTTGTGTGTCTTTCAAGGAATAATAGTAAGATGCTGACATTATTACACTGTTTGTGGAAAAGCCCAGATTCTTCATCACATGCACAGTCTAAGTCATGCTACAGAAATTCTTGAGGTCTGCACTCAGGGTATGACCTTGTGAGAGAGTCAAGGTTCACTTCTTGATGCAGTCTCCTCCAGTAACTGGTATACACTTAAAGCATTTATTTCATTGCTTTTATTAGACTCACAAAGCTTATTCACTATGTCACTGCCCCCTGTCTCACTCCTAATACAAGTGAGACACATGAGCACAGTATGCCTCATTAGCCAGAAACCTGTGATTTACAGAACATTCATGTTCTCTGACCACTCTGTGCTCAAGCGTACAAGTTTCCTGCCTGGAGCAGTTGGTCCAGGGATGTGGCCACTTTAAAGTTACAGCAGACAGACCTATTCTGTAATGAAGAAATGGAATTTCCAGAATATAATTTTGCACGTTGTGTAGGGAATGTTTCTTGTTTTAGGTTTACAGTGTCCTTGTGTAGAAGTCTCAGACTCCAATTCTCCAACATAATTTCAGAGGACTGCTCTACTCTATCAAAATAATGCATCTCCCAACTTAAAAGTCCTGGCCATAAAGATAAGTAAGTATTTTGTAAAATATTTTAATTCTACATTACTAAAGCTACAGACTTTGCTCCTTTAGGTTATTCCTGTGTAACATTTTATTGCCAGCAAAACAAATAATATTTGCATTTTTAGTAAGTTAATGAAAAGCAAATTACTCTCAGATAAATAAACAAAGTTTTGTTAAATAAATTCCTCCATCCATAAAGGATAAATTTTAATTTCTCTGTTGAATGATTACACGGTAGTCGATGTAACTAAGATCTACTGAATTTTTCCACTTTGTCCTCCTTTTTTTTTTGGTACAAGGTACTAAAAAATATCCCATTTCAAGTTTTCCTATTCCAAACTAGGTTCAAAATATTGCTCCTTTTGCTTAGCATTAAGCTTCTGGTTTCACAATTAATACACATCAAACAGATCTCAGCATGTCACCAAAATGTGTAATGCTACTATTATGCACGTTTAAATTTAGGCATGCAAGTAATCCGATTAAAGCCAGTATCTGCAGAGTCAAGCACATAAGCCAAAGAAAAGGTTCAATATTGTTTCTGTGTTCAGGTTCTCAAGTGCATTCATAGCCATTTCTCTAAAATGTTGTATCATCTGCATCCCATTAAAATAATACAATTCCAAGATACTAAGTGTGCTGTACAGATATTCCCAAGAGTACCAGAGAGAGATGCAGCATAGACTAGTTTTTCATGGCATGCCTCTCTTCCTAAAACACAAAAAATATCTTAATAGTCCAATGAAGAGAACTTGAATTATAGTTGAATTATACTGAACTACTGAATTACAGTTAAAAGTAGCAATTCTCTTGTATAACAAAATGGTAGAGACAAGAAATCACTTTGTGCAGAAACTTGAATTTGGTATTCTAGCAAATCCTACTGACTTGGTAAGAGTCTTGTGCAAGGAAGTATAGAGCAATCCTTCAAACACTTCTGAATTATTAATCAGGCCTGCAAGCACTTGCAAAACTGGGGTCTGAGAATTTGGCCCTTTATTTATTTAGAATAAAAGAAAAGGAATTTAGATTATGTTGCATTTGTTGAATCCCTAAATCTCTTGAGATAATTGATTTGTAATATTGCAAAAGGTTTGGGTTTTTTTGATCATGCCATACCTGCCCAACATTTGTAATCCCTGTCATTCCTGTAATGAATTTTAACTATAGAATTTAAAAGTAGTTTCTGTTGAAATAGCTTACAAAAAGAACCATCATACTTCATGCTCCAAAGCACACAATAATGACTGGTAAAATTATGAAGTACCCTAATTATTGCATTACTTCTACACAAAATACAAAATCTTTTGAAATACAATAAAGGAGCAACATAATTGATTTTTTTTTGTTGTTTTCTAATATCAGAGCAGAATAATGCATTTAACAGATTAATAATCTGATATAGAAAAACACCTCCAATGCAATAACTCCATAGAACGCAACACTCTGCATTATTAACATGTGCTAACCATAGACTAACCATAATTTTAAAAAATTGCTGTTGCAAAAAATAAAGTTTGACACAAAGACCAGCTGGCTTTTAATTATACTTTAATTCCAAATTGTTTATCTAAATGAAAAACCCACTATCAACACACAAACTACGCTCACCATAATGGGCTGGGCAAACTCAAAGTATGTTTTGAAATGTGAATGTATCTCAATACAGGATTTTTTTTAAAGATTAAAGGACTGAACTAAACCAACATATTTCAGATTTTACAGGGAAGAGGTTGGTAACGTGCTAAGTAATTCAGTGCCTTCATTCACATGACCTTAATCTCACTGCAGTTCAACTAACCTATACCACCTGAATAATTCTTACAATGGAAAAAACTTAAAATAATGTATAGCTCATTAGTTTCCTAATTATTTCCTCTTCCTTCGGGACAAATAAAATAGCATCTTTGCAGTTCATCTCTGTGCATAATACTACTGCAAGAAACATTATCATAGGTCTGCTGAATACAGAGATCAGTATCTTCACCTATAGATACATTATAGCATCTCACATTGTTTTGACAGCATTTCATGTATTTTTACAATCTAATAAAAGCATCTGCAACAACCCCCCCCATTAACTTATATTAAAAGACACTGTAATATATATTTACAGCATTTCTCAATGCTGTAAATAAGTCAGTAATAATATCATAAGTAACAGAAACAAAGCCCCCAGATCAAAATGGTAACTTAAAAAGAACCAAACCGGATTTTTAGAAGGCTGCAAAGTGCTTTGAAAACATTAAAAACAAAACTCAACTATTGCCCCCAAATTTCTTGCTATGACTTCTGGTTTTGCACATCCCATCCTGAAGGGCAGACAATGCTAAATTTATGACAGCACAATTTCTCAGCTATATATCACAGGTTTCCCTAATTTGGCATTCATCATCCATAGTTTCTCTACATAGGCTACTCTAGAAAAATTAAAAAAGCAAAAATAAAAAAATTGCAGTTTTTTCCTACCTGTACGTTCAGCCTTATTTACAATGCCTTGAAGAGACAAAGACGTAATGGTACAGTTACAGCAAACTATCCCACATCAATCTCAGCTGTTTTACTGACAGTACGAGTACCAAAAAAAAAGTTACACGAACTTTCATAATTACACATTAATTTTAAACATTATCACGCAGACAAAAAAAAGTTATCAACTTCATAAATAGAGAAAAAAACCCATATTTTTAAAAAACTACAAAGTTACTAAAAATACATATTTTACCATACCTTTTTTTTTTTCCCCGAGAGTTGATCTTAACAGGTTATAAAGAAAATTATTTCTTCACCCACAAGCCTTTGTGTTTTATTTTTATTTAAAATAAAAAGTCGCATAAATTATAAAATATTTTGTTTTGGCCATTTGGCTCCCTCCTCCAAATTGACACTTTATAAAAACCTTCTGTACTTTTTTCCCCCTCCCTCTCTCCCTCTCTATTACCTCCAAGATGGTAGGAAAGTTGTTGTTTTGGAGGGCAGAGGAGCCGCTCTCTGATGTTATGTCCTCTCGGTGCCTGTAGTGGTGCTGTAGGAGGCTGCTGGCTCTCTTCTTGAGCAGCCCCAGCAGCCCTGCCTTCTTTGCTGGAGAATATATTCAGGGATTCCCCTTAATAATCACCTACCCTCTGAGCACTTTGTAGTTTTAAAATAATAAAGAGCCCCCAAAGCTTCCTCCCCACAAAAAGCAGGATCTTCTCAGAGACAGGGGGGCAGCAGCTCCTCAGCACAGAGCCCGAGCACATTCCCAGTCCCTCTGCTGGGGAGGAAACTCTGATCTGTCAGCCCAACAGAGGGAAAGGGGGGAGAGGAGAGAGAGGAGGGAAAAAAAAGCAGCTGGAAAGGTAAGCCAGGCCCGGCCTGCATCCCCGGGCTCGCGTAGCGCGGCAGGCGGTGCGGAGGGCGCAGGGCGGGCGGGGAGGCGGGCTACGCGAGGCCGGGGATCGGCCGGGGCGGCGTAGGCCGCAGCGGGGGGTGCGGGGAGCCAGGGGGGTTTTGGAGGCTTTTGGGCGCCGGGAGGAGCGCCGGAGGGGGGTGAGGCGGCCGCGGGGGCCCAGCGGGAGGGTCGGGGTGCGGCGCCTTTGCCCGGGAGGTGAAGGGCGGCGGGGAAG
>JAWWEE010000162.1:25737826-25796344 GCA_035221455.1 Xenops minutus | reverse complement strand
GCGGCCGGGGCCGCTCCCCCCCCACCGCCCAGCCCCCCGCGCGGGGCGAGGGGCCCGCGGGACGGGGGGCCGGGGGCGGCACTGATTTCCCGAAATGACTTTTAATGAGTGCCGGGGGGGCCGGGGTGGTGGGCGCCCCGTCCCCCGGGCCGATGCGGGGCCGCGGCGGCGGAGGCGGTGCCGGTCCCGCGGGGCTGCGCCGGCCGCGGCCTGGAAAGTTTCGCGGCGTTTTCGGGGTGCTCTCCCCCCCCCCTCACCCCCCGGCGCCGCCGCCCACCCCCTGCCCGGGGCCGCTGGGGCCGGGGCACCCCGCGATACCCCGCGATGCGGCCGCGGCCCCCCCGGCCGGCCCCCCCTGTCCCCCCGGCCGTGACCCCCTTCGGCCGGGCCGGCGATGGCCCCTTTCGCCGCACAACTTTTGGGCAGGGAGCGGGGGGTGGCTGTGGGGGTGCGGGCAGGCCCTCGAAGTGCCCCCCGCCCCGCAGGCACGTGTGGCCCCGCGGCCGGGACAGGGACAGGGCTGGGGGGGCTGGCCCGGCCCGGCCCGGCCCGTGTGGGGGGCGAAGGTGCGGCCGGGGCAGCCCCCGGGCCCCTCCGCACTGCCCCGGGGCGCTGCCCCCTCCGCCCGCGCCGGGCACCGCCTCAGCAGCCCCCGCACAGCACGGGCAGGGTCCGGACCGGGCCCCGGGCCGCCCTCATGGCCCCCCTCGTGTGCCAGGCACCCGCTGGGCTCCGGGCGCTCGCTGCGAGCTGCTGCTGCCCCCCGGGACTGAAAATGAAAGGATCCTTTTTTTCAGGGAAAGGAACGTCTGGTAGTTGTGAAGTGAGTACACTGGAAGACCCACCAAGGCGCTTCACCCCGCACAGGTGAAACAGCTCCGGTTTCTAATGCGGGAGGTGGCGCGTTTTGGTGAAATGATCCTTAATTTGTCTTTTATCTCAAAATGCTAATGGCTTTGTCCCAGTAACCTCAAACGAGTTTTGGAAATGACAGTAGCACTCACTTTAAAGCCATCATACCATCTGATTGCAATATATAGATCTATAGTTAGTTCTAACTCTGTTACTCGAAAACATATGATAAAGGTTTATTTTAAGGCTCCTTTCAGTTTTTGAGGATTGGGAGACTTAAAATTGACAAGAATTAGGGCAGTGTATGGTTCCCCTGTAGGTGAGTGCCCTGTCCAGTTGGCACCCCTGTGCTGGCCATGTCTCATGCTGAGACCATCCCCACCCCTGCTGATTGCTGAACTGGAGTACTTGTGTTTCTGTGAAGCTGTCACTTACAACCTGCTGATGTTCAGCATGATGTTCATGTTTCACATGATTTTTTTGTAGTATATATGAAGATCAGACAAGTTTTATTAATTGTCAAGCTAAATTATCTACAGAAGACCTCACAAAATTTACTTACTCGGGAGTTATTTTGATGTTCACTATTTTTGTGATGAGCGAATGAATTTGTACATAGGGCCTGGTTCCACAGAACTGCATATACCTTGTTCTCACAATATGGTAAATCATCAGGAGGTACAAATTGATTGTAATACCAGACTGAAACTCCAATAGCTTATAATTCCTGAAAGGCTGCTCTGTCAGGAGCTCTACTTCTTTATTTATTGAGTATTCCTACTGGAGCAAGAATAATATTCCTGTATTGTGTGAATATAAGCTTGTTTGCCTTCCTAGTATCGGGCTAAAAATAAGACTAAGATATTTTGTTTAACCTCATATGCAAGGGCAGGTTATCTGTTATTTGAATGAATAAAAGACTTGGACCTCTCTTTTGTCCAAGTACAGATGCAAGGGGTGTTGTGGTATGTTTCATCTCTGCTTTCTTTCAGGATCATGGTTTTGATATTTTGAGATAACGTTTTGAAAGTACATTTCTCCTGTGTTGCAATGGCCTAAATATTCCATTTCTTGCTGCATCTGAAGGCTACCTCTCTGCAGCCCTGCTCACCCTGGCAAAACCTGGGCCTGTTTATAACTAGGTTGAAATGTGTGCTTCTGTGCAAGCATGAAAATGTCTGTGAGGATGTGATTGCAGGACTGGGGCCTGGGACCTTCTGCTCAAACAGAGAAGTCCTTGTTCAAAAGACTTTCAAGATAGGGAGCCCGTGTTGAACCTTAGGTCAGGAATAGCTGTGTTTAGGAAATTACTTTTTTAAAACCTATAGGAATGTACTCTAGGCAATAGTTAGGAGTCTTCCTAAGATTTTTTCTCTTTAGAAATCCTTTGAAGTTTCTGAAGTTACTATAGTCTTAAATATTTGTGGTTTAGGCTTTGGGGTATCTTTGTCAAGTTTTCTATAAGATACTACTTATCAGATGAGTGAATCAGCTGAAATGAAAATTCCTGCTTAAGTTCATTTGGTGTAGTAAAACAAAAAGAAGAACCTGGTCAGTTTTGGAACAAAATTAATTATTTCCCCTTCTCTTAGTTATGTTTTCTGCTGCTGATTGGAACTACAAGTCTGTTCTCTAGCCATTATTATTATTAGGAATAGTATTTAAATTTAATTCTGTATTTATTGCATTATATTCTGGAACATAATCTCTATTACCAGTGTTGTCTAAAATACTCTACTGCTTTTCTCTTAATATTCCTGCAATATAAACTGCCTTTTTGCAGAGTTGAAGTAATAAGCTTTCTAAAAAGGCAGAATGAGGGCAATGCTGCTTCCATCTTCCTAGGTAGATCTTAACATATGAAAAAAGTAGTCCAAAATATGATTCCAGGGAGTAACTAAAAATATCTAGTAAGATCTTAACATGTGGAGTGCCTTGATCTCTCAGGGTACTTGCATGTGTGTTGCAGTACCTCCACTTCAGAGGTCTTGAGTAAGGAAGGATTCTACTTTAGTTAATAAGTGTTCTGTACAGGACCTCTTGGAGTCGGCTTTGGTTGCTTCCCAGTGTTCTCTGTCTCAATGCTTTTGCTGACAAAAAGACTCTTGTTTTCAGAATTACAACAGTCTTGGTTTGGTAGCTCAGTGTCGTAGAGAATTGATCTGTTAAAAGACTAAAACTAAGCCAAAGTTACGGTTAGATCACTGAATAGGGATAGAAGTTACAACTTTGTGGTGTTGATGTTGATCACAATTAGATGCGGTGCACCTTGTCTTGATAGAACAAAGCCCTTCAAAGGGAGGTATTAGTTGCTATGAAATAGAAAAAATTAGTGTTTCTGCATTCTCCTCAGAAATACAGTTTTCTTAATACTGATTGAAAAGCTTTGCTATAAGGCAGCTTTAAATGCATTTCTTTTTGTCATGAGTTTTATGGTCTCTGTTCATCTCTGAGTGGATGACATTCCACATTGCCAAACACCTTACACTCTGTGTATTTGCTTAGTCTCAGCAAAAGGGTCAGATAGTGGCAATGTCTTGGTCAAATTGGGGAATTGACAAAACTACTATTTATGCTGTTTGTGGGAAAGCTGAAGTTCTTGTAGATCCATGTTCCACTTTTGGCCCCAAGCTGATGGTTTTGGGAACATATGGAGAGGATTGTACCTTGCCTATGAGATGCCATGAACACATCAAGCAATTTAACATGAAATTTGTGCTAGTATTAGCAAAAGCAGAACAGCACAGTTAAGACCTCTGTAGTCGTGGCTTTTGTTTGGATGCAGTGTGTGAAGCTCTGAGCTCAGTCCTCTTAATTATACATCTTTTAACCACCAGCATATAATTGCCTTGCAATTTACAATGCATTTGGGGATTCCATTGCCTAAAAGGGTCTTACGTACCTTGAATGTCAAGTTCTGAGCATATGTTTAAGAATGCATCAACTCACATGATTTAAAATATTCTAATATTTTCATCACAGCATTTGCTTAAAATTACTGTTTTGAGTTTTGAGGCTATAATACTCCGGGCTTTCTAGTAGTGACTATAGATGATGCCAGGTACCAGATTTCTGTATGACATAATGCTGGTACTTGGGTATGGTATAGCAAAGATTGCCCCTTAGAGTTTCCTGCTACAGTTTCCTGGGCTCTCTGAAGGACTGTTTAACTGTTTTGGAAAAGGGTACGTGGAGTGCAGAGCTACAACTTTGTTGTCTTGGTGCTGATGTGCACTGCAAGGAAGCTGATTACGCCTGCTTGACAGTACTAAAAGCAGTTGGGAGCTGGCTTCTTCCAGTGTGTGAAAGCAGGTAGTGGCAGTTGCACAGGTGTGTACCTGTGTGTATTGAAGTCTTTAATTTCTCTTTTTACAGTCATTTTGTAAACCACCTTCGGTTGTCTGATGGACCACCAGTGGCTGCACTCAGCAGGACAGGATGCTCTGCTCTAAGTGCTGGTGTCTCAGAGTGTGACTTTGCACTGTCCTGCCTGTCCTTGCTGGGGTGCTAAGTTTGTTACTCTTCACATGTCCAGACAGGACTTTAGCCAGAGGGAGGAGATTTTTTTCCAGTCTGCTGCTCAAGAATAAAAAATGGGAGAAGGGGAGAAATTAATGTGTTATGAAATTACAAGTGTTACTGATAACCTCATAAGAACATGAGCAATACCCTGCAGTGTCAGATCAGGTTGGATCCAACCTAATACTCTCTCTTGGGCAGTAGGAATAAGTGATGCTATTTAGGAAGAGCATGAAAGCCCAGCCACTTTTTTATGTTTTCTTTTCTTACTCCACCATCCATATTTGCTAAATTGGTAATGCTAGCAGGTACATTGCTTATGTCCCCATTGTCTATGAATTTCTCTGTTGCGTCTTTGAACCTGATGGTATTGTCTACTTCTGTAGTCTCCTGTGACAGCAAGTTCCAGCAGTTTACTTTAATATGCTTTGAGTCAACCTCTTAGTAACTTTATCGAGCACTCCTAGATCTAATACTGTGTGATATGGTACATGGCCATTCTATATTCACCTTATTCCCAGCCATGATTTTTTAAACCTCAGTGATGCATTGCATCATATATCAGGGGTGCATATTTTTGGGTTCTCTTCTGTTCTTAGCCCTGTTGCTTCTGACTAGCTCAAAATCTTTCATTTAGAAGCAGTTGTTTAAGGAATATCTAGGTTCCTCAAGAAGCAGTCTCTGGTTTCTCCTTCATGGGTTGTGGTTAAAGCTGGTTGAGCATATGCAGGCATAACTTATGTTTTTGCTGAAACTTTCTATAGCTTCGGCGTAGAGTATAAGTGCAAAACCCAAAAGCTCCCAGAAAGTTTTGTATCCTGATATTTTTACAGTGAAGTACAGCTGCTTAAGCATTTGATTTTTCCAGGGGAAGTCCATGTTTCCGTCATCTCTTACTGAATCCTGTGGGACAAAAATAATTTCTCCCCCACCCACTATTTAGCTAAGTGTAGTTTCAGTTCTCTTCAGTTAAGTGACATGTGCGTATTCCATGTTTGTGCTACTTTTTATGTAGCAGCAAAAGGCTCTGTTAAAAGCTTCTGTATGTTGTTAAAAATAAAACATTGCATCAGATTAAATCAGAATGAATAGATCTAAGTGTCTTAATTATTTTCATATATATGTGTATATATATATATATATACATATACACACACTTATATGGTATGCTATGGAAGTAAAAAGAAAAAGCTTTTTTTAGATTAGGTACTACTTCAGTCTCTGATCCTGACAGTGTATCCACGTAGTGACATGTCTTTTGGGGAGTCAATGTAGGAATCTACCAATAAAGATATAATTGCAAGTTTGAGAAAGTTACTGTGGATGTTTTTTAAATATAACATTAGCTTCTAGGTATATTAGCTTTATTGTTCATTGCACTGTAGTTGCAATAGTTGATTCCTATCTGTGATTTTTAACATGGTTATATTTGCATGAACTTCTCTTAGTGTATGTATAGATGCAAAAATTCATGTTCATGCTCACTGGTTTCCCTGGGGATTATACTCAGTATTTTTGCTTGAACATTTTATACGGCATTGTACTTGTGCCCTGTATTTTTCAGACAAGTAGAAAGTGAAATACCATGCCTGCCTTGACACAGTCAAGTTAAATGCAAAAATAAGACTTAATTATGAGTTAAATCCAAAAATAAGACTGCAGCCACAAGAATAAATCTAGGATTATAGTGGCTGGGACCTGTGGAGCAGTTTCTTTATAGAAGCTTAGTGGAGGCACACAAGGTATGCATTTCTTGCTGTTTACTTTGGAACCATCCTGAGGAACTCTTTTTCTTTGGTCTGTTGCTTGATAACCTTCAGAAAAGCAATATTGCTGGGTTGTGTGAAAGAGAAGGTCATTGATCTGTCAGAAACTCTGCAAAGCATGATAGTAGTAGCTTGAAAGAAGGTTGTAAATAAACCAGAAAGAAAGAGAGACCAGTCTGTGAGTCACCCCAGCTGCAAGATGCACTTGATCTTTCAAGTTTTACATCCTGTCCAGTATGCCACCAAACACAAGCTTCTGGTTAACTTGAGAGAAGCAAACTCCAGAGCAAAAGGCTGTCTGTCAGCGTTGTTGTGTGCCTGGGATACTAGTAGTTAAGACTCATTTGATTACTTTTGCTGCCATAGTAATGAATGAATCTGTCTGTCAAACATAGGAGATCCAAACCCAGGTCACAACTCCTGTATGGATCATGTCCCCATGGGATTTATGTTTTTCATTCATGTTGTTGCAGAATAATACTGAAGTGTATGTCAGTATCTGCCTGAGTACAGGTGTCTGAAGGGATTATTTGTTCCTGAACACGCTAAAGAAGTGATAGTTCCCTCTTCCCATTCTGTATTTTTGAAGGGCACAGTCAACAATGAGCTTTCTTGTTCTTTAGACTGATGTGTTGTGGAAAGTCACACTCCAGTGTTTGGTTTCAAATATGTATAGTATGTACTTCCATGCACTGAGAAAAGTTGTGAAAGGTAATTAGAACTGGAGTAGTCTGTGCTTGTGTTGTAACTACCTGGTGTAAACAAAGTGCCAGGCCCCTGCCTCTGGGGTGCATGCTTGTTTGTGTACATAGAAGGGAAAATGTGTATCAAGAGGAAACACAAAGTTATCCTTTTTACTGTCATATTATTAATCAGTTCACTTGTGGTGGTTAGATTTTGTAGCTTGTCTCCATTCTGTATGCTGTATATGCTGCCCATGTGCGTATACAGCTCTTCAAGAGTTTTAAGTGTGTGTCTAAATTTTAAGTATCCTTCTGCCTCTACAGCTAGATGTATGCTATTAAGAGGCCAGGTTTATGCAATTTACTCTTAGATCTGTGACAGGGTGTTTTGGTTTTGCCCTAGTGACTTAAAGTTGCTTTTCTACATCCCCCTAGAGCAACAGTGCTTATTTTCTACAACAGAAAGTGAAGGCTTGTTCCTTTGCAGGAGGAAACTGCATCTTTCCTACAAAATCTGTATGGGCTTCCTCCTTGCAATCATGTTCTTGTCATTTTGGGCCTTGGGAACAAATAAGTTCATTGAGGTGGTAATCTGTACATTTGCCACATGCCTCTAATTTATTATATATTTCCTGAATATCACCTCCATGAACATTCCTTTCCTTGGTGTATGATGCCTATGAAACTGAACTGAGTACTGAATACACGACATTCAGAGGAGTTCATTCTAGTGCTCCAGGATGGCATTTTTGAATAAAAACCAGCTTTTGCAGGCTAAGCTTAGTGTAGCAGAGTAGCTGCAAAATATATGTAATGTTAATTTTATTTGGAGCTACCTTGGGATGCTTTATGTATTTTGTTTGTTTGTTTTTAAAAAGATGCCTGTGTAACTCCTTCATGGTGTTGGGAACTGAAAAAGTACCTTATGATTGCAAGGATTTGCACTGTAGGAGTCTATTTTAGGGGGGAAAACCCCCAGCCTCTTGCTGAATTGACGTTCCAGCCCTCCTGGTATTGATGAGAGTATTGCATGATATTATTAATGCCCATATTTCTCTAAAATAAGTACAGTGAGGTAGGACAGGCTCTGAAGAACCATGATGACCTCAGGAAGGACTGCATATTGATGCTTGCAAAAATTATAAGCACCTACAAGAACTGAAGGCTGTTGTAAAGAAAGCTTTTTTTAAAAAAGAAAAAAAGCTTTGTGGAACTGACATGAAATAATTTTGCAGAGCAAAGACAGTCGCTGATGGTTTTGTAAGCAAAGATACTTGAAGTAAAACCTCTGCAATCGAATGGGTTAATCATCTTTCAACTTGATTTCTGAAAGCAAGTGATCTAATCTGACACTTAACCTTTTTCAACTTGTAGCTTCTAATCACTTTCTGGTAGATGAGTGAAGTTTTGTTTAAGAGGTTTAAGTGTGGCGACCATAGAATTTTCTTCCTCACAGTAATTTTCTTTCACTTTTTCCAAAGATCCATGACTACTGATTAAAAACTGTTGAGCTAGTGGATTTGACTTATTGGCTGCTAGCTGAACCTCAGGTTTGGTGTCTGCATATTCCTGCTTACTTATTGAGCACTAGTAATACGTGTTTTACTCTGACTGACGTTGACCTTTTTGATATTTTCCTTAGACAATCTGCTTCATCTTGGTTCATCATCATTCCAGGATAGTGGTGTCCTTGGGGCTCTCTCTTAACACTGATATGGTACAGAAGATTTAAAATCAGGTATTGTTTTGGGTCCCTCTTTCCTGCTGAAATAAAACACACCGTCTAGAACTGAATGCATTTTTTCTTTCCTTACGTGATTTGTCTTAATGTTTTGGTTCTTTCAGCTGATGTTCACAAGGAATAGAGTCACGTGATGTATGAAGGCAAACACATACACTTCTCTGAGGTTGACAATAAGCCCTTGTGCTCATATAGCCCCAAACTGTGCAAGCAGAGGCGACTTAACGGCTACGCCTTCTGTATCAGACACGTTCTGGAGGACAAGACTGCCCCCTTCAAGCAATGTGAATATGTGGCCAAGTATAACAGCCAACGCTGCACCAACCCCATCCCCAAATCTGAGGACCGTAGGTGAGTTGTGGTTGTCTGTCTGCGAAGTGGGAAGTGGCTCGCATGTTGGCACGAGTTTTCTTTTAAGTTGCTGCCTGGTTTCAGGATGAGGGTGGAACTGGCCTAAGAGAATTGTATTCCAGGATGTTCCTTTGAGGATTTTGTTTTAAGCCCAGTAAACTTTATTTTCTATGGGAGTCAAGTACTCAGAAGGGGGGCAGTAACTTAATCCCAAGGAAGTTTATGGGGGAGTTCATTGCTTTTCTCAAATTCACTATAAACTGTGGATCAAACCTGCTACACAATATCAGCTGCTTTAACTAATTTGCTATGTCACTCACAGTACATGCTCTTAAAAAGGCCTGCTTGTTTAACCAGGAGTGCCAAAAGCACACTTCCATCTGCTTTTTCAGAACAAACAGTTGAAAATTTGTATCTTCTGGGCACAGGGAGCAATGACACATAGGGACAAATTCAGTCTCTGTGATTTGGTATATAACACTATAGTGTTATATTACTGGAAAAAAAATAAATATTACTTGATAACAGATGAGCCAGCTGGGAAAGTGCTGTCCACTTCCTTTCTTCTTTGCTTCCCTCCTTTCTTCTCCCCACCCTTGCCCAAATGAAGATGCCCAAGGTGCCCAGGTATTAAATGCCTTGCAAGAGGCAGTCCTTGAAGTTGTTGAGAGTTGGAATTGAAACTAGATTTCCTGAATTGCAGCCCTTACTGTAACCACAAGGACATTCTTCCTTGCTCTTTAAGACTTCCTGAACACCAGTCTCATTGGTGCTGCTTGAGCAGAAATAGCAGATTTTGTCTAATCTTGTCTGACAACTGTATATAACTTTATCTTTTTGGAGTTGTCACTGCAGGTTTTGCCAGTAACACAGTATTTCATTAATGTGTGTGTTAGCTATCTGATGCTTGTTCTGCTAGAAACGCTTTTTAAACTCAAAATATAAACAAAATATGCCAAAAAAATCAAACTACTATTCACTGACCTTTCACATTATTAGCTGCCATTCACTAACCTTTTGCATTATTAGCAGTGTTCCCACTGTGCCCTACATATAACTTCCTTCTCAGCTCACAGCTCCCTCTCTTGTCTGAAACAACAGTTGGACTGTGCTCTAAATTAACTTGCACTTCACCTGCCATTTCAGTTGAGGAGACTGATGAAGTGAGGAAAAAAACGTGAATGTTTGTCAAAAGCTGTAGGGGAAATGCTCAAATGGCACAAGATGAATAACTTTAAGCTGTAATTTGACAGTCGGTGAGTGTTTCTTTGCTACTGTACAATTGAGGCTCTTTAGAAATTATCTCACAGAAATGGTCATGGAAATGTCTAGTACAAATGGTATGCTGTAATTTCAGATGCAAGAGCTGACTGAGCCAGAGTTGCTGTTTACCAGGGGTCATACTTAAAAACAATAGAAGTAATAGTACTTAATGACACTTTTTTAGGTCTCATATGTTCCCATGTAATTTGCGATTTTTCTTTACACCTTGAATTGAGTTCACACTTTGTTCTTTTTGATTTTTCTCAAGTTAAAATGAAGTGTGGTCATGACATCTGGTGTATGTTATATTAGAATAATTCAATTGCATGTCGAGTGTCACATTACAGTACTTGAAGAGGACAGCAGGTGTCTGAAGGAGAAAATAAACTTTTAATTTCAAATGAGAGGATGTGATAGTTTGAAAGAATATTTTAAAAGACTGCTTCTCAGGGCAGAGTTTAATTTTAACAATAACATTTAATGAATGCTAGTGATAAGACTGTGGCTGTTCTGAACTTATTTTTTTGGCAGGCAAACCTGTATCTATTTCTTAGGAGACTTTCTTCACACTCCATTCAGTATAAAGATGTTTGCTCTCTCTGAGTTCTTCACTCATAGCTTTTAAATTTTTGTATATAAAATTACTGTCAGATGGTCATTTTGTCACAGTTTTACACATGTAATTGTACATGATCAAAAGCAGGCTGTATGATGCTCTGACAGCTATCTTCTTTTTATACTTTTAAAGATTATAAAAAAAAAAAAACCTCAAGAAGATGCATGTATTATATGCCCAAAGCTTCATAGTCTGTCCACAGATAATTAAAAAGAATTATCACTTGACCCCAGACAAATGAGATGCTACCAGCCACAAAGATGTTTAATATGGTGCCATATTATTAGATTTCTTATTAACCATTAACACTCTACAAATTAAATCTATTAATAGTGTGTGACTTCACTGCCTTATTTGAAGTCTAGTTTTTCTATTCACTATTTTGTTTTTTTAAAGAATATGCATATGTATGGGATGATACAGATATAGATTTTGTATCTGTATTTTCTCTGAATACATCTCTTAATTCTTTCTTAGCCAAATACACACATGATAATGAAGTTCAACTTGATTTTTAAATACAGGGTTATTACAATTTATTTGGGTTAGGCAACATTTTATCTCTACATCTCCTCTTTCAAGAGAATCTTTAAATATTTTGTTAATGTATAAGCTGCTGCCCAGTTTATTTGGATCTTCTCTTAAGTGAGTGGTGGAAATCGATACCAGGCTGGAATGTACTGAGAAGCAGAATGTAACTGTAGGTAGAAAAACTCACTGTCTGAATTCTTGCCCTCCCGGTGGATGTGGGAAACTGTCCAGCTGCAGCCTTCAGAGCCCATCACAGTTTGTGTGCTTCACGTTATAATTTTAATGGATATCAACCCACTGCTCATACCATATATGCAAATTTCACTTGGCCTTACCTGCACACAGTAAGTGCCTTTGGCACTGGGTAAGGAAGGGGGAAAAACTATTAGATACTCAATGTGATACTGTCAGCTGAGAATAACTGACAGACAGGTTATAGAAATGGCAAACTGAGCCACTAAGACAGGCATACCAGAATTGACTGTTATAGGGCCAGCTTGACCCTAATGGGTTTCATGCTCAGAATTATGTGAAAAGCATTGTGCTACTTGCAGGTATTCTTCTAGTCTTCCCAGTTATCTGACTTACATGGAGCATGAACTACTAATGCAGACCCTGCAGCACTGCATAAAGTCAGAGCCAGTTTGGGCCAGGGCCAAGTAAAAAGGCATCCTGGAACCTGAAGGATGGGGAAGGATGGGTGTGCGTGCCCCCCTGGCTCTGTGTGGGACCAGCTAGAGCCTGACAAGGTCGTGGTTGAGTTGCTGTTGATATACGATGCCTAGCACAAACTGCTTATGTGTAGTCTTCTTTATCCAGAGAAGACTGAAGTGCTCTTCCTGTTTTCTTCTTGCTCCTGTTAGTCTAAGGTGTAGCATCATCAGTTATGCTGGAAGACAGTGAGTTGATAGAGCCTAAAGCACAGAGCCAAGTCATTGTGTACTGAAGTCTGCAAGTGCCTGTGATCTGTATGTTGTAGCCTGACATCTATGGGTTTGTGTCTAGAGCATACAGCTGGCTCTCAGTGATGCTTATGGTCAATTGTAAGAGCCAAAGCTTTATTCTCTGCCATATAAAAATGATTCTGTTAGAGTTAAATGAACAAGCCAAGGTCTTCATAGCCTAAAACTCAGACAATGTTAGCAAGATTATTACCTTTTCATAGATTTATGCACCTTTTCTGTTTATTCCTCTCATGTTTTTACAATGAAAATAGACTGTCCAGTTTTACCTCCTCACACCAGCACAGACACAAGATGACAATATTTAAGTTCTGAACAATATAAGGGAAGCATTCATTGAGCAAAACACTCTTTTTATTGGCATAAGAGGGAAAAGAATTCTCTTGCGTTTGTTTTGTCTGTTTATTGTTTTTTTCTCCTATCATCCTAAAAGTGTTGTTGTAACTGATACCAGTCTTGTTCAAACAAAATATTTAAAAAGTGTTGAATTTAAAACATGGAAATAGTGCTTGTTGATTTCAAGGGAGGTTTTATTGAGCCCTCATTATATAATTTTATTTTTAGAAGTGCATCTCTCAGAATGAATTTACAGTATTCCAGTGTGTTCTAATAAGGGCTCCACAAGTTGATGGCTTTCAGCTTGACTCATCTAGATTTATTTATTACTTACAACATAATGTAATAAAGAAGTTATTTAGGCAATAATAAGTAGCAGTACTTTTCAGACTTTTCTGATTTTTGTGAATCTTTATGAGTGTGGATCCCTCAAGAGGCTATATATATGGAGATCTTTAAAGTGAATATATGAATTTGCTTTCTCTTTTTTACCCTTTAAGGACCCTTTAGAAGCTTTTCACACATTGCTTTTTTAGAGCTGGGCCAACAAGTTGAAAGTCACCAAACTGAAGTGTTAAACTTTTTGAGGAGTGTGGTTTGGGCTTTTCTGCCATTTTTTTCTTCATGAAGACCAGGAATAGATTTTTAACCTATTTGTTCAACAAAACTTACTTTTCTCAGATTTGTAGTGATCAGATTTTAAAGAATATTTTCATAAGTATTTCCTTATCCATAAACACTCGGATGCAGGCATCACTTTTTCCTCATATTTTTGTTTTCATCTATAAACTGCAGGTTATAGATGGGATTCTTCAAGGGCAGAGTTCTGGTTGCTGGTGGTATTCTACAGAGGCAGGAGTGCCTGCCTGTGGGAAAGGGAAAAGGATCAGATGATGATTCCTACGTTTCTATTACCTGCTTGTTTTAATAAAACTAAAGTTAATTGTTTACTTTTTAGTATGTTATCTGTGGACATAAATTGTAATTCTTTTAACTTTCATGACAAATTTTCAGATTTTTTATTTAATAACATGGCTTTGGGTTTTTGTATTAGAACTTAATATCCATGTTTGTGAATTGTATGTATACATATTCTTGGCATTGTGTAAATACTTTGTAGCAGCAGAGAATTTCTTTTAAACTAGATTTTTATTTGAAGAACTTTCAGCTAATCCTCTGGCTACAAAATTCATCATGTTAAGCTGCTAAAACAGAATTTAAATATTTATGTTACTTGTTCATTAAGTGTAAATAGTGACCCTTCTTAGCAGATATCTAGTGAGATTGTCCTTATAAGAAACTGCTCCCTACTACAGTGGAATTCATAATAATACTGTGTACATTAATGAAAATGTTAACTACTTCCACTGAACAAGCAGGCAAATGAAAGTAAATAGTCTTCAATGTGCTTTTTCGTGGTAGCTTTAGAAATGATCAGTTAATGGCTTGAGTTCTTAATGTTTTATGTATCAGACAGTCCATTTGTTTTATTCACTTTGTTGTGTGACTATTCACCCTATTAGAGAGTTAAGATTTTGAATTATTATCCTATGAATAGTGAATGAAGACTTCTATATCCTAAGATTAGAAATCATCACTTGTATAAGCTTGTTTTCTGTCATGTGCTGGGAGCATCAGCTACCTGTTGTATTAGAAGCAGTCGTGTACACTTCTAAAACCTAGTTGTGTTTCTATATATGTTTGCTTGAGATGTGTATGTGGGTTTCCCTTAAGTGATGTCTTAGAGGTGTTTAGTTAATAATTGACTACTTTTATTTTTCAAAGGTACTGCAACAGCCACCTGCAGGTACTTGGCTTTATACCGAAAAAGGAGAGGAAGAAAAAGAATGATCCCATAGAGGAGGTAAAGGTCAGGCATCAGATGGATACTATGGCCTTCAGTCTGACAGTGCCCACCCTGGCCTTGAAGATGCCCAATGGGCTGGATGGGATGTCCCTCTCCCCTCCAGGGGCAAGGCTTCCTCTCCACTACCTGGAGGCAGAATTAGAAGACCCCTTTGCTTTCAATGAGGAGGATGACGACCTAAAGAAAGGGGCAACAGTGAGGAAAAAGTTGCAGAGCAAGTTGGCTCAAAACCGGCAGCGCCAGAGAGAGACAGAGATTTTAAAAGTTCGCCAAGAGCACTTTAGCCCCATTCCTGCACCTTTGCAGCAGCAGCCTCTGCAGCAGCAGCACTCCCATCTGCCACCTTCATCAGCTTCGTTAAAGCCGACAGGGCTACCGCAGGGCATAGTCTGCAAGTCACCTCAACCTCTGAACACCAGCCTACCAATGCAGGGAGTGGCACCCACCACACACACTATAGCACAAGCCCGGCAGTTGTCTAACAAGAGACCTCTGCCTCTCCTGCCACCCGCCAGGGCTCCTGTCACAGACCCACCAAGGACTGATCGGGTCCTCATGAAAGCCACAGCCTTCTCTCCGCACTCGTCCTGCATGAGCCGGCTACAGAGACTGGTGAAACTGTGCACTCGAAAACAGCAGCTGGACACTGATCTGTTTCCTCATTTAGGTGAGTAGATAACAGATGCACTGCAGCCTTATTTTTTAACCTAAAACCAGAAAAGGGAAATGTCTTCCTAGCCCTGTCCTGCATTCGCATGTGTGGTCCTTACAAAATCTCTTGGCATTTTCCTTAGCCCTGCTCTCTCTGAAGGGAAGGCTTGTATCCATCATATATGGTTTATAGCATTTTTGTTGTTTATTCTTCTTAATTTTCTGTTACCCATTTGAGAAGTGAAACTGAGGTGTAGAAAACATTGCTTGGATGATAGAGACATTGCATAGAAGGTTTGACACTTGAGTCAAGGTGATACTAACTGTACCTACATGAAAGGACAAAGTTAGATTGAGCATTAGATGTGTGACAAGTGCACATTACAAAATGAATGCAAGTAAAAGTTTGGAGATTTGGCCCATCATTCTCTTCAGATCCAAATTTTCACCCGACTTAACCGGAAAATTGGAGCACAAGAGAATTTTTCCTGACTGGGCCTATTAGTTTATAGAAAGTGGATGAAAAAAAGGAAGACCACTGCAGGAGAACATCACTGTTACAGCAGGTAATGGGAGGGTGGAATCTTGCCGACATACCAGTGCAGGAATAGTCTTCCCCTTACTTATTATCTAGAAACCATAATAATCAATAGCTGCTTGTGAAAATGTAAGCAAATACAACCAACTTGCTGCTGTGGTAGTAGTGCTCTATAAAGCTTTGAAAAGACAACTGACCTTGTGGCTTGTCTGATTATGAATACAGATCTAGGCACACCTATCTGTCCTTTTTATCTTCCTCACCAGCCAAAGTTACTTTTTGGCTTAGTTTCAGATTGTACTTTTCTAACAAGTGAAATACTGACAGGGAAAAGAAAATGTCAGTTGCTGTGTGATATTTATTAGAGCAGGAACAGTATTTATGATTTTTTTAAAAAACCCCCTTCAAATAAATCTGAACATTCTTCATATTATGTCTTATTTAATTGCAAACATCTGTAATTTTTGCTATTTCAATTAACCTTTTCTTAATTTGCTGTTAAGATCTGCCCTTTGGCACTCATGGGATAGCTTGACTATTTGTTCAGGAGATAATTAGCATTCCATAGCATGTCTCCAAAGGATGTTGTTCTTCAGAAAACAGCTTTGATGGTCCTATATATAATGCAGGTCTTTAGAGGAATGGCAACTCCAGAGGCATTTCTGAGTGTCACAGACCCCAATGGCTTAGAAAGTGACCTGTGCTTGAAAGACTGTAGAAAGATCCTTTTCTGTATTTAATGTTTTACATTCTCAAGTGGTGAAGAGAGTACATTTTCCTAAAAAGGAGGCATAGTAAAAAACCCAATTAGACCTATACATGTACAGTTATGCTGATGCATTTAGAATGGTTTATATTTGGCAAAGTAAAGGAATTCACTTATTACTTATGTGAGAGTAGAAAATATATTTTATTCATTATATGCCTTAATATTAAAGACTAGTTATGCCAGTTCTGAGAATTTCAGGATTTCTTTTTTATGATAGAGTAGCTCTAGAGATGACTGCACAGAATCTTTAAAAGGTTAAGGCAGTTTTATGTGTGCCTACATCAGAGCCATGTAATTGGATATTAATGTAGCTGTGGTCTTTGCTGTCAGTATAGCTGAATCTACATTGGATTTTATTCCTTCATTTCTACAGTGCCCATTAGAAACAAAACAACACAACTTCTGATTTTGTTTTTAAAGTTTGAGTAAACAATTTTTTTACATGGTTATCAATAGTGGATATTTTTATTGAAGGATAATTAAGTTGTTTTTCATTCCTTTATGAAAGGGGCAAGAGGAAAAAGAACCACTTACCGTGAAAGTATAATTCTGACATTTTATGAAATGTCTTAATATAACTTAATTTTGTTCAAATGCATGTCTTAGAAATAAAAGGATGCTAAAGTTCCTGAAAAATTTGGTTTCTGATATTTGTGGTTCACGTTAAAGTGTTGCATCTACATGATGAAGATGCTCCTAATGTTTGTGTTCCAAGTAAATGTGTGTCTCTAACCCTGAAAGTAGGTGACTAAGTACTGATACATTTCCCAAATTCAAAGCATCTGACTTCAGAATCATGGCAGATATAGTAGTTTAGTTTCTTTTTAACAAAAATAAAATTCTTCTTAACTCTCTGAACTGCTGCTCCATTTTCAAGAAGCACACAGAGAAGTGAGAAAGAAAAAATGCTGCCTTACAAATGCAGCAATGGGATTTTATCCCACCTGCTGCAAGAGAGGGGCAGGAATTTCACTGGATGTGGGAGAGAGAGTAGGAAAAACTGAGAGATGAAGTTCCAGATACAATGTTCCACCTGAGAACTCTCTGGCCTCTTTCTGGCTGTCTTGTTCAACAATTGTGCGTAGATTGACTAACTGAAGCTGCTGGTGCACACAGTAAGTTGATCATACTGCATTATCATTACATGAAAATATACTGCTTGGTAGAAGTGCAGGAGTGTTTGTGTCTCTCCCTTTAACTCTCTCTTCGTGCTAGTATGTGCGTTTGGCTGGCAATGACAGAGACTGAGCAGGGGAACATCCA
The DNA here is from genome assembly GCA_035221455.1 of Xenops minutus. Taxonomy (NCBI): domain Eukaryota; kingdom Metazoa; phylum Chordata; class Aves; order Passeriformes; family Furnariidae; genus Xenops; species Xenops minutus. Next base: position 25,778,636 of record JAWWEE010000162.1, on the reverse strand, counting down.
GTGTAGCTCTGTCCATGATGCTGTGTCTTACAGTTTTCATATTCTTCTCTGTGTTTTAGCACACTAAAGGGGTCAGAATATAACCAGAAACTAAATTGGCCTATTTAGATCATATAGTATTAAAATTTACTAGGCAGTCAGTTTTTCATGACAGGGACTTCTCTTTTACCTCATCTCAAAATTTTCTGTGTTCTTAGTTATGAAAACTGTAATATTTTTCTGTGGGTAAGAAAGTTAATGATTTTTCTTCCACTGTTTATGGATAAAGAAGCCGGTCAGGATTTTTAAAAAAAAAAACTTGCTTATGGCAAAAACAAGTGCATGCTATTTGCACATTGCAATGGAACAATTACTGCAACTTTTCCTCTGTAATTGAGAATATTCTATGATTTAATCAAAGATAGTTATGCTTGCAACTATACTACACATTCACCTTTTGTGCTACCGGTTGCTAAGGCTTGTATAAGGTGGATACTCTTTTCATCCAGCTTTCATGTTTTCAATTCCCTTAGGGCTGGATTGGTCTGAAGATAGTGGAGAAGAGTTGGAGGATTCAGAACAAACCTCCCCTTACCAGGTTGCATGGTCTATCCGAGAAAGCCTCGGCTACGAGAGACCTGAGTGAGTATCATTCTTTAGTATTCGTGCTGGCCTTGATGGAATAAATAATGTAAATGTGAGCTTCACTTCGAGTGGAGTCAGTAGAACCTAAGCACTTGTTCAAGTGCTTTGCTGAAACAAAGGATTGTTTGAACTCATTTGTTTGTAAGAGCTCTGAAACAGCTTGTTGCCTTCTGTCCCAGTTTCCAGCTAACTTAGAGACCTTTGTGCAGTCTGCTATCAGAAGGATGCATCAGGAAAGAATTTAAGCTTGTTTGTCTAAATTTAATTGAGTTTAGTGGGATGTATTAATGAACTTGTGTGCCTTGCTGAGTGGAGGTCCTGAATTAGAACCAAATGGAGTTGCTTTTGGTTTCCTGTCTTTCCTACTGCTTGTGAAAACCTTTGTTAATAAACTTGTTACATTTCACTCATTAATCCTCACGGTATTTATGCAGGCTATTGTTTTAATGTGTTTTTTTAAAGGATGTGGTATTTCTTTTCTTAATTAAGTGTTGAATAAACCTCTGTCAATACTTGTGAGCATTGAAAGGAAGTGATTTGATCAAAAGGATAAGCAGAGCAGGTATTAGCTGCTGATGCAGAAAGGCTTATGATGTTCTCTATATACTGCTAAGTCATGAGTCTGAACTTACAGCTGTATATGGTAATATATGTCTACTAATGTAAATATGAAGGTGCAAAGTTAAAACAAAGCATCTCAAGCATGGTATTGTAAGGAAACTGCCATATGTTTTTAACAAAAAAATTGAGGTCTCAATAGAATTTGATTATAATTTCTATAACATCATTCTCATTCACAGTGAAACTGGACTTTTTGATACTACATCTTTCTCTCCACTTGCTTAATTTTTGAATATTGCACTTAGAATAATGGTGCTAATGAAACCTTATTTTGTTGTTACATGGAAATTCTGAAACTTAATAGAACTTCTTGCCATCTCTAAAGATTGTCCTCAAAGTTAACAACAAAGCTGTATCTCTGTCATCAGGACACACACCACCATGCTAAATACTGAGAGCCTTCCGTGAATCAAAGCTACTTAAAGATGTGTAGGCTTTTCTGTTTTTAAAATAAAGGTGTTTGGGTTTTTTTGTTATGAATGACTATATTTTTTAGGGCAGCAGCAGCCAGAGAGTGAGCTTTCACAAACAATTGTAGTTTAAAAGGCAATTTTTAAATAAACTATTTTGGGGAAACATGAACAGACTTTCAGAATTCTGAATCATACATATTTTTTCACAGCAGATATATCTATTAAATAACTTCCCTTATACTTTTCTCTGACATTTGATTTGATTCTTCCATAGATCCCTATTTTTTTGTCAACCTATAAAGGTCATCTCTGTGTGTTTTGTCTTCTATTTGTCTTAACTTCCTTTGGATTCTTCCTACTCTTTTCACAAACTGAGAGAAAATAATACCTTGTCTTGACATTTTCTCTTCCATTCTAGCATTTTGTGCACATCAGTTAAATGCTGTCTTAACTAATCATGATGGATAAAATTTTATGTACTACTGGCTGCTTTTGTACTTCCATGAGCCAGCCCAGTGTTAGCCCTTCAACAACTTTACTGATTTTGATTATGGATAAACAGTCACGTGATGTCAGCCTTCTAAAATTTTAATTCCTATTCTGTAAGCTTCTGTAGAGCTTTTTGTTACCTGAAATGTTTCGCTTTGACACTTCTGCAATGTGGTCTGTCTGCTGCTGAAGGTGAAATTAGTTCAGACTATTTCTGGGGAGATTTGATTTGTCAAAATGACTCTGTCTTGCTAAACTGGCAGTGCAGACTGGTGGCTCCTAACTTAGTCAGCCAGTGACTTGTTACAGTTCTGAATTTTGGAGACTTATTTTACCAGAAAACCAATGGAGATTATTTCCAAAAACTTTTACTTTCTGAAATCGCATCCCTAACCATATGGGATTTACTTGTTTTTCACAGTAAAATGAAAGCTATTTTTTCCCTGTTCATGAGCTTGTGGTCCCCACCAGCTAACCTCATTCTGTCCTTTTCCATTTCACTCCATGGAAGACAGTGGGAGGGATGCATCTCAGAACGGACTGTTGAAAGAAAGTGAACAGTTAATTTCTGCTTTACTGGACAGCTGGTTCTCAGCATTTCTGCTTATGTGATTGTGAGGGGAATCCGTTCTGTTGAACTTTTTGTGTGACACTTTCTGCTATTAAACTCTCAAAAATTCACCAGATTGGTTTGAAATTATTGTCTTAACAGTGTCCTGGTTTTGGCTGGGGTAGTGCTTATTTTCTTACTAGCTGGTACAGTGTTTTGGGTTCATTATGAGAATAGTGTTGATAACACCCTGATGGATTGGTTGTTGCTGAGTAGTGCTTACCCTAAGTCAAGGATGCTCCGGTTTCCCCTGATCTGCCAGAGAGGAGGTGCACCAGAGGGAGTGCAGAGATGAGGCAGCACAGCTGGGACAGCTGACCTGAACTGGCCAGAGGGATACTCCATACCATTAAGCATCATGACCGGTATATAAACTGGGGGGAATTGTCTGGGAGGAGCCAATTGCTGCTCAGGGATGGGCTGAGCATTGGTCAGTTGGTTATGAGCAGTTGTATAGGGCATCACTTGTTTTTCTTGGATTTTCTTTTTTTTTTTTTTCCATTACAATGAATAGTAGTACTATATTCTACTCTGTTTCCATTATTAAACTGTTCTTAGCTCAACCCACAAGGTGTTTTTTTTCTGATTCCCTTCCCCATCCCACTGGAGGGAGCAGGGAGAATGAGGATGCAGCTGTGTGATACTGAGCTGCTGGATGGGGTTAAACCATGGCAACAGGAATACATTTTTTGGTTCACTTGCCTTCTGGCCTTTTAATCTGTAAAATTCATATTGTTGCAATCATCTGTGGAAATGCAGGCCAAATGTTTGCTTTTATTATTCTGTGCTTTAATTTTGAAAAATCGTGTTCCTATGCTCCCAGGGTTCTGGGATGCAGTGCTTTGAGGCAGGCACAAATGTTTGAGTTCAAATAGTAGCACAGGAGCTGGTAGTGGGCACAGTGCAGTGCGGGCTGGGTGGCTGGCAGAGAAGGCTGCTGGGGTGGGAGGAATCCCTTGTGGCAGCAGCAGTTTGCAAAGAAAGCAGGGGCTGTTCCCTTCTGCAGATTAGTGAAGCTTTCCCCTAGATTATTTGATTACTGGGTCTGGTAGCTTAGAAAGTACTGGAAAACAAATGATTTTAAAACAAAGTAGTTTTTCACTTTGTACACCAAAATATAGATAAAACAAGCGTTTCAAGTAGCAAGTTTGAAAAAGGAGTGTGAATCCCTCCTCATACCAGTTCACTCAAAGGAGCAAATACCAACACTGTTGTCAAAGTTGGATTTAATAACTCACATTAGCTAGAATAGCTGAAAGAAAAAAGGGAAGGTTCTTCAAAACTCTGTATAAGGAGGGATTTGAAGTATAGTCGTTGGGGTGTCTCAGAATAGAGCGAATGTTCTCCCTGTTCCCTGGTGGTGCCTGACTGTTCATGCTACCCTTTTGCTCTTCCTTTCTGCTGCTTCATGCTGTCTTTGTTTTCTTCACGAACACTCAGCAGTAATTCCCCTGATGTTTACACATGACAATCTGAAAGGGAAGAAGCATTTTGGATTATCAAATGGCTTGCATGCACTTTCAGAAATCTTTTTAAAATGAAATGCCACACATTAAGTTGAACTTCAGAAGTTCTATATGCAGTTTAAGAGAATAAACTAAATAGAAGTTGACAAACTTGTTTATGAAAGGAAAACAATAAAAGTACCTTTCATTTTCAGTACTTGACTCCTGAAAACTATAAAAATAGGTTTTATTTTGATATTTTTAGGTTTCTTTGAACATATAAGCATTTGGTTAATCTTACTGGCCTGGAAACAAAATTCTGAATAAGCTTTTAGAAACTGTTTGGCTCAAAATAACTCCTTGCCCATTGCAGGCATGATTTCCTTCTACATCTTCCATGTATATCTCCATCTACGTTTTAAAAAAGCTCTCATAAAGTGCAGTTCAAAAATATTTTAGTGTACAGTGACTTTTTTTCTGACTCTTTCAATGCAAGGGAAGTAAAAAGTCTTAAACATAGAAAATTTTACGTTAAAAAACACTCTTTCCACCCAAAAGAAGCACTTCTTTTCCCCCTGAGGAAAAAGTCTTTGTTGTTCCATGAACAAAAAACTCATTCTGCAAGATAGTGCTTGTTGTGGAGAACTTCTGGGTAACTTGATGGACCTCGTTGTTTTAACAAGTTCCAGTGATGATTTTCTGTTTCATGACTTTTCCTTTGTTTGACTGAATGTGTTGACATGATTTGATGGTCTTGTTGATGTGTGCCTGGACATTCAGAAAGCCAAGATAAATGGGGAAAGGCTTTTTTAAGCAAACAAAGAATTGTATTAGTCATTCATCTGGTCACTGCTTAGCCCTGGTCTGATTTTTCCCTCAGTACATTTGGAGTTAAATGTGAATTTCTTTTCTATTACTGTACTGTAATAAAACTTTAATTCTTCAGGAAGGAGAAATTGGTATCAGCTGTTAGCTGTGTTAGTATGCATTTTGGTTTAGAAAGGAATACATCACCTGGCAGAGCAAAAGGAATTGGGAAAAGTCAGCAGTTTTGGTACTTGTTAGAATTTGACCATCTTCTCTAGCATGACCTTTCCTCAATAAATTTCCACTACACAGTTCCCCACCCTTGTCCTCTCCATTAATTGCACTTTGATTTAAGCGTTTGTCTCATTTGCTGAGACATTTACAGTAAATAAAGGTTAACAGTATAGATTTTTTTTTTGAACAGCAGACTCTAGACATTTAAATGTGTCAGACTTGATGATAAATTGATGTAATCTCTAATAATGACATACTAAGAAGGGCAAGTACCTTTAGAATTTAAAAGGGATCCTGCTCTTACTATTTCTCAAGCAACCCTGCCTGATTTCAGCCTTTAGATTTTGTGTGGCTAGAAGGTATATGCCGACTTAACAATTCAATTAAAGAGGCAAAATAGCTTCCTTGGAAAACAAAGTGGTAACTTAAAGCCCATTTGTTTTTGTTTTCCCTCCTTCAGGTCCGATGATGACAATGCAGATGATAGGAGTTCCAGGGTGACCAGACTTTGCACTTACTTTCAGCAGAAATACAAGCACCTCTGCCGCCTGGAGCGGGCAGAATCCCGTCAGAAGAAATGCCGGCATTCGCTCCGGAAAGCCTTGCTGCAGGCGGCCAGCAGAGAGCCGGAGCGTGCTGGGCAGCTCATACAAGAATTGCGAAGAGCTACGTGTGCTTGTACCAGGTTAGACTCCCCCCTGTGACTGCAGGAACCTGGGGTCGGGACAGGGTGGAGATGGGCTGAGCATCCAGCAGCTGAAATGCTGAACTCTGAAACTGGTAGTCATGCACATGGCAGAAAAACCATGATACATGATTGCCTGTCAACGGAGTAAAATAAACGTGGCATACAGTTTTCCATGAAGACAGACCTTCTCCAGCTTCATGTTTTGAAATATGGATTGTTTGTTCAGCACTATCTGGGCCCGATTTCTTAAATGTCACAAAAGAAGTTAGTGGCCCGCTAAAATTTATTCTCTTTAATTAATCTATGTGCTTTGGCCTCCTTCAAATATCTGATACTTTACTATGCCCAGTTTTGAAGGTGTGCAGTCTGGTCTGTAGTTCACTGCTTCAATTCAAATTTCATGTTTCAGAGAGCTTTTTTTTAAAAGTTTGTACCTCCTCTTAATTATCTTCCCAGCAAATCAAATTTAAGCTCATGATTTTTGTTAGATTTAACTCAATCTAACATTAAATGAGACTTGGCAACAAAATAAATATCTTCTAACAACTCTGAAGGTTACCTTCTGTGGGAATTCTTTCTAGATAATGTCAACATCCCTCCAGCTCTCGGCATATGGAGAGTTGATTGATTCATATTTTTGCAGGAACAGACTAAGTCTGAACCTTGGTGTTACGTTTAGGGTATCAGCAGCATCCTTTTCTGTTGTGGTTTTGCTTTACAGCATGTGCAACATAGACAGATAAGTGGATAAAATATGAGTTGCAGGCTGGAGCAAGGTCCTGAGAGTATATTCTGGTTAATGGGATGCTTTTGTTCCTGGACAGTGGGCTGTGGTTCATGATAGTTGGAAGGTTTATTGTTGGGGAGGTGAAGTGATGCTGAAGAGCTGCTCAGAGGTGTAACATAGAAGTCCATTACTAGTTTACAGAGCTGTGGAAATTTCTCCAAATTTAAACTACAACAACATGTTGCCAGAACTGGCAAGCTCTTGCTGGTTTTTTTCCCCATTATTTTTGCCTTTTATTACACCAAATAAAGCTTGTGTTGTTTTGGGTACACCAGTAAAGCTAGATGTGCCTGTCATCACTGCTCTGGTTAATTTAAGTAACTGCAGAGTCTTTTCAGGTACAAAATTTTTCACAGGAGTAATACTGCTAGCTAAAACTTTACTCAGTCAAGTGCAGTTGATGACAGAAATGGCTGAAGGAAAACAGTCAGGCTACAGACAGCTTTTTGTCAACCTAGAAAACAACGTGTGCAGAGGTGAAAGTCAGCCCTGGAATCGCCAGCTTTCTCTCCATGAAGGTGACACATGCCTCGAGAGCAGGCTAACACCACGCGAGCTGTGTAATGCTTGCGGTGCTCGCCCACACTGCTGTCTGGTTGCCTGCTTGCAGCTCAGGCTCAAAGCATAGAGGCTGTGCTGAGGGAGCACCCAGCTCCGGGCACCTGCTGGTGGATTGGGCTGTAGCACGTTGATGGAGAGCTTTTAGCCATGTTGAGCACGCTCAGGCTCTGCCACTCCAGAGCTCAGTCTAAGTTTGTCTGAGAACATGCTTGCATGTAAGCTCTGGGGATGCTCGGCATGTTTTGATTTATGAACAGGCTTGGAAGTGCACTCGACTGCCCCTGTTAGGCATACCCAATACATTGTATTCTAAAGATTGACCTCATTTTGAGGGTCACTTGTGTTGATACTCAACTACTGCTGCCCTTGGCTCTGTTGCAAGGTGTTGTAATATTTACATGGTAGCAGCACACGGCACCTCTCGTTAGGATTAAGGCCCTGTGAAACAAACCACCTTGTTACTGCAGTCTCACCTTCACCTGTCATTGACATCTACTCTGTGTCCCTGTGTAGAGTCTGGTAGTAGTGTGCACCCTATCTGGATCATGACACACACGTGTGTTACAACTTTTCATCCTACTGTGTGACATCCAGTGCAATAATTGTTTTAAGTGACCACCTGAGACTGGGGATTTGTCTCTAAACTCCTTTTGCTTTCTTTTCAGCACAAGCCAAGTGAGGCAGAGAGATGAAGAACCAACAACCTGTAGTGGGACTTCAAAGGGAGAGCAGTGCACTAACAAGGCCCTTCCATTCACCAGGCACTGTTTTCAGCGTATCCTCTTAATTCTTTTTGGCACTTGCATTCAGGCGTGGGAGTTCTGTTTTAGGGGTTTTTTGTTTGCTTGTTAGATTTTTGCATGGACAAATAAGTTTTCACAAAAAAATGCCTACTTGTTAGCATGTCATCGCCTACTTTGCTTTTAATTTGTCTGTAGACAGTAGAGAGAAGTAGTTTGCCACTGGTATCTATTATAGTGACATTTTACTTCGTAGGCTGTATTTGGTGGGTGCAAGAAACCTTCACAAAAACAATCATCTTTCACGATGACTTGGTACAAACCATGTGGCTTTCAGCTTCTTGGCTTTCATGCAGTTCTTGGTAGGTTCCAATAGACCATCTTCCCATGACAGTTGTATTGGAACAGATTTTTATACATAATGTAAAAAGATGACTTACAGTGATTAGAAAGATGGAAATCATACTTTGCATTGTTTAAAGCAGCAGAATAGAAGGGGTCACAGAACCTCAGAAGGGGTCACAGAACCTCATAGTCTAGATGAGGAAGGATTTCCAGTGCTTGGAATTTGAAGCAAAGCTTGAAAAGGATGTTAAGAGTCAATGGATAAAGATCACAGAAAGAAGAGAGCACATTAGAAGTGAGGTTTGGTTCTGAAGACTATAAACCGGCAGACTTATGACCTGTAATACTTAAAAGTTCTTCAGACTTTGCCTTTTTTTGTTTTAGCTGAAGAATTATTGGTGCTTTTTTTGAAGTGACTTCTTTTGTTGGACCTCTGGTTTGGGTATTTTAAGTGACTGGTGCTGATCTGTTTCGGTTACTATCAGACTTCAGCAACTTTTCAATCTTTTTGTTTTGCCATTGCCTTGTTTTTCTTGGTTGACATTTTTCAGGCCCTTTAAAAGTGGTCTGCAGAGCAGTTCAAAACCCCTCTATGAGAGAGCACCATGGTGTGCAGTTGTGTTTGGGATTTGCCTCATGATTCTGGTGATTTTATTTTTTTATTTCTTTAAGTGGTCTTGCTTGTTGGTGTATGTAGAGCAGAGTAGTCAAGAGTAATGATTTTGCATTTATGCCCATTTTCACTCTCTGACTTTTCTTGTCAGTGGAAACAGTCTCTCCTAAGATGAACAGGCTTTTGGTTCTGACCCATCCATCCAAGTCTGCTATCTGGACTGTTCTGCAGGTTTTTTATTTTCTTTGTCCTTTTTATTTTTGTGTATGTTTTAACATTTTATGAACATACATAGTGGTGTTGAAGTCTGAGAACTGTTCAAGATTGAAGGAGTGCTTCTAATGTTTGAAGAAAACACAATGAAATATCTGTTTGATTTACTGTAAGTCTGGAAACATTTTCCCTCCTGCAAGGGATTTTTCTGAAGGAAATCTCAGCAAGCTTACGTTTGGATTTATTTGACCTTTATGTCTGATTGCACATCTTTTTTTTCAGAGGAGCAGGAAGGATCTTGAAACTTTTTTTTGTGCTCTAAAGATAAATGCCAAGAATGTACCTTAAAAGATTGAATTAAGAAAAACTCTTTCTTTAATGTTTCAGTATGGATTGTCATTAGTCTGTAACGAAATAGTCCTGTTGACTACACTGTTCCAACTGCTACTATTGATCTATTGATTAAGACTCCAGGAAAAGGCTTCTTTTTGCTAAGAACTCATTAGTGAAATGGCTGCTTTTATAAAACTATCTCAGTATATAATAAAATCATTAGAGATTCTGCATGAATGCAGTTTTTTCACTTTAAAAGTTGGGTTTGAGCCTTACCTAGCTTTGAACTTGAATAGCAAAGTTAAGGTACTCATTAAAAATAGTATCTGTGGACAGATAGAGTTGAAGGCTCTGATCTTTATCAGATTGATAAATCAAAGGGCGTTCCTCCATCGTTGTCTTGTGTTATTCCTGATGCAGAAATGCACAGATATCTTATTGAACCGTTCTCAGCAGCTCTTCTCAAGTTGCACAGCCAAGTTTGCAGATGGTCAACAGTGCTCTGTGCCAGTTTTTGACATTACACATCAGACACCTCTGTGCGAAGAACATGCCAAAAAAATGGTAAGTATTAAGCTAAAACTGTATTTATTTGTGTATTGAGATGATCAGGAGTTTTAACCCCAGTTTTTCTATGAGCTCTTCCTTGATGACTAGCAAGATTATGAAATTAAGAGCTCTTTTCCTATGATTTTTCTGAAAAGGGTAAAACATGCCAGTGTTCCCAGTTAGTAGAAAGTATGTGGTAAAAATATTTTACATAGTTTTGAGGATATAAAAAAGTGTGTATGAGAATATCCATTACTGGAAAAAAATTGATACTTCTCTTGAGTTGAGAGATGGAGGATCATCATGAGATCCTGTGATCATTTTATTGAGGCTCTCTCTTCCTGATCCTTGGTTCTGAATAGTATGAGTGTGGTAATTAGAAGACTGCAGCTTAAGCAGTCTCAATACATGGGACCCAAAATATTTTCTAGAGGAAATGTAGATAGCAATTACAAGCATGCAAATAATGGTTTTGCTACTTTATTTGCCTTTTAGTAACTATTAGAATTTATCTTTAATCTCCTTCGGGGATCTGTGGACCCCAGAAGGAAAGCAGTGACCTACCTCAAGTTGAGAGAATGCAGAAATTAATTTGATGTCCTCTGCTTTACTTTTATGCCTCCTATCTTCCAGAACAAAACTTTGAGGATAATTCACAAACCCACTTCTGTCTTGTCCCTCCCTCAAGGTGTCTTGTCTCGCCTTCAGTTAGGTGTAAAACTGCCTTTTATTGTTGTTATGTTGTTAAGTTATTATATTGTTTTGTTACTGCTTTTGTCCAGCCTCTCCAGTAATTGTGAATTACAGAGTTTTTTGGATTAAAATGTGAGGGCTTGTGCTACACGGATGTGTATGGGATTTTCCCCTCTTCTATGCAATCTTCAGTGTCTCTCTCAGGGTTTACTTCTGTAGCAAATAAAATTCTCTGCCATTCCCAGTATTTTGGCAACTGAAGACTGATGATGGTTTGATTTATTTTTTAATTGGTCAGTGATTGCTGTTCAGAAGCAATAAGGCCATAGTTGTTTACCCATACCCTTACCCTAGTCCAACAGTATTAATCCCATTTCCTCAGTGCTGTCCCTCTGTTATGGCACTGGGCACTTGTAGATTCTGGCTTCAGCTGCTGCAGGCTATCCACATTCACACCCCCTCACAACAGTGTTTTGTCTTTAATACTTACAAGAGTGCTGCTAAAGGTTAAGTTTTGCACTGATTCCGTTAGGGTTTGCTATGATAATTTTCAAAGTGATACTGCACGTGTGATAAATCTCCTGTTTAGCTTACCTCATTACCTACCTGGTCTATGTTATTTTTGCCATTGGGATCAATGAGGAAGGAAACAGCTCAATTTTTATAACTGTGCCTGGATGTAAGTTAACAGTCTCTCTTGCATTACATGTGAATGTCTGTGGAATGACCTGGGTGAAAAAAGTAAGGAGAGTAATACTTGTTCTCAATATGCTCCCATTGCTATTGTTTTGCTCCCAAAGGATAATTTCTTGAGAGGAGACAGCTCCCGTAAAGTTCAGCACCAGCAGCAGAGGAAACCCAGGAAAAAAACAAAGCCGCCTGCACTTACCAAAAAACACAAGAAGAAGAGAAGACGAGGCCCACGCCGGCCCCAGAAACCCATTCCTCCTGCGGTGCCCCAAGGGAACCTCACCATGCCTGCCAGTGTCTCACTGCCAGTAGAGATACCCCACATACGGTCAGTGGTAGCCCTGCCCCAGTTTCCCACTGCTGGTTTGAGGGTTGTCAATGAGCACTGGAGAAAGGTGTGATTTTGCTGTGCTGATCAGCATCTGGAGCGGGGTTAGAAAGTCCATCTTCATGGGACTGTTGAAAAAAAACTCTAGAGCGGGTCATTTTGGATTTGAGCCACGATTGGGTTTGATGGATGAAATATCTTGCTCCTGATGTTGCATCTTATTTAATGAGTAGGCTGAGCGTAAGCTTCCTGAGGAAACTTCCTAAAAGCACCTCTTTCCTAGATGATGGGGAAAAAAAGGTGTGGGGGAAAAATCTGTTCTAGATGGATATGCATTTGTAGATGTCCTTTGGAGGAACCAGAGTTGAGCGTGAGGGACTAATGTTTCTTTCTGTTCAGGAGCCCCTCCACACCAGAACTGAGTGCTGATGAGCTGCCTGATGATATCGCCAATGAAATTACAGACATTCCACATGATTTGGAATTGAATCAGGAGGACTTTTCTGATGTCCTGCCACGGCTGCCCGATGACTTGCAAGATTTTGATTTCTTTGAAGGTACCATTTTATTTTATGCTAGCATGAACACAGTCAGTGAACTGAAGACATTAGTGTTTCTAAACTGCATTTTGAGGGGTTGCTTGCTTTCTCACAGTGGTAATAAATTCTAGAGAAGGAAGTGTGCATTTGCTCTATTGTTTGTGAGCTTTGAAGTAAAGCAGACATTAAGAAGGCTGTGTGTAGTTCTCTGCTTGCTTATACAATTACTGCTCTGAAAATCCTAATTGGTTTAGTATTTTAATAATTCATTTTATGTTTTTACTGCCTGTCAGTGTTCCAGTTTAATCAAGAGTATTCACAGTAATGGCATCTTTCTGCCATTGAGTGGGGCTGGAATCACAGTCAATATTGGCCTTTGATAAAAAGAGAGTGAGAATAAAATTTTTAAATATGTTTTTGAAACTAGCTTTTTATCAGAACTGTGCCTGAATTTTTGCATTCTAAAGCTCAGTACCTATCACATATAACAAAGAAAATAGAACAGACTGGAGTTGGGTACTTGATTTCTTTGGTCATTTTCTGATATAACATGACATCAGACTCTGTTTGCATTGAAATTAACTTAAATGATACTGTCTGTGTAAATTTTAGGTCCAGGCTGTAATGTGATAAGTAGAAGAGGGTCTGTGGACTATTTGTGTTATTGCAGCATTGAAGAAAATCTTAAGTGTTTTTGCTTTAGGTCTAGTAAGTTTACGAGGTATCTCCCATTGTAGTATACGGAAAAGGAGGGTGGAGAGGGGAATTCTACTGAAGAGGAAGGTGTAATTTCTTGGTTTTCTTACTTTGCTTACTTAGTGAACACTGATGAATGATACTTTCTGTGTACTGCAAGCCATCCTGAGAGGTTATCATACACCACAGCTCTGTAACTGAACTGTCCTTACCTCTGCATCCTTAGAGTGCCCTGCCAGGCTCTCCTGAGAGGACCGTGCTAACTTCTGGTCTCCCTGTTTCTACAGGAAAAAATGGAGATCTCCTTCCGACTACAGAAGAGGCTGAAGAACTGGAACGGGCCCTACAGGCTGTAACGTCTCTTGAGTGCCTGAGTACCATTGGAGTACTTACACAGACAGATGGTGTGCCAGTTCAGGAGCTGTCAGATAGAGCGATAGGGGTGTTCTCTACAGGTGCTGGAGCTCCGGGAATGCAGTCCTTGAGTCGAGAGGTTAACACGGATCTGGGGGAGCTGTTGAATGGGCGTATAGTACATGATAATTTCTCCGGTCTGGAGCTGGATGAGAACTTGCTCCGTTCTGCTACCTTGTCCAACCCACCTACGCCCCTGGCAGGGCAGATCCAGGGGCAGTTCTCAGCCCCAGCCAACGTTGGCCTTACTTCTGCCACTCTGATAAGCCAGAGCAGCCTTGGGGAGAGAGCCTTCCCGGGACAGTTTCATGGACTTCATGATGGCAGCCATGCCTCCCAGAGGCCCCACCCTGCCCAGCTGCTGAGCAAGGCAGATGACCTGATCACCTCACGACAGCAATACAGCAGTGACCATTCACACTCCTCACCCCATGGAAGCCATTATGATAGTGAGCATGTGCCGTCTCCCTACAGTGACCATATCACATCCCCTCACACCACATCCTTCTCTGGTGATAACTTGGCAGCTACCTTCTCAGCAGAGATGCCCATGATGGCACAGCACTTGCTCCCAACTCAGCTGGATGTGCCACTTAGCGGGGTGGTCAACCCCAGAACTCACTGGGGAAATCTTCCTGTCAATCTTGGGGACCCCTCTCCATTTAGCAACCTTCTTGGTGCAGATGGACACCTCCTGTCCACCTCCCTGTCCACACCACCTACCACCTCGCACTCAGAGACCACACAGCCTGCCTTCGCCACTGTGACCCCCAACAGCTCCAGTGTGCTTCCGGGGTTACCGCAGACCAGTTTTAGTGGCATGGGCCCTGCCTCCGCTGAACTCATGGGCTCCACCTCCCCTAAGCAACAGCTCCCTCAGTTCAGCGCAGCCTTCGGGCACCAGCTGAGCTCCCACAGTGGCATTCCCAAGGACCTGCAGCCCAGCCACAGCTCCATAGCTCCTCCCACGGGCTTCGCAGTGACCGGTGCCACCGCTACCAGTACCAATAATGCATCCGCGCCCTTCACCACCTCCAACTGAGCTTGTCTGCCTGGCTCCATGCAGGTAGATGGGGGACCTGTATTCTCTATCTTTCCTTTTTTCCTTTTTTTTTTTTTATTTTTTCTGTCCTCTCTTCCCTTTTTGTAAAGAGGGGGTTAAGAAGCAAACCCCTGCTTCAGTACTGACCAGGGTTAGCCCTCTGTGAACCTTGCTGTAGCGTTCACATGTGCTTGTTATGCACTGGTGCTCATTTATTGCAGGCAGGTTCACTGTTCCCCAACAATTCCTTAAGGATACAGCACAGTTATTGGATATAATTGATCTTAGCAGTAAGACCTAGAAATGGGAAGATACCTCAGACCACTGATGCATGTTACTGTTCCCTAGGTTTTGGATCAGTGCTTGCCATCCCATTAGCAGCTGGTAGAAAGTTTTCCAGTGGGCAGAAGTCTCTTGATTTATTTATTTTATTTTTAATTTACTTTTTTTCCAAAGGTAGCATCTGGCATGGAAAACTTGGCTGCACACATTGATTTGAGAATGGTGCGCTGAAGTCCTAAATCAAGATCATGGTTCAAGGATGAGTTTGGCAGTTTCTTAAAATAGTCTCTTGACCTCCTCTGTGTGCGTGTGTATGTTTGGGGTGCAGGGAGCAGCAATTCCTTTTCTTCTTTTGGTGAAGAAATGGGAGTTGTCCCCTTTCAGAACTGGTCACTGTTCTTAATGCATGCTGATTTTTGGGTTTTCTTATTATCATGACTTGTAATTTGCTGAGTAGCAAAGGCATCAGTTGACTGGTTGCCCATAAATTTGAAGGCTGATACGAAGTTAGCCCAGAGAAAAAAAAAGAAAGAGAAAGAGGATTGAACTAGATCATGGATTTGTGAAAATTCCTGTGCAGAAGTTCCCTTCCTTGCTGAATTACTGTGGCCTTGTAGCTTTGATGATTTGCCTTTTCAAGTGTGTCTTTGTCCAGAACTCTATGCCTGACAGGCTGACAGGTATTTCCCAGACGAAACCAGAAGAATTTGGTTGGTATGCTGCCCATCCACACAAGTCTAGGTCAGACCCTTTGTAAGTTTCAAATGGACGGATTTCTCAAAATATGTCTAGCTAGTGAGACTTTCTTGGATAGTTTTTAATCCCCTGAGAGCCATGTAGTTTTTTTTGACACATGTAGGTTTTGGTGCTCTGTTTGGGAAGCTGAATATATGTAGGGAACTAGCAGGTACCTATCAGCAGTCATGGCTAACCAAAAGAGAAATCACTAAAGCAAAATAGGCAAGAATTCCTTCTGTCTGCAGGATGGTTTTGTTTGTACTGATCATCTGCTAAAGACAGTATTCAGACTCTGTGGTAGTAATTTCAGTTCCTGAAGAAAGAAGTCAGCTAGGGTTTAGATGCTTTTATTTTTATTTTTTAATTTTACCTTTTTAAACCAAGATATAGCAGCAGCAGAAATTCTGAGGTGTTTATTTGCATCTCCTTATTAAGAAGGAAAAAAAGGAATTTGCTTGTGACTCTATAGGACTCAAACTTGCTACTGTACTCTGACTGTATAAGTAGCTCTTATTTAACAAGTCTCTGCTCTTCTTGGTTTGTTTCTGAGATGCAGATGAGAGAAAAGAGAAAATTCTTCATTTTGGTCCTTTAATGTATAAAACGGATTTCCTTTTCCCTTACAGTAAAAAGTCCTACCTGCGTGTATTCTAGTCTATTTCAGGAAATGAAGAGATAACCAAGCATATGTAATAAGGAGGCCTAATAAATCAGTAAAGGATCATTGAATGAAATTTAGTTGCTATGGAAATTCATTTTGTTAGCAGTCAGGCACACACCAAAATTTCTGACCCAAACGTCTCCTTTCATCTTCCTAAGGAATAGAATTTAAATGGGATAGGTCTTGTGTCTTACTGTTCTACCAATCGTACCATCCCTCTTTTCTTGGAAGATCTGTCCTATTTAAATATAAAAGATTATGGATGATGCATATGTCCTTTTCTGAAATTGCAAGTGTATGTGGGTGGAGGAAACAAAAATTATTTTCATGCTTCTGTTGTTATGAAGTCATTACTTCGTACTTGGTAAAATAGATCTTACTAATATAAGCCGAATATTTTAAAGTGGTGATTTAAATATGTTTGTAACATTTAAATGTTTTTAAATCACATAAAAAGTTTAATTGAAGCCTATGAAATCCTGCTTGTGATTGTCCTGCTGATTGAGGAATGCCCAGTGGTATTGTGAATGAGGCAAATCTGACAAGGCTTTTATTTATTTTTGTATTAATGTTACCCATACTTTGTTGAGGAGACAACTGTTTGATTTGCAGATTATTTTTGTTGTGTCCATGTACGTTATTCAATGTGTTCAGATGACTGACTGAAAAAGAGTGGAGAACTAGTATACCAAATAGTTAATTCTTTAATCTGTTGGCGCATTTACGTAATTTTAGAGGGCGTTAATTTCTCTAAATTTTGTTTCAGGACTTTGGTCTTGAAATGGTTCTTGTGCCCATCAAACTTTAAATGAAGCTGCAGCTACTGCAGAGTATATTTGTCCCACATCACATTTCCCTTTCTTAGCAAATGCTGGGGGGGAAGGGAGGAGAGAAACTGAGAGCAAAGTTTTGCTTGGTCTCACTGGTACAAATTACAGAGGAGCATTTTGGTCTCAGATCACCGTGAGTTTGTACTGATTTAACTCAGAACAGAACCCAGCTCCTAATCTGTGTGTTGATCTAGACAGGGAATTTCAAAAGCCATCAGAGGTATGCAGGTCCTTAATTCCCATTTGAAATCAATGGCTTTTATGCACCTGCATTTATTTAAAGTAGTCTAGGATATCAACTCTCTTCCCCCACTTAGATTTCCATTTTTATGTATCCTTTGGTGACTCTTCCCAGAAAAGTGACTGCATAACATTTTTCAGTGAGCAAACTAAGTTTGCAATAAAGCTGCACTTTTAAAATTGAACTTCAGTCTGTATACCTTTGAAATAGGAATCCCTCTTCCTGTTTGACACAGTGGTCTGAAATGGGCCACCACTCTTGCCTTTTCCTGGTTCACCTCTCATTTTTTCACTGCCACCAAGGTCATGGTTACAGCCTACCAAGCAGTTACGGGTCTTGATCTTAGCTTTACAAGGTGGATCATTCCAGGTGGGCTTCTACACCCAGTTGTCTTCAGAGCATCAGTGTCTTGCTGTTGGATGCAAGAGATCCAATTGAGAGGTGTGTGCAGTCAGAGATGTTTCACACCTCTTCCTCTGGGAAATAGTGCAGGTCTGGTTAAGGTAGTTCTCCAGGCTGTTCTTTATGTGTTTCCTGAGTAGAATCCATGCTCCCTCATAAAGGCTTTTGAGTATCAGCTCTTACAGCAATTAACACTCTCATCACCCTTTCACCAAAGAGCCAGTGTAGCAATTTCAGTTCATTGATTCAAGATGCTTAATACCTGTTGTGCCCTTTACATGTTAACAAATGGAGTAAAGCTAGTTGAACCTAAAGGTTAATTTCTTTACATAATATTTGAGTAATAAAGAACTGAAAAAATTAGACATAGAATATCAGCAACATCATTTTTTTCAATAATGGCACCTCAGTCTTTTTACAAAAGTACTTAACACAAGATGAGTTTTGACAGTGTATAGAGGCTTATCAGGAACAGCTCCATGCTGGCCTGATGTCTAAGGCATTCTTTAACATGTGATTTGACATTTGCTTTCACCTAGGAAGACTTTACTCCAACTTTGAGGGGAGCCATATATGTCTAGATAGCTCATAGCTGATTTGATCTTTGCCCTCCTAATTATTAAACAAAAAGATATGTGTGATGCAAGAAGGTGGACAATATGCATCATTATTCTCCTCCTGCCTTCCAATTCCTCCAGGAACTTGCTTAGATCCATTCTTGTTAGTAGCATGGTTCTCCCTATGGTTGAGCACAAAGGTTTTAAATTGATTATGCTGAGAGGTAGCGCAGTTGCAGATCTGCCTCAGGCACTGTGGAGCAGATGGCAAGAGCTAGATTTCCCACTGAAAATGGGGATTTGCAGTTTTCATTTGGAAAGCCCTGAGAAACTTATCACCTGCTAGGCAAAAAGCAGCAAAAAAATTGTCAAAGGAGAGTTGTACCTCATAGCAAAGACTAGCCAAGGGAAGTGGCTTTTTAATTTTTTTTTAAGAGGAAGATGAGTATTGAAGAACTGAGAAATTCTGTTGTGAGCTATTAGGCACAGAGTGATGCCACTGGCTTTAGGATTATGGCCAAGACAAAAGGCCTGGGATTGGACCTGCAAAGAAGTAGCCAAATTCAGTTTGAAGCATTATTTTGCTGTAACAACATCTAAATACATTCTGGGATTGAATCTGCTTGCCAGGAGAGTCCTACAAAGGTGTACAAAAAACAGTGAATAGGTGTCTTCCCTGAGAAGCTGGCCGTGGTGGCCACCTACTCTGCTTCTGAACTCCAGCTGCTCCCTGAGCTCCTGCAGCCTCCTTGCTGCTGCATTTCCCTGTAGGCATTGGCAGCCTCCAAGGGTATTTCTCCCTGTCTTTGTGCTGCAATGAGCTAAATCCACTTGTGATTTCTCCAGCAGTACAAGCCTTCAGGCAGAGAGGAGAGAAAAATTTTTAGACGATCCAGCTCTCTGCAGTTGAACCTTTCAAGATTTGCAGGGTGCAGAGGTGGTGGCAGGAGGTACTTTCAGCAGACAAACGAGAGAAAACTTTCTTGCAGTGATTTTCTGCAGTGTGGGTGTCTGGGCAGCTTCCCTGGTGGAATTGCTGGGTTTTTGCTTTTGTCTTTTTACATGTGAAGGAGTCTCCTGTGCAGACCTGTTGCAAGATGCAGTGGTGGGAGAAATAGTAACTGGAGGAATTCTTTTGGGCTGACGTGTTGACCAGATCTTTAGGTCTTTTTCATCTTCTGATAACAAGGTCTTTCTGATCTTTGGGTAACATTTAATGATGGGGATTTGTGGGCCACTTCTCGTACCTCCTTTATTTCCTTCCACTCTACATTCTTCATCGTTCTTGCTTCTGTTTTCCCATTCTCAGATGCTTCTGCAGTGTAACTAAAGCCAACCGGTAAGTCATCCATAGTTCTGAGTGAATCTGACTGTAAAATGAAAAGGAGAGATTCCTGCAATTCATAACATGCATTTTGGATGCTAGAGTGACAGTACAATAGATCAAAGTATTTCTCAGATCAGTGAGTAAGGAGATGTTTCACAGCACACTAATATGTCATGAACTAGATGCTAAGGGTACAACATTGATCATGGGAGCACACACTCTAGCAGTGAATATACAGATATTTTTAGCAGGAGATTACCTTCTCAGAAGTTCCTTTTCTTTTGAAAAGAGCGTCAGTAGAAAGGCACAAAGAAAAATTTTAATTATTCTTTCTTAATACGCACAAGCCCAAATAAAAGTAAGGATGGTTGGTGAAAAAATCTATATTTCTGTTTACTAAACTTAAATATAGACTTTAGGAGAGGTCTGGTCATAAGACACCGTAGCTTTATCAGGTAAAGTTTGGGTCTTGTCTTTAAAACTAGACAAAAACACTGTTGTTGGGAAAAAAAGGTTTGGTGGAGGGGAAGGAATTAGAAAAGATGCATCCTAGAACAATTTTCTCACTCATGTCTTCGGCCTCTTTAAAAAAAAACAAAACAAAAAAACCCCAAAACACAGTAGTGACTATTTTGGGAACTTTTCCCTTTGCTTTTCTCATGGTTGTTGAGTTATTTGCTTTCTCCTGTTTCACTCTGCATTCACATATTCCTTCTCTAGCTACTATGGAATAAGTTAACGTAGTAGAAGCATGAAAGGAGAAACTAGGCACGTCTGTAGGTTGACAGCAATCACTGGAGAAGGCTTTCTTTATATGTCTCCTTGAAGTAAATGTTGGCACCTTTTCAGTCTACTCTAGGTCGTAGAATTCGGTTTGAAAGTGAATAGGTTGAAATTTGGGCTTTTGACCATAAAACTGTATTTACTTGCCGTAGGAAAAAAGTGTTCTTCATACTCTTCCCCTTGCCAGCCCCAAAACACACACACAGTGAGATGTCCAGAGTACCTGCGTGTCGACCACATAGGCATGTTGAACTTGGTCCAGTAATGCTAATGTTTAACCTGCTTTCTGTCGTTGTCAGCTGGTGCCCACGGAGATGAACTCTGGATAGGTAACGTTCCCAGATATCCTCTGGAAAACTTTAACTTTGGTGCAGATTGCTCTGATGTAGCTAACTGCGATGGCGTTGGCTTCTACCTTGGAGTGGACTGATTTACCCTGAAATGACTCTCTAACCTGCGTCTTAAACAGTGTAGATGGTTCTGGTGCAAATAGATTCATTCTGAAGTGATGGACATTTTGATTCTCATGCAAAATAGCTACATCCTATCAAGAAGGGGTTGAACCAGTTTCTCTGAACAGTGATGACTTTCACTGTACAGTTTTGGGTATGTCTCAGGGATTCCTTGTGGAAATAAGGGCAGTTAACAAAAAAAACAAAAAAAAAAAAAAAAGGAAAAAAAAAAGAAAAAAGGAAAAAAGGAAAAAAAGTAAATAATTTTAAAAGTAAATAATAATTTAAGGTAGAGCGTCACCTAAGTGAGAGCACAAGAAGGAGAAATCTTTGTTCAGTTTTATAGTCAACGATGTCTGGCTTACGGACTCTTTCTCTTCTCGGGGCTCTCATCTCAAGTTCAACATACAGAATCTTTTTCATCACGCTCAGCTTTAAACTTTTTATTTAAAGATACCCTTCCCCAATGAGCTTTCAGAATACTTATTGTAGATTTTAAGAGAAATGGTATATTAATTTATGCTATTAACATCACCTCATAAATTATAAGTTTTATACTAAAGCTGTATTGAGTGTAATGAATTATGTTGCATATGTGTTTTTAATAGCTATAAAATTATATACAAGCTTTTTTGGAAAAACAAACTAGTGAAGCACCTTTTTACACTGGATCTTTGCCGTGTCAAGGTGTACAGCTATTCTTTGCTACCTTGCAGATATCTATATCTATATATAGATATATATATAAATAAAATAAAATGGTATCCTGTATCAAGTATAGAACTCTTTTTAACCCTTATATTACTGTTCCTATAACTCTTTTTAAATTTTGAGTGTTACATTCTGCAATAATTTATCCGTGGTTTGTACCTATGATTAGAAATTTAGTTACAGGGTAAATAGATCAGATTTTAAAAATCCAACTACTGTAGCTGGAAGTTGTGAACCAAGTTTGTAAGATCTTTTTCTTTTTTTAATGTATTTATTTCCAGTTAGCTCTGTGAGTTGGAATTTGAAAAGTTGGAACATTAGGAATCTACAGTGTCTTATTCAGGAATTTTCTCCCTCCTTTCCTCACAAAGGAATTCCCACTGTGACTTATAAATAGAATTAGACTGCTTGTGTGCATGTATGTATTATATATACACACAAAAAATATGCATTGGGGGGGATGTATGTGCGATACGAATGTGTATATTGTATGTAGGTCATAGTTTTGTAAAGAGAAAAGTAGTCGAGAGGTGATGGAATGTATTGTAGAAATGTGATTATTTAGTAGGGGGTTGTTATGTTCTCACTGTTGTATAAATAACTGAAACTCTCTACTATATAATCTTCTGTTATAAGGCTAACTCTGATATCATGTCAATTTTACTGTTTTTCAAATGAGTTGCATTGAGCCCTGTTTAAAATGCCATGAAAATACCAAGCTCCCAAAGACAGCCTTTAAATAAAACAAATAGAGGAGGAGGACTGATGGGAAAAAGGAGTTTTTCAGGAGAAACTGAATGGGAAGGTTTTCATTTGGTGGGATGGGGAGGCATGAGAATTGCTGTATCTTGGCAAATTAATACCCAAATCTCCGGTGGTCTGACTTGGAAAATGTTGTCAATCAGTCTACTTGTGTTTTCTAATTAGGTTGTAAGGAGCACTGTTTGTGGAGTGGTCTCCATTTCATAAAAAGGTCTTGTCTTCAAAGTAGATTTTTTTCCTTTCATGAGGATCTTTGTGTATATTCATTTTGCCCCAAAATTGCTGTTTTGGGCTTGCAGAACAAAATACCTGTTAAATCCAGGGAGTTTCACTTGTGCTGTGAAATTCTGAATTTGATTGTGGCCAGTTACCTGTTTTTTCATAACTGGAGAAGGAAGATTTCTTTATGGGGGTTCTCACTTGAAATTGTGAGAAATCAGAAACATTCCTACAGATTGGCTTACTCTTCATACTATTCTGTTTAGGCTGGGAAAAGTAATCTAATTGTTACTTATTCATACAGTATCACTTCTAATTATGATGACCCTGGTGACTTTAAAAACCTGTTTAGAAAAAACAGAGCTTCCAGTATTGCACAGAAATTAGAATTTTTTTTTCAATTTTATTTTATATCCCCCTTCCCTATCATTATGTTGATACCCCCCCAGGCATCCCTTCCCCTTTCCTTCTCGCCACAATTTGTTTCTGGCACATATGCATACAGGCAAAAGGGCAGGGAGGTGGAAGTTGTCAGAGGCCTTTCCTTCTGCTTGTTTGGTGGTAATGCGAATTAGGAACGTAAATCTTTATGCCTTTGTGGGGAAGAATTGACCCACTTTTGTGTATACCTGTACAGAGAGATATATCCTGTATATCAGACAATGGTAGCACTTTGCTGAATGTGGACTTGCCCTCATGATGTACCATAAATACATATGAATGCAATCAGTCTATGTATATGTGCATACAGATGTATAGATGGAATATACATTGTATCACACACATGTACTTTAGCTGTAACATGAGTCAGTGTGTGAGCTAAAGAGAGGGACTATCCACCTAACGTGTAACAGGTAAGCATTTGTGCCAGACAAGCCTTTTTTTAATTCTTCTGAGGGACCTGGATGACTCAGTGACTGATCTGATCTTGGTCACCATTGGTTTGTGTTACCTCGGCCCTCACAGTGGAGTTTCCTTGGTACATCTCTGCCTTTGTTTAAGACTCGTTGAGGCCTCTTGCAATGCCAACCTCTTCTGTTCTCTGCTCCATTGCCTCCATTCCAGCTCCTCCTTGTCCCTGCATCTCTACAGTTTTTCTTGCTAGCAGCAATCAGCTTTAATGGCCCAATCCAGCTCTGCTTATGCATTAGGGAAATTCTCTTGGTGACTGTAGTGGCAGCTGAATTGGGCCCTGAGCACCTGCTTGAACTTATGCAAAATTTCCCAGCTATTCAGTTGTGCTTCAGTATGACTGCGATTGATTTGCAGATGAATACAAACTTTTCATAGAACATGATGCAAAGCTCCCTAGCATATTAAAAGGTTAACTCACCATCATATTTAAATTGTCAAAATGAGAAAACTCCACTCACCAAAAATTATCTTCCAGTTTTCAGAAAAAGGGAGTTGGGTGTGTGTTTCCCTTAACACAGGCAGTAAGCAGAAGGCAGCCCTGTGCTCTGTTCTGAGCAGTGTGGTTGTCATCAAACATATCAAGAGGAACACAGTTTGTTACACTTTACCATAAAACAGATTTTAAAATGGAGTGCAGAGTTGACCATTAACATGCTAGCACTTTGCATCTAATTGTGTATTGGGTGATCTGGCTTATGCAAGTAAATGGTGGTTTTAAGTGTTTTGTTTTCTGTTTTCTGGCTAAATGGAGGTTCTGTATCCTTTTAGCAGAAAGCAGCTGTCAGCAACCTGCTCAGTCACATTTAAGCACTGTGTAACTTAGGCTTCAGTTTCAATGGGGAATGCTGCTCCAGTTCTGTCATTGAGCCATACTGGATTCCATGTTTTCAGGATGGCTGTGATTTTTCTTGGCCACAATTCAGCCATGGAATTTTGTCTTCCTTGCATTTCTGTTAGAAAAAGGTAGCTGGTGTACTGTTCCATCTGAGCTTTCATGCAATCATACACAATGATTTCTATAATACATATGTTTGGGCGTGTGTATGGGTATGTCTATGTACTGGGTGTGTATAATATATATTTATACGCACACGTGTATTACACTATTTCAATTTATGTATGTGGAGAATGTACCTGTTGGTTATCTCCTGATATATACTCATGCATACGTATATTAAATATGTATATAGAGTGTAGATGTCCTGCATATACATATGTATATGTTATGAACCTTGGTTGGCAATTTTTTTCCACACTTTTTTGCAAATTGCTGTCCCTTATGACTTATTTTGATTGAAGCTGCATTATATAGAAGAAATGGAGAAATGTGTTATCAAAGTTTTATTTTAAAAAGGAGACTTGTAATTATCTAAAGCCATTTGTAATTGTCTTAGGAATTTTTACTAGAAGGGTTGTTATTTTAAAAAAGAAAAGAAAAAGAAAAAAAAAAGAGAAAACAAAAAACCAAAAGCAAGCAGACAAGCCCTTACTCCCACCATCGTTTAGATGGACATAAGAAAGAAATGGAAACATAAGTTTCTAAGTATTTATTTCCTTCAGGTGTTTCTGAGGCATACTGTAGTCGCATCCTGCCCCATCCTCCTTTGCCCAATTATAATTAATGATTCATGGTTTCTTTTACACAGCTTTTTATCTCATTACTTTCGTAAATCATTGTTCACCTCCTGCATTCAATAGTACTGATATCACTAAGGAGATTTCATGTCCTTCTGTCCTTTTTAGGAGAAATACCAGTGCATCACTATTGTGTTACATTTTAACATACTTTGTGGACGATGGATGTTTTTATTGAAGATGTCTGTAACCAGTCTAACTTATTTAATGTGAGGAGCCTTCATTGGAATCTATCGTCTGTTTGTTTCCAACAAGTTTCTGCAACTGTTTTTTCACCAACATGTTAAATAATTCCCTTCTTCTTTTATGCCTGAGGTTTTAGAATTTGAGTTTATTGTTGTGGGTTTGGGTTTTGGGCTTTTTTTCCCTTCAATTCATGAAAATGTTTATCTGTAAGTGGAGCAAAACAGATGTCAGAAGCTCAACAATATCCTTTTTGCAGTTAAGGGTAAATATATTTATCCTAGATTCACTAAAAACGGTGGCAAATGGACAATCTGAAGTGCTTAGAGGGAATGCTCACTCTTTTTAAGGCTGTCTCCGAGAAGTTTGTGTTTGGTGTCATTTTAAAGGTAGCTTGATCATGCTTTGATATCAGAAACAGCCTTGTAACAAAGAGCCTCATACAGTTGTTCGGTCACTAGAGTTTAAAATGTAAACAAGTTGCAGTGGGAAAGCAAAGGTGAGGCAGTGTATTTTGAACCAGTGAATTGTAGCTTGCAAATGTACCTGATTTTGAAGTAACTGCATGGTAGCAAGGATTAGCAGTCTCTTACACCCCTTCCTTTTTCCCTCTCATCCCTGACACGTGTTCAGCATACCGTACATTGGGAAAAATAAGCAACTTACTCCATCAAAGCTAATCCACTTAATGACTGCTTAAAGGGAACATACAAACTTACATTGCCACAGCCCGTCCCATGGTATTAGCTGGAAGACTAGCTAATACGCACAAAAAGCCCAGGCCAGGTGGCTTCTGCAGATGTGTCACTTTTGGAGCGTGGTGCATGGAGGTGCCCAAGAAGAAGGGTCCCTTCGTTCGGGGTCCCTGGCAGTGATGGCAACTCGCACTACTGCTTCTAGTGCTGGAGGCTCATGGACAGCATTCCAGGGGCGTGTAGGAAAGCTTGTGTTTGTACTTTCCCTTTAAATAGGAAAGGTTGGCTCACATGTTCCTCATACTTCTCAATGAATGTACTGTATTACCATTTAAAAAAAAAATCAATTAAATGATGATAGATTGGTCTCCTTTTGTTATCTGGTCCTTGTTTAATTTGTTTAAGGGTTTTTGTATACAAAAGTTTACATTTTTATGTATATTTTTCTTGTGTAAAAACTGATGTAATATGTGTATAAAACACTGTATGTATTATCTGTATATAGTGTGACAAAATGATTTTCTTTCTTTCTTTTGGATGTATTAATAAATCTTGCTGTGAAGTAGCTGTGTTTACTATGATGAAACCCTCTTCTCCAAGCCATTTTGCTAAGTCCAAGATGTATGGATATTGCCCAGGATGAAATCTAATCCATAAAGTGATTTCTTTTTCCTTTAAAACATATCATAAGTACAGTTATTAAACTGTCCTTTGCTTAGATTGCTGTAGAGTCTGATTCTGCTCTTGCTTGTTCTCTGTTACTTTCTAATGACATTAGCTAATTAGTTTTGCAATCAAGCTGGGGTCTTGAGTCTCTGTCCTGATTCTAATTACAGTGCTTTCTAGCTCTGGATCACTGGTCTGGAGACCAGATCCTCTTCATCTTATTTTCTGGTTTGAAGAAGTATAATTTAAGGGGTATAGAATAGAGTTTTCTCATGTATGTTGTTATGTTTTCTGAGACTTAAAAAAAATATACCTGCTTCATCAGTGAAACTGGTAAGTTGGAGTTTGGCATTATTTTGAGGTTTAGCGTGTGGATGAAAAATGCTGGTTGCTGTGGGGCTGGTCAGTGGTCAGGCAGGATTGCCAGGCCAGGGTGTGCGTGTGACCTGGATTGGTCAGACACTGGGAATCACCACTGACTTGTTCGGACACAGCTGCATGCTGGGGAAAAGCTGCCATTTGTTCCACCTTGCTGTGGCTGGTGCAAACAAGACTGCCTTGTCTGGCACTAACCTTCCAGTGCCAGATTTGACCTCCAAGAGTGGCTTTTCCACAGTAGCTTGAAGGATGTCCTCTCTCTAGACAGACCTACGCCTTGGACACTTCACAGCAAGTAGGTGGTTGCTGTATCTCCCGCTCACCATTTGTTTTGTGAAGTCGTTGCCTCTGCTTTCTGACAGGAGGGGATGTGCTTCCACTAGTGTTTGCTAGTCTCCATCTCCAATGTGTTTGAGGTTGTGACTTGCAAGGGTGCAGTTGTGTTCTTGGTGAGACCATCTTCAAGTTCTGTTTTTCATAAACAGTCTCCGTACTGACCTGGTCATCAGAATAACAACCAGCAGAGATGGATGAGAGAGAGATTCAGTAATTTGACTTCTCTTGTAATGAACAGTGGCCCAGCTCTTCTAAACAGCATAATTAGGGCAGCACAGTGCCTGGTTGTAATTCAGGCCGAGGAGTAAGTGGTGTTAGTGAATGATGTAGTCTTCCATGCTAACATGTGCTGCAAAGGTTTCATGGCAAAGATTAATGAAGATTAAAGATGTGCTTTAATAACCTTGCATTCCTGGGAGATGGGAGTACACTGAAAGTGTTGCATCCAGACGTTTGTCAAGACAGAGTGATGACAGAAAAGATCAGATACTTAAAGTAAACAAAAGGAGAGCACAGCAGTGGAAGTTCAATGCAATATTAGTAGAGAAGATCTGCTCCAAGCTTGTCCTTTATAGGGAATTTTCAAGGTTATGGGCCTCAGGCATTTGGAAACTCTAGGGATAATAGTGTGAGGTGGTTCTGGGCTTTATGGATACAATTCTGGCTGTGCATGTGGATATCACAAAGCTGATCCTTCAAAGTGCTCCGTGTGAAGTAGCACCCAAAATGGCAAGAGCAGGAATTGATTCTGATGGAGAAAACAGTAGTTTGCAATCTGTTTTTAACAAAACAGCAAAAGTAAATTTCTGTTTTCTGTAAGATCTGAGATCATAATGAGGACTAAGAAGGTGGAAGTTAGGAAAATGGGGGCTCTTCCCTGGGATTGACTCCCTGACAGAAGCAGAGATCTCTGGTCTGGTCCCGAGTTGGGCATTCACCCGTGTAGAATTGACAAGAGATGGGCTGAGACTGCTCTGCTGACTAAGGCAGAGACTGATTCACCTGGGGTTTTTCCCCAGTATTTCCATGAACAACAAAGAAACGCTGCTCTTAGAAAATGATTGCACAGCTCTCAGTCTGAAACTTTACAAAAACAACCGGTCATCATTCTAGTGCCACATTTCAAAACACAAATAGGTTTTGTTTGAAGTATCAATTTAGGAAGAATGTGGTACATTTTTCTTTGTATTTTAACAGCCCTCTCAAACTCCAACAGCAGTCTTTCAATAGTTGGCAATTATTTTCTCAGGAAAGGTCATTTAGTTTGTACTTGAAAAGCAGGTGACACTTTGTTACAAGAGCAAGTGTTACTCTCCTATTTGGTGAAGCAATCGGAAGAAGAAACCTTTATTAAACCGGGACGCTGGCTTCCTCCAGAGGTGAAGACAACCTCTCTCTTTCCCTGCATAGTCATAGGCAATTGTCCCCTCTGCAGGAAATAATGGGGACCATCTTCCACATTCCCCTGGAGCCTATGCTCCAAGCACAGGGTGGTACTCTGCAGCTGTCAGGGTCTGAACTAGAGATAAAGTATGCTTGTTTTAAGGGGCTAAGAGGTGATTGTCATGTTTGCTGGCATGAGGTTCAGCCCAGGAATGGCTGCCTTGTTTTGTTGCTACTGCTAATTTGTAACTTGTGGAAGGTGCCAGTGAAGGTCTTGGTACCACTGAATTCTAGCAAAAAATTGACATGTTGTGCTAAAAATATCTCTGAAGGTAAAATAGTGTTGATATTCAGGTGCATTCCTGTGCTTCTGTAGGGGAACAGCAGTACAGAAATTCTACATCTGTATCCAATACCTCCCTTGACAGATGTCCTTAGGACCAAGAGGCTCATGTCTTGCTCAACCCTCACATCTAATTTGTGATGGCTGACATAGCCACCAGTGTGGAGGAGAGTCTTGCAATATAAACTTAGTCTGGCTCTGATTGTTTCTGCTCAGCTTGTGCACCAGCTCCAGGTTCCTGCCTGTTTAAGTTTAAAATTTAAAGTGCTTATTTTCATACTGTGTGACTCTTGGTCGAAAAACCCCTTGAAATCAGCCAGCCCCAGGGCACTCCCTCAAATCTCATTCATGAGGCCCTATTGTGGTGCCTGCCAGGCAGCTGGTGGTGGTTGGGCTGCTGAGACAGCCATAAATACTGTCACATTGACCAGTACTTTCTCACAGCTCCCTTTGTTTGCAGTTCTGCAATCCCGTGTTTCATTGGAGGGTGTCATGGACTTCAAACACTTCTAGCTTCTCCATTGCAACCATGTTGGATGTAGTGATGGCCCTTTGCAGCAGAAGAGGAAGTGCTGTGGTGACAGGGAAGGGAGAGGGTCTTCCCAGCTGCAGACCAGTGCTGTGAGCCTGTGTTGTGACCCCAGGGAAAGCAGTAAGGTTTGCATGGAGCACAGCTGGCATTTGATGTGGCACCCTCCCCTGCTTATCTAGTCTTTCATCAGAGCATCTACAGTATGGCAGCATACAGTTCATGCTAAAAAGAACATTGCAGATGAAAAACAATCCTGTTTTTTCTGGAGTTTTAAGTGTGTTGGAGCATTTCTCTTCAAGCCATGACTTTCTTGCACCAAGGCTTTGCATGTACTGAGTGTGGCAGCACTCATGAAGGAATGATTTGGGCCCAAACTTCAGCTGAAGGGGTAGCAACAACTCTGCCTCACCCAGCTTGTGCCAAAGCATCAGCAAGAACAGAGAGGCTGATTAATGTCAGATGTGGGCCAGTACTCTGCCAAGGTTTGATTTCAAGCTGTGAGTCTCAGTTATAATATTGCCACAGTGGCAGAGCTGGTCCACGTTTGTGCCAGTGGAATTTGTAGAGAACCAGATCCTGGAATTGTTCACAGGTGTTTCCCTAAGTGACTGTAGTTGCTCTTTTCTTATGGTACATGTGGTACTTGGTTGCAGCTTCCCTGTATCTCTCCATGGTGGTGCTGATCCCTTTTAGTGCTAGGAATGCTGCCTGAGTCAAGGGGCATTAAGGCTCTTTCAACCAGTTTTGTGCAGGTCTTCAAAATAATGCCTTTGTTGGATGTTATTTTCCATTTGCTAATGAAAAATAGGATGAACCCAACTGGGATGGGGAGAGACGTTTAAGAGGTAATTCTTTGAGTGCCTAGAAGGATACGGATGGGTGAAGTCCAAGACACATGGGGTTCTTCTCTGCTCATTCCTGTTGCCTGTTGGTACAGACATTTAAGCTTGCTGCCTGAATCGAGGTGTGACATTAGCATCAGCAGAGGAGAGCTCCTTAAATGTGTAGTCTTTTATAATTTGGACTCTTAGCAATTTGCATCCATTTGCTATGGTTGCTTTAGTAAAGAGCTTTCTTAGTCCAGCTAAGTGCTCAACTTAGTAAAACCACTTGACATATATCTGAGAGCATGTGATTATGAGGTTTTGTTGGGTTTGTTGTTTTTTTTTTCCCCCAACCATTTTAACGCCTTGTTTAATCCTGCAGAATTTAATTTTTCTGTTAACCAGCATTTGCTCAGTGGAGCCAGACAGTTTCCTCTGTTATTAATCTCATTTTTTTTATGTTCTCCCTTGGGTCCTACTGTTTAATAAAGCTTTTGAGTGTTTTTTTTCTTCTTTTATTTTTTGTTTTGGTTTTGTTTTGTTTTGCTTTCTTTCCCCCAGTGTTTTGCCCTTTCTATACAATGTTTTTGCCTTGTCCTCTCCATCTCCCTTCTCCTCAGACTGCAGATAAAATTGTTGCTGAAGAGATTCTGGTAAGGAAAATTAGATTTCTAGAACTCAGAATTGTTCCTTGTCAAACCCTATCCTCTTCACTTGGCTCTTTTATATCTAGCAGCTCTGCCCAGGTACAAGACCTTGCTTGGCAGAGCTATTCCTAATATCCCTAATTATGAAATTAGAATCAGTCATGGTCTCAGTTGGCCCTTTCAAAGATGATGGGGATGAGGATCTTGACAAACAACCTCAGAAAAATTTAGTAAAGCTTCTGTGATATTTTGCTTGCTCTGCAAAGCTGGCTGCCTGTAGCAATTTTTCTGTGATGACATGCCAAAAATATGATGCCTTTATCAGACATCATTTCCCACTAGCAATGCTTTAAAAGCTACCAGTCTTGCTCATGTAGGTTCCTGGTTTGCTGTGATGTTGGCTACTTTCACGCAGCCCTGTGTTATGGGGAGCAAGCTGTTTCACAGAGATCGTGCTGTGTCTCTTTGAGTATGTCCCTGGCTCTGGGCAGACTTTGCCCACAGGCAGCACTGATCCCATCTGCCTTTGCCAGGTGACAGAGAACAGGGCTGCTGAGTGGCAGCTTAGCTCTCACTCAATTGAATACTTGCAGGCAGTCTTTTCCTTAATTTCCCCCAAGTAACATGGGAAATTTATCTGCAGGCTTTCTATCTGTCTCTTCTTACTTCTTCATGGATTTTATGACTGGTGCTCTTAAGCAATGCCAGAATCCACATCAGACTGGTCTAAGCTGAGTACATGAGAGGCAAACAATGGATCTGCTAGTGGCTCTAAATGTAATCTAAACTGTACAGAAAATGATAGAGGATATAAGCAGAAAAGAGAAAGTAACTCAAACTATTCAGAATCTGTGGGTCACACAAAAAAACACACTCCTTTCAGCAGGCACCAGACTGGAAGTCCATCTCACAGGCTGTCCATTGTCCCATGCACCTCACCGTCTCTGTGGCACCTGGCAGCACAGCTGGCTTCACCATCCCCTTCTATACGCTCTGCTCCACATCTGCCTCCTTGGCCTGTGTGCTGCCCAGTGACTGTCTCTGGTGGACACCCTGCAGATTTTGCTGTCTTACACCCCAGCCTACCCTAGCTGGATCCAAAATCTTGCTCAAAGCTCTCTCTGGTCTGGTTCCATCTCTCGTCCAAAGCTCCAGTTTGAAACCCATACAGCCATGGCAAACAATGGTTTTAATCAGCTAGCTGCCCTGACCTTTATGGCTGGCCATCCTGGCGTGAGACCTCCTGTGTGGAAAACTAGGGGTTTTTAAACGTCATGTCCCATCCATTGTTACTCTCTAGTCCTGTAATTGAAATGCAGCTTGTGGTGCAAAATTCTTAAATACATCAAAAGTATAAAAGAAGCTCATCTTTTTACTTTGGTCACCTCTAATGCCTAAACCCAAATCTTTCATCTATTTCACAATTCAGCCTTGTTTTCCTTCTGCCTCCTGTTTTTCCACCAGCTGTTTGAGACTTGATTTGCAGTAGAAGGTGGTATTTGATAGAAGGAATACATGGATGACAGCAAACAGCTTCAACCTCTTGCACTTGGAGTATTAAGTTTTATGGCTTTCCCAGTGCTGTAAAGCCAACACATGTTATTTTATTTTCATTTTGAACATCATTGTGTTTATTTTTCTTGCCAGGTTTTATACCAAGATAAGCATTCTCAGAGGCTTTTGTTTACTCTGGGAAAATGGCTTAGCAAAGTAAAGTATTACTGTGCAAGGCCTGCATTGTGAAAGTGGATTTTGGTTGTAATTTTTATGTGAAAGATGCAAGACTGTTAACAATCAAGAATTAAGTTTTCTACTACTGTTTTCAACTAGGTAATATGCTAATTATTTACCAGGGGATTGTTCTTTGCTAATGGCTTAACTGAGTGCAGGGCATACTTCTAATAATCCTACTGTCACGATCAGTACAGGAGAGAAATGCCATTCCCAGGGTGGAAGTGCAGAATGAAGGAATGGCAAGAGGAGGACAGTGGTGTGAGAGCTGCCCTGCTCTCCTCTGCAGTTGCCCCGACTGCCTTGCTGGGGTGGATGCAGCATGTGGTGCTCAGCAGGGCCCCAGTGTCTCAAAGAACATAAGCTGGTTTTAACACTGTTATCTGCAAAGATCTGTTTGCTCCAGCTGCAGGGCAGGACCCAGGTGGATGGGTGCCTGCTATGTTGCTCTCCAGGTGGAAGCAACTTTCTTTTGCCCACACCAGTGTGCAATGGTGGAAGAGCACTGTCATCACAGACTGAGGTACAGCTAAGGCAGGACTGTAGTATTCTCTTGCTTGAGATTCAGGCTGAATGAACCTTGCTGGCCATGCAACATGGCTCTCCCTCTTAGTCCCTCCGTGTCTGAACCACACACAAGTGGAACTGTGTCCTCCAGACCAGTACCCGTGCCAGTCTGACAGAGCTGTCTGAAGGCACCTCAGTCACAAGAGTGGTCCCCAGCAAGTGTGTGGGCACAGCTGCACATGGTGTCACCCCCCGTGAAGGAGCAAGAATCAGGAACTCAGGCAGATGGCCAAGGGCTGGGCAAAGGTGCTTCAGCTTGTCACAGAGGGGGACTTGACCTGCTTGGTCCATCATATTTGATTTCTCATTCCTGGTTTCATTTCATTGCCCAAACTCTGCAAGGAGAAGCAGACCTTTCTAAGAGGTTTTTGTAAAATATGTATTGCCTGAGATTTTAATAATCAACCCAATGTAGTTCCTGTCCTATGCTGGCTTTATTTCAGAGTGGCCACGATGGTGCTGCCAGGGAGCACCTGGTGGCAATGACGGTGACAGTGCATGAGCTGTAGGGCTGAGGATGCTGACAAGCAGGACAGGGCCCTCAGTTTCAATTGTTCTTTTCAAACCTGGAAATTACATCGTACCATATGTGGTATAGTCTGTGTAGAGGCTCACATGTGTAGAACTGATGCTCCCCAAGAGAGATAAAGGAGAGCATGGGAAAGTGGGATATCATCATTACTTTTTTCAAGGGGAGATATTTTTTCACTTTTCACTTCCTCTTGTGTTTCCTTTCTGTATTTGTGCTTTAACATTAGGTTTGATTCTGTCTTTATAGCAAAGTGAAGGCTTACATATTTCATTGGGATTGCCTCTTTTGTTTTCAAGGCTGAAAGTCCCGAACAATATGAAGCAGTCACAGCCATGTACACATCTGGAGTCCTTTCATCTGCTCCAAACAGGCACTTTCCTTTATTCCTACTCACTCTCATTACTTAATTTCCTAAAGAGGCAGCAGCTCTTCAACGCCTGAGTGACGTATGTCAAAATGTCTTGCTAGACTCTTCCACTACATAATAATTCAGTATATCCTGTTTCCAGAGCTGAGGAAATACATTTCCTTCATTTTAGCTCATTACTCTTTAGGAAATTGCTTTTCTTCAATTATCCTGACAACCTGGATTCCGACAGCTCCAGACTCACCGGGTGAAGCTCTGGCATCTCTGCACACACATTTTTTCCTTGGGACTTCTCTACCATCTACCATGTCCTTCCTAGACAGAACCTTTTATTTGAGACTTTTTGTATGTCTGCCACTGAAGACTGGGTGTCAGCGCACAATTTGCAACACTGATCCTGAAGTTTTAAAATAAACTTGGTTTACTGTCCCCTCTCTGACAAGGTAATGAGTGATTTTTCGAGCTCTTGGCAATCTCCATAGGTGAGCTTGTAACTTTCCACCCTGTGCTCACATGTTATCTAGAACAGGATCTCAAAGGAAGCATTAGCAAAGATAAACTACAGGGAGCACTCCTCAGCACTTTCTAATCTGAGTCACTTAACCTATTCAGAGGAAAACCCACAGATTATTTTGCAGAGAGTACAGCCCTTGCTATGCTGGTTTGCTCAGCAACTCTTTCCAAGTGCTTTGTGATGTCCTCTGAGGTGGTCTTAGGAGGCTCAGGTCCAGAATGAGGGTGGCCCCATAGTGAGACACCTGGTCATCTCATGGC
This sequence comes from Xenops minutus, assembly GCA_035221455.1. Classification (NCBI taxonomy): domain Eukaryota; kingdom Metazoa; phylum Chordata; class Aves; order Passeriformes; family Furnariidae; genus Xenops; species Xenops minutus. Next base: position 25,743,689 of record JAWWEE010000162.1, on the reverse strand, counting down.
TAAATCATAGATGTCCTGTGCTCCTGCACATGCTTCTTGATGCTGTAGGCTGCTAACTGCACCTTCCTACCTCTTAGGAATATCTTGAGGAGAAAGCATGTGACTGTGAGGTGTTGCCATGCCATGTGAGGGAAGAGGCAGCACAGATGGAAATCTAGACCAGTTCATAAGAAGAAGACACTATACCAACACGAGGGACTATTTATACTTAATGAGAAGCTTTCATTTGAATCCTAGGCCTTAGTAAGCCTGCTTTTTCTTCAAAACTGCTTCACTTCACTTGCACAAGAGTCATGACTGCCATCCATCCCACCCCTCCTACGGGCTGTCCTGACCCAGTCACTCAGTCATCTGTTTGCTGCAGAAATCCCACTTGCAGGCAAAGTGATCCTCCTTGTTTTCAGTTTCCACCAGCTAGCTCTAGGTGAATGACAGCACATGGCTCCCTCCAGCCTCCCTTGGGAAATAAAAGGCTCCTGGCTCTTCCTGTTCACTGTACCCCATCAAGAATTATGTGTTTTATGGTAAAGTTTCCCCTTCCTTAACCAGCCCTTTGCTGGTGACACTGGGTAAGGTACATGTATTTGCTGGAGACCTGCAGACTTACATTGATGTTACTCCCTTCCTAACCACTGCTCTGAACATGTATCTCATCTTCAGGTGTAATGAACCTCTCTAAGCTTTTCCTTGTCTGATCTTCCACTCTGAACAGTTTTTGGCAGTTACCTGTGACAGTCTGATGGGAAAGAAGCTTTAGTAGATGAGTGTATCACTTGCTGATTATTTTTTTCCTCTTTTGTGATGAAAAAGCTCCTGTTGGGTATTCATCACCTGGGCTCTCCTTCAGCAGAGAGAACAGACTGGCCAGCAGCAGCTTCAGCAGTAACAGGCTGTCAGGTAAGTGGGTCTCACAGTTCTTTTAGGGACATGACAACTGTGCCTGCCTGGCTAAACAAGTGACAACAGCTGCCCTGTCCTGCTGTGGTGGCTTTTTTGCAGGTTTCACCAACTTGCCTTAGTTTGGTTCTGCATTTTGTAGCTGATTTGTCACTCATTTTAAGGCAGCCTCAAAAATGCAGGTGTGCTCTCCTGTTGACAACTCTCTTGTCTCCAGTTAACACCAGACACCAAACTGTGGGGGAAATTAATGGCACCTGCAAATTCTGTGCACTCAAATACTGAGATGCTTCATTTGCAAGTACAATGAGGTATTTTGGTGTCTGAGGCCTGTGCCTCATGTATCTGCATATCTTAAGAATGTAAACAGCTGGAATTTGCTCTGTAGAGTTGCTTGGTTGTCTGGGTGTGGCTGTGCGCAGCGCAGTGGAGATGGCTCCTCAGCATGTCCAGCACTGTGCATGTGATGTCGATGATCCCAGCCAAAATAGCAGCTCCTGCTCTCTTCCCCTATCCTCCAGTGGCTTTGAGGAAATCTCTTCCTGGTTCCCTTTGGCAAACCCATTTATTGCTGAGGACTCAAGATTCACTCTGGACTTTGCACTGGGGTACCTCAGCCCAGCTGAGATGCTGTACCAGAGCCAGAAGGTAAGACTTAGGTCCAAGGGACCTGCCTGGCCCTCACTGCTCCCAGCACAGCACTGGCCACTAATGAAGAGGACCCACATACCCTCAGCCAAGGGTGCAATTTTCTGGAGCCCACCAGGAGTAGATTGCCTGGGCTTTGCAGGACAGTGTATGTGTGGTGTGCAAGCAGTTAAATTGAGCAGGGATGTGCTGCACTCCCCCTCTCTGTTGTTTCCCTCCAGCTAATCTCAAGTCATTTTGAAAGCTCATATTTTGATCTCACTGTATACAGAAAACATAACAGCTCCAAACTCTCATCCCAAGAGCACACAGAAAGGCCATTGGCTCTGCTCTCTGTCAGCGTGCATGGCTTTCTGTCATGTCCTGGGGCTCGGGTCAGCAGGCAGATCTCTCCCATAATGCCCCCAGGCTGGCAGGAGCTCAGGCAGCTCCAATATCCTCCCAGCCCATCCAGGGGAACCTCATGCTGGGGAGTATGGTTTGCTCCCTGGCCCCTTGTGCCTTTCAGAGACAGACAGTGGCAACAGCTGCTTCCTCAAGGAGCAGGGATAGGGGAGCTTCAGCAGTGGGCTGGGGAGGGGCTGGAACAGCTGGCCAAGGCAGCAGCTTGTTGCAGCCCTGCCTGTGGCAGCCCTGAGCTCTTACCTGTGGGGTTGCTGGGGTGAGAGCTCATGGGGCCTTCCTGGGGAAATAGAAATACTGTTCTTAGAATCCAAAATTATGTTTTAGGCACCTCATCTGCCAGGTTGCAGGTGGGTGGCAGGTTGGAGGCTCATGGCACTGACCTGTCTCTTGGGCTCTCAGCTGCCCAGCCAGGAGCCAGAAGCCCCAGGAGCACATGGAGCACAACACATGGCAAACCCTAACTTTAATTCTAACATTCAGTTGCTGGAGCAGCTGCTTGACCCTCAAGCTCCTCTGTCCTCCATCCCACAGCAGTACAGCTGAAGAACTGCTTGCAGTTCCTCCCACATCTGAAGCTGGTGATGCCTCCTGAGCAGAGCAGCCCTGTGCTTGGTCAGGAGATGCCAGCTGCCCTCCCCCTACTTCCCTGGTTTCCTCACCTCTCAGAAAGGGCAGAGGCTGCCATCTCCTCCATGGTCTGGCTGCGGGCAGTGCCATGCAAGGCTGGGGCTTACAGCTTGGCCCTTGTGCTGGATAAGAAGGAAAAATGTTTTCAAAGCAGAATTGCTGAGAAAACACCAGGTTGAGCATGCAGGTGGGACAGGCAGAGCGAGCTGCTGTGGAGGCAGTCACTCCACAGGGCAGACAGACAATGTGAAGTCATTAGAGAGGCAAGTGAGCTGTGATTAAATAGAGCTGAATTACCTGCAAATGCAAAAAAATCAAAGTGTGTCAGGAAAGCAGGAACAGAGAAGGGATAAAGAGCTCAGCATTAGCCTCCTCTTGGGAAGAGTGTCAGGGCAATAATAACTTACTGGGGCTTTGATTTCTGGTGAATGCCTATGATGCAAGTGATTTGTTCGCTGATAGTGGAAGATATTGTTGGGGGTAAGGAGACCAGGGGAAGCAGTCCACACTCATCGTCTCTCTCCAGATAAGGAACCCTTTAATAATGTGGCATCTTTGCTTTCAGACTGAGGAGAGCTCGTGGGCTGCTCTGCACAGGCAGTTCAATCCAGCTGGCAGCATGCAAGGTCCTTTATTACTGTTTCTTATGATTATTGTAATTTTTGTTATTATTATGATTACTGTTATTTGTTATTATGGACACCTGCCAAGACACACAGGCCATTTTTTCTGCCTTCCCAAACGCCATCACCTAGTTTGTTAGCTGTGAATCTGTGGATACATATCTGAGCAAGCCACAGACTCCTCTGCCAGCGTGCCAGTGTGGGGGCACAAGGGATTCCTTGGCATGAACTGAGCCAGGTGTGTGTGTGCACATCCATAAGACTGTCACTTCTTAACCATCTTGCTCTTTCCTCCATACTGCAATTTCCAGACCACATAAAATCAATCTTCAGTCCATGGAGAAATGTGTTGCTCCATACAGTTTTACTTGCCCAAGCCTTGATGTCTCATAGGGCTGCAGGCTGTGTGTGTTTGAGTCGAGTTCTTGATACATCCAGGCAAAATCAGAATTAAAAGGCTTTCAAGTGGTGATGTTTTCAGGTGCAGAAAAGTTGACTAAGACCATTTGGCATGGGCATCTGCCTTGGAGTGTCAAATGCAATTTGGGAATCAGGTGCCCAATGCTATTCACAGGGAGGGTCAATGTACATTTTATCCACACCCTGGACCACACAGACAAGGGTAACTGGGGTCAGACTCCCTTAAAAGCAAGATGAGACATTGAAATAACTTAGCTGGCATGGAGTTGGGCTAGGAGAGGTGTTTAGATGGAGGGATTCATGTTGCAGCCTCCATAAACCAAGGTCAGAGCCAACCCTGCTGCAACAGGTGGGCAGCCAGGGCACAGGCAGGAGCAAAATTGGTGACACTTTTGCAAAATTTATTCTATCTTTCCTGACACAAAGGTGCAGAGAGGAGATGGGTGATGTCTGGACTCATTTGATTCACCAGGTGGAAGCAGCCAGCCAAGGCCTCTGCAGCACCTGAGGTCTGTGTGCCAGTGCAGCACCCTGCTAGCTCGGCTGTCAGCCCTCCCTGGAGCTTTCCAGGTGCTGATGCAGCGTGTAGCACCAGCTCTGAAACTCACCACAACCGATGGCAGGAGCACTGTGAGACCACGGGAAAGCCTGGTTCGCTGTGGAGGCTGTTAGCACTCTTTCAGTTCTTTAATGTACAAGACCTTCTTAGAAGACACCAGCTTAATCTCAGCTCAACTGGAAAAATGCCGATGACTGGAAATGTCATCAGCTGCCTGTGGGCCAGGCTGGCCCTGAGCTGATAAGGAGCAACACAGAATAAAAATGTCAGCACAAAACTGGAGAAACACAGAGGCTGGTTGCAGCTCTTCTTCATCCTGCAGGAAGCAGGGCCCCTCTGCTACCAGTCCTTCCAGCAGCTGAACTTTCCCTAAAGCGTCAGTGAGAAACTCTGCTCTACCTTAAAAAAGAGAAAGGTGGCTGCTCTCAGTGCTGCAGAGGGAAAACTGAACTCTTGTCCCATTAACTCAAATAAAGAGGGTAAGCAAACCCAGCTTCTGCTGCTTTCTTTAACTTTTTAAGGCAAATCTCGTGATGTTCTCTGTTGGGACCTTGCTTTCTTGAAGCACCAGTAGATGGTGGGGGAAGGAGACCCAACCAGGAGGAGGACTGACCTACCTTCCTTCCACCTGGAATATGGGCATTAGGAGCACCACCAGGGCCTTAGGTTTGGGGCAGCAGGTCCTCTCACCCCATAAGTGTGCATTCAGGAACACCAAATAGGAACACCAAATACTGTGATCTTTGGGCAAAGAGCAATGTCAGAAGTAAGTAGCTAATCTTGCCTCTGGTGGGAGGGATGTGTTAATTTTCCATGGGGAATGGGGTGCAAAGCTCAAACCTTATGATTTCTGGCATAGAGAAGTGTCTGAAAATGTTACCTGGGCCTTGAGTCTTTCTACATCCTTTCACCATGTTTACAGAGCAAATAAAATCTAAAGAAGTCTAGGGAACTATAGTTGCACAGCCAGCAGATTGTAAGTAACTTACGAACTCACGAAAACAATCAGTGAACTTTTCCATCAGTGTTTTAGTGAGAAATCTTTGAGACAGAGATAAGAGCCAGAGAGAATAGAGGCAAAGTGTGCTTTAGAAAGCCTTCAGCTGGTATCAGTGCTGGCTTTAGGTCACTAAAGCATTGGGGTTTGAAAGGGATGAAGATGTATGTGTTCCTCATCCCACTGGATTCCTTGGCCAAACTCTGATCCTGGTGCTTGCTTGCTCTGACCAAGGTAGAGGAGCCATGTGGGTTGGTCTCCTCATGCTTTCCCACACTAGCTCCTCTGCCAGCTCTGCCCTGCAACACACCATGGGCTGCCCTGTGCATCGTGTGTGTCTGCCCAAGGGTAAGGTGACGCTTGAGGATTGTCCTTGAGAGCCCGTTCCTTCTGGGGCCGGCTATGCAGGGACAGCCCCTTGCCACATCAAACAAACCTTCCCAGCTGAGTTCCCCCAGTATCTTTTCTGGCAGCATGGGCTCTCTTGCCCATCATTAGGGCCTCATCTTAGGGATTAGACCACCGAACCCTCTGCCTGGCTCTGGTCCCCTCTGCACAGCCAGGGGCTCTGCAGGCAGGGGGATGTCTGTGCAAAGGGCTGGCACAGCCGGGCAGGGGGATGTCTGTGCAAAGGGCTGGCACAGCCGGGCAGGGGGATGTCTGTGCAAAGGGCTGGCACAGCCGGGC